>JAIFZK010000015.1:10432500-10490000 GCA_027481765.1 Tenualosa thibaudeaui | reverse complement strand
GTGTATGTGATAGGGCTGCAACTTTCAAATATTTTTTGGAATCGAGTATTCTGTCGTTAATCAGATAAAACATGCTTTTGTGTTTTTAAACAGCCATATCAATAGTGTGTTATGCAACATGAAAGGCCTGTTAAAATGACCAAGCAATTGGCCATAATTCCTTATCAAAAAAGGAATTGATACTCCAACTCCAACACTTCAGTTGTTGGATCAAAGCTCAAAACCTCTGATTTACTGGCTTCTGGTGGAAAACTATGAAACACAGCATCACAAATATAAATTTGTCCTTGGTTTTATCTTTCAAAAAGGAAAGAGGGTTGAATCTCCTGCAACAAATCATCTGAAAATAAAGAAGAAATGCATGTGCAAAATGGGCAGAGACAAACAGTGTGTGTGTGTGTGCACGCGCGCGTGTGTATGTGTGTGTGCATCCAGGCATGCAGGAGGGAGAGGAGTGAATGACATCTAGATACTTAACATCATGCTAAGTCATTACTATACACTCGTCACTCGTAAATAATCACTAGTAGGCCTACTGTTCTTTCTAACTATCGCTAGTGTTCATATTAGTTAGCAATCAGAAATTGTCAACTTTTACGTAGCTTTGAAGCTCTGCTTGGTTAACTGCAGTTAACCTGCAGATGCTTTCTGTACAAGTGTTGGAGCAATGATATCATTTGGTAGGCCAGGTCTGTTTTACTGTGTAGCCTAAACACTGCGTGGCATTGTCCTTCTCACAAAACATTAAATGTACACATTTTCTACCCAGCCATGAGTTCGTTCATAGACGGTAAAAGAAACCACACAGCTTTATATCTTTGGAAGCACTTCAATAATAACACTCCGGAGCTTTTTAATAGGTTACAAAACAAGAGTGATACGCTTCTAACATTGTGTGTGTGTGTATGTGTCTTTCTTCTATGGAGGTTATTTTCAGTGTGGTAACGGCTGACCATGCACATGTGTGGCATCTGGAGGTGGTAGGGGAGGAAGTGAGACTGCTCTGCCCAGGAAGGGAAGGCTGGGGTGGGGCAGCCACGCCAACCTCAGGCCCCTGAGTTCTGCAAAGCAAAGGCACTCTCAGAAATGGAGCAGGGGTGTATGTACATCAACCAGGTGCAGATTTAGCCTTCTCTGGAACAGGAAGAACTCCCATGGCAATTCCTGTTTTACCTTATGACAGCTGCGTTGGTAGTACATGCAGTATACCTGAACACTTCACAGTTGTTACCTGTGTCTTCAGCAATACACAGAGCATGATGTGATGTGAACACACACACACACACACACACACACATTACTTGTTTTAAAGTTAGATTGTTTTTATATTTATATAGATAAATTCCCATAAAAGATAAGTTGTTGCGCTGTTCGTCCCTACCAGTGTCCTGTACCATGGTCTGCCCATTGTAAATCTCTGTCCTTAGTATAATACTTCCTGCTATAAATAGTATTTATTTGATTTACAATTTGAGAAGTTCAATAGATATTTGTCATTATAATCAAATCATGTTTTAGTAAGGCAAGCAAGTCACTATGTTTAGAATCAGATTTTATTTTCAACCATGGTTGTGGGCATGGGACAGAGAACATGGCTAGTTCTGTTTTTTTTTTAAGATTCTGTTTTATAAGAATATAAAGAGTATATGAGTATATCATATATACAAGCAAAGGTTTAAAGACAGGCAGGTTTACTACTGAAAATAAGTTTGTATTACTTTCAAGTTGTTGCTGTTATCTGGCTTTCAAAAGACAATATTTCACAAGATTACACATAAAATAATAGTAGCTTAGACGTCTGTGATGTTTAAGTTATCAAAACAGTATGCAATCCAAAAATTCATATTGTGTTGGTTTAACCTCCACTGAGGCAAGTCTACAGATCAGACTGCTTGTGTATGTGTGATGAGTTATGTGTGCCTGCAGCTGTGGTGACTTCTCTCTCCTGATCGGTGTGGCGGCCATATGAATGTTTGTCATCCCCATCTATTTTGGGGAGGCGGCTATCAGATCACATTGCCTAAATGCTTGTGGGCGTTGGGATTTCTGGTAGAGGGCGTGTCAATGCTGTGCTTTGCTCTTATCGACGCCAGGGGGGAAGAAAAATGGCCACTCGTTTGAAGATCGACATCAGCAGGCTTTTAAGGAATCTCTAGAGTGTTTTATTTACAGGCTGAATAATGTATCTGGGTGGGGATTTAGTCATAGATGAGGTAATTATTTATAAATAAATAAATAGTTTATTTTGTCATCCAAAATCCAATTCTGTCAGTCTCTAAATATAGGGATATTATCTGAGACAGGCCTACATGAAAATGGGGTGTATACCACAGTGTACACACACACACGCACACACACACACCCTCCACAATAAAACAATTTTCTTGGCACCGCAGTGGATGTTTGAAGATGTGTAGTTTTCTTTATGTGTGTGTCTGTGTGTGTGAGAGAGAGAGAGAGAGTGGTGTGTGTGTGCTACCTGGGCAGGTGTACTGTGCTTTTTAATTATGAAGGTGCGACAGGAGCGTTCACCTAAGTGTTTTGACGAGGGAATACGGAAACAAGCTAATTGTTATTTACTGCAGTTTCTCAATTCGGCCCTCATGGGGCCGCTTTCAGTGGGTTCCTCTTGATACGCATACACACAAACCCAGACAAGTACATATAACACACAAACACACACACTTGCTTGCACGCATACACACACACACACACCAAGTGGTCCAAATTCACCTACTACTTTTGCACTAATAGAAAGAGAGAGAGAATGAGAGAGAGAGACAGGTACAGAGAGAGAGAGAGAGAGAATGAGCTCTGCATGATTTGGCTCTTATTAGTAGTGAATGTGCTTTCCCCTCCTGCTGCTGTGCCCACTTGTAGCTGTAGTGGGGCCTGGGCCTGGTAATTGGTCCCAGCATGCTGCTCCTCTCCTACCATCCTGCATGCTGTCCGTCTCCTGAGAGTTTGGACACGGGCCTGTTATTCACCCCAGCAGCTGTGCAATACAGGAGAGGGGCAGGGAGAGAGAAAGAGAGTGAAAGAAAAACATCTTTCTGTATATGTGGATACATGTATTTTGCATGTGTGACAAGTACAAGTCTGTGTCTCTCTCTCTCTCTGTGTGTGTGTGTGTGTGTGTGAGAGAGAGAGAATGCATGTAGCGCTTGTGTGTGTGTGTGTGTCTGTGTGTGAAAGAGGGCTGAAGTTTAGTGTCTGGATTGGGAGTGTCTGAGTCCAGTGTGTTCCAGTGTGTGTGGGCAAGACTCAACTCTGCCCAGTTTGTCTCTGTCACACCCTCTGTCCACAATACCACACACAGTTAGCATTTTCTCTCTCTTTCTTTTTCTTTATGTCTTTGTCTTTCTTGCTTTCTCTCTGTCTGTCTGTTTGTCCATTATTCTCTCTCTCTCTCCCTGTGTGTGTTTGTGTGTGTATGCATGTCTAGCCCAGCTCACTCATTGGCACGCTGCTGACCCTGCGCTCCTTAATCAGTTTACAGATGGCTGTTTAAACAAACTGGCTGTTAATTTACACTTAGCAGCACAAAAAGTGTTTGCAAAGCAGTAATTCAACAGGCTACTGTTGGTGCCATCGTACCTGCAGTTTTGCCCCCCACAGATTAGCATTGTTAATCTGTGTGGTCGCACACTCACTGTAGGTGTGCTCTCGACAGAGAAGCTGGGTTGAGGGAATGTCTTAAAATAGTCCAGCAGCGCTATTTGTAGTGCACTTTGGAGACACACCCTTTGGGAGGAGATAGAAGCAGTTTATCAACCCCTAACTGGGTGTGTGTGAGAGATACTGATAGGCCTGAGCCACATGTTTATATGAGGGGAGAGTCAACTCATGCAACTTGTGAGGATTGTTACTGTGCACGTGTGTGTGTCTTTGGGATAGCACTGTGCTGAGTATGGTTGAAGAAGATTACACAGTAGATTCAAAGATTTCTGTATGTGTGTGGCTGTGTGTGTGTGTGTGTGTGTGTGTGTGTGTTTGACATAAACTTGCTCTCTCACTCCTCTGAAATTGGAGAGCAGAGTCCAGTGCTGTTGCCATGTCGCTATAGTAACGACAAACACATGCCGGCACAGAGTCAAATGTCACACTCCTCAGCCCCCTTTCTGTTCGTGTTCCCTGTTGGAGTAGTCTGTGTCTGTCAGCCTGATCAGTATGCGTGTTTGTGTGTGTGTGTGTGTGTATGTGTGTGTCAGCTAGAGTTCCTTGCTGGTGTTGTCAGTGTTTGTCTGCATGATTATGTTATCCTCTTTTGTAAGTCGCTTTGGATAAAAGCGTCTACTAAATGCATAAATGTAAATGTAAATGATTATTGTGTGTATGTGTCTGTGTTTTTGTGTTGAAGTGACCCAGTGTGTGTGTGTACATGGTCTTCTTTCAGTAAGCACGCAGTTGCAGAGTGGGCAACTGCGTAAACTGGGTAAATATAGGTTGGTGTGACAACAATTGGAATGAGGGTGAGACTGGCATGATGCAGGAAGGGGGTCAGGGCTGACATGGGGAGAGGGGAGACTGTCTGCCTTCACAGGAATGTATGTGTGTGTGTGTGTGTGTTCAGACGAATGCATGGTGTTCAGTTCCCACACATGAGAGACTTGCTCGTAGTTAGCTGAGTTGATACACACTGTGCTAATGAGAGGCTTTTAGGTTTTCTCTGTCATGAGTGTCACAGATTTGTGTTGTTTGGTTTTGTGTGTGTGTGTGTGTGTGTGTGTGTGTGTGTGTGTGCGTGTGGACTCACAATAACACCAGACTCATTATTATTCCTGAGGAGAGATTCAGGGAGCCTGGGGCAGGTTTGTGTTGGTTTTGTTGTGTGTGTGAGTGTATGTGTGTGTGTGTGTGTGTGTGTGTGTGTGTGTGTGTGTGTGTGTGTGTGTGTGTGTGTGTGTGTGTATTCTCTGGACAAGACACTAGGCCTGATTCAGTCCAATGTTGAGCTCTCATAAAGGTGCCTTTGTTCCGTGCTTGACCCATTCCCGCGCTCGTTCTGTCTTGTGCTGGGAGGTCTTCCAGTTCAACAATGCACACACAGCACACACCTAATGCACACTCACATACAAAACTTACAATACAGTACCTAACACATACATCAGAACATTTAGCACACACACACTATACACTGTATGTAGCCACACCCATAAGCATGCACTCACACACACTGTTCCTGCATAAAAGTCATTGGGATGTCTCCAAACAGCATGCACACCGATCAGTAGTTTTCGGGTTGCCATGGTTACACTGATCTCTGATCAGGCATTGAATGTCCTGTATTTCCAGCTAACCTGTGCTCCCATTTGCTGCAACACAGGGGAGTTGAAGGCTGAAAAATTTCTCTTGGTGTGTGAAAACACAAGCCAGAGATTCAAATGTACCCGTGCAGATAAAAGGACATGCTGATAAAGTGAACAGTTAGTCAGTCCCACGCCTCAACATGTGATGACTGGAAGTCACAGTGCAGATCATGTGCAGGTTAACCAAGATGAGAGATCTGGGCAGGCCTTTGGTGCTCTGCTTTTTAGAATTTTACAAAGGAGAATGGATTAGAAATGTATCTGAAACAAAGATGGATGGTATGTTTCAGCACACTTTTGATTCAAATGAATGGGAGTTACCCCACTAGGAACTTTGAATTGGCTCCACGGGTCAGTCTGGGCTCAAGCCCATTGTAGCCCATTTGCAAGTCCTGAGTCAAAACTCAGGAGCGAATGTGTGTGTGTTTTCCTTCGAAAGCAGCCTCTGATTATGCTATGTGTGTCGCCTCTCAACTCATGACCCCTTAGCAATAACATTTAGATTAGCATCTTAGCAGTGCTTCTGTATGCATCAGAAAAGGTGGAGGGTATAGTGGGGATAGATAGTAGCAAGAGAGCAAGAGAGAGGAATTTCAAGTGTGTGTGTGTGTGTGTGTGTGTGTGTGTGTGTATGTGTAGTGTGACTTAAAAGGAGAAATCCATTGGACTTCAACATGTAGCTCTGCTGTGGTCAAAGAGTGCTGTCGGTAAACAAAATTGTGTTGCCTACACCGGGTTATGCTAGTGTTTGCACCAGGTGAATGAAATGGGGCAGGCTTTAAACGTGCTTGTTGCCAGTTGTCACTACAAGGGCCTGGCCATGTGAACGGATTTGTTATGAATCAACACAGTGCTCAAACAGCAGAGCAACGTGTTGAAGTCGACCGGATTTCTCCTTTAAGTGACTTTAGAGGCACAAAAGATGAATGTCTAAGATTAAGATGAATGTTTTTGGATGAGAATTTCAAGTGTTTGTGTGGAGTGCGTAACGGCAGCCTGGTTGGGTTTTTAGTGAGGGTCTGTTCCAGAGTGGTCTATATTGTGGAAGGCCAAGTTCCCCATTTAGATGGATTACTGCTGAGGCCTCAGGGCATGATGACAATAGAGATCAACCCCTTCACATTCATATCCTGACACCAGGACATTGTGCCTGAGTTCCTATTTGCATGTGAATAGCCATAAACCCAGACTGATGTGTGACAACAGAAAGTCTCATTATGCCACTAGCCAGGGAGTGATTCACTTGAAATAACAGACTTCAGTTTATATACACTGCTGTAAACTTGTATCCCTGTCTGTGGATAAAATGATACGGTATTGACATCTCTATAAATGTACATGTCAGAATGTAAACACTCTTCAGTGAGTCCTTGAGCTTGCTGCAGTGTGTTATATTGGACCATTTTCTTATACTTTTAAACACACATTTTGTCCACTCTGCTCTAATTGCAGATCTGTTTACCCAACAAGAGTTGATGTTAATTGAGGATAATAGCCTATACATGGTCTTGCCTTTCATTGTGTCCTGAAAGGCTGCTGTGTCTGTGGGCGGTTATGTAAAGCGTGCCTGCTGAGGACAGGTTGCCCTGTTTGAAAAGAGTCCTGGGAGAGAGAGAAGTGGGTGAAATCAGAGCCCCTGGGACATTTGTGTGTGTGTGTGTGTGTGTGTGTGTGTTTCAGATTGGCCTTGTGTTTCCCATTACAGTAAAACAACTCTTTGTGTGGACTATGGAATCTATATTGATTGTGTAATATATAATTGTAATAGAATAGACTTAAAACTAATGAAATAGCCCATAGAAAAAAAGGTTCCTGTTAGTAGTAGTTTAAATGTTGGATGTACACCAAACAGTAGGTCAGAGAAACCCAGTGTCAGAGAAACCCTCCTTCTGATCATCTCTTGTTCTCTGGTACACACTTTATTACCATGCTGACCAGTGCAGGGCTGTCTGAATGATAAGCCACTCAACATGGAGGACATGCAGGTAGATTTTGCCATCTGTTTGGTTGAGTTTGCTAAGGTGATACATGCTTTAGTGTCAGACATGTAATGTTACATACAGTATTTGGAGATCTAAGAAGTGGTCACAATATTATGGATATGGATCTAAGCAGTTTGCCCAAAGTTTGAATGGACTGTTACAAAACAGTGTGAGTGTACTGATTTGGAAACACAATGAAAAATGTGTTGATCTCTGATATAGCAGCTGCCACATTCTTCTGGTACTGAAAGTTGTCCTAGTTAAACCCCCCATAAAAAAACAAAAGTGCACATATTTTAAAGCAGGTTTGAAGGGAAAGGCCAAACAAAGAAATAATTACATATTTTTTCATTATCATGTGTGTCCCCAGCTCAGAGTGTACAGGGCCACACACACACACACATAAACACCTGACCCTTCTGATTGCAAACAGCACCCTGTGTTTAACCTTTTTAACTGGAGTGCTGTTTGGAGTGGTTGAGTTACCTGGCAGTGCAGGACAGATGTCCTGACTGGGTGTGAGCTAAAAGCAGGCCCTCAGTGTGAGCAGGAGCACATGGTGCTGACAAAACTGCACTCACACCACTGCCCAAACGAGTCTCCTCTTTAGCTCACCTCCTCACATTTCCCCCTCAGTTCTCCTCATTGGTTCTGCTCCTTGGTTCTCCTCATCAGTTCACCTTCATCACTCTGTGCTCAACCTTCCTCTCTTTCCCCCAGAAGCTTAATGCAGTCAGGTGCAGAGACAGTGGCTTTTGTCTAGTGAGGACATTGGTCTTCCCCTGCGGGTCTGAAGGTGTTGAGTTATGAAATGAAGGGAGCTGAAAGTATGCACAGAAACCTGCTACTCAAAAGCAAAAGGGGGGATTGAGGAACAGAGCCTAAGAGCCGGGCTGGCTCCATTAGTAGTCCAGTCGCACAGCAGGTTGGGGCTGTTGCATTGCCAGCTCTGAAACTGAGAGCTTTCCGCTCCTGCGGGAGAGCCTGCAGTCTACTAAAGGGCTCATTGTGTGTGGGGAGTGTGTAAGTTTCATGGCTGAGGTGTGTGTATGAAGGATTGTGTGTGTGTGTGTGTGTATGTGTGTGTTGGAGGCAGTGTTAAGTGAGTGAGAGTGTATGTGTTTGTGTGTCTGTGTGCACTTTGGACTACATATGTGCGTATAGGTGTGTGCGTGTGTGCATAACCACATGTATGTTTCCGATTTTCCTGTGTATGTGTGTGTGTGTGTGTGTCAGGGCACTGCTGTGTGATGACCCTTTTGTGGGAAAGCACTGCTCCACCTCCTTCACCTGAGCAGATTTATCCTTATTATCGCTTCCTCAGCTCGTTCATGAATACTTGGACCAGCTCATATTGACAGAACATTGCCCAACACTAAAGCCCAACACTAAACTCCACTAATGATTGATAGGGCTGGGGTCGAGGTTTCAATGCTGTGGCTTGTTCACCAGCTCTCTCTCCAATTGCGTCACAAATCTTTAGCTTTCTCAGATCAGAACATGCTTCTACGCTGCTGCTATTTGGAGAACAACTAAAACCGGGCCTCGAGCGATCCAGACCCAAGTTAAAGCCAGGCTTCTGATGTGAGTGACAGCTTTATCATGTGTATTTAGGTCAGAGAAACGCAGAGCAGGCTGTGCTTAAATTACGATGAATCAAAGGAGTATTTACTCAGTGCTCAAGACTTCACTTGAACATACCCAGATCCTGTGCAATCAGTTGCTAAGAATGTAGAGAATGACAAATATTGACAGATGGGGATCGTATCGCACTTAGCTGTCCAATATCACTGATAGAGTGGCTTGTTATTCTTCTTTGATCTACATTTTTTATTAAATTGTATCAGCTGTTTATTGATTAGGCAAGATTTTGGCTGCCACAGGATTGACAGCAATGTTCCACGAGACAATGCAGATGAAGATATCAATTTTATGGTTTTGGTTTCTCCTCACATGGTTATCCACAATGCCTGCCCAGTCAAAATGTTTTATCACCTTGTTTTTCAAGATGGAAAACTGATTTAACAGACTTTGTGAAGCAACTAGGCAACACATAGGTATTTTAAGACAGACAACAGCAGCTGAATCAGAAGATTGCAATAGAATGAGTTTTGGGAAATGAAGTAGTCTATTTTATATTACGAGGTTGCTGAACATTGAATTAGTAGTTTTCTAAGATTTGATGATCGGTATGGATCTTTACAAGAGCCGTGAAATATTTAAGGCTGTTTATAATGATGTGCCCGTAAAAGACCAGCCTTTTGCGAGTGTCTTTGGCAACCACAATGGAACCATCTCAGTTGTTCCTATCTGGATCTAACAACAGACAGATAACAGACTGCTAACAGCTTTTACACAGCTCTCTGGCTGGCACACTCCCTCACGCTGTTATGTAATACCGGCACATACCACCTGCAGCTTGCTGGTTAATGCGTTTTTATCAGGTAGAGTTTAACTTTATCGTTTTCAGATCGCTTTATCGTTACTTGATCCCAACTCCTGAGCCCAGCTAAATGAGCCTGATCATGCTTGTGTGTGCGCGTGTGTGTGCGTGTGTCTGAAGGTTCATGCCTGAATAGGTTGTCTTTGACTGCTTGTGCTTGATGCAAGTGTGTCTGTGTATGTGTACTGCATTTGAAATGTTAAGGTGTGTGATTACATTTGACATGTGCGTGTGTGTGTGTGTGTATGTGTTTCAGCCGGAAGATGAAGAACCCGGCCCCCCATCCCCCAGGTCCTCCACAGGCCGCTCCCCGCCGCCTGCCACGGAACATTGTACCTGATGGCGGCATAGCCGCGAGCGCGGACATCAAGGAGAACATCCTGCGACCCCACGTGGAGCTTCAGCTCAACCTGCCCAATGGAGCCCACACCACCAGCACCTTTGATGGCAGGTCGGTGAATTCTCACATACACACACGGACACACTTGTAGGCACACAAATACCCACTCACGCTCACACCCGCACTCACACTCACTCACACACACACACACGCAGACACGCTCAAATATGGTCTAATGTGGCCCTGCACTCTTATGGCTTTTGTTATTTAAATCTGCCAGCCATATGTCTAGGGACATCCATACTGCCAGCAGTATAGTATGGTTAAGTATGTGACCAACCATCTACTATAACCCATGATGATCAGTCACACAACTTAACTCAACTTTAACAACAATCACAGCACTCTTTGTAAGTACACACTCTTAGTCAGTAGGTCAGATTTAGGTACATTCAGTTGTAACTTAGTAACTGAAGGCCTTGCTTAATCTGTCTGTACACTGACATTAAACATCATGTTAAGTTGCATCAAGAGTGTTTTTTAGTGGTTTGTTCCTGGTCTTGGACTTGGTCAAACAAGGTTTCTACTTTGCCTTCATGGTTTCCATTCTCCTTTGAAGTCATATGTATTTCTGGCAAAGCTCAAGGCTACGCTCTAGGCTAAGCTGCCAGATGCCAGCGTGACATTAGAGCAGCCAGCAGCACTGTGTGTTCAGCTGAGTTACAGTAAGCTGGGGGAGAAAGTCACTTACTGTCAGTGATCTGTCAGAGAGGCAAGATGGGCAATGAGGACTCGGCAGGGGTGGGTGGATGGTGTCACCAGCAGATGAAACCAGGTCACCACCACAGACAAGTGACTATTACATTACATATCTAGTAGAGTATCTAGCCACAGACATAAGTGACTATTACATTACATATCTAGCCTCTCTGTGGGTATTTGGGGTTAAGTGCCCTGGGCTTGCACACAGTGGTATGGGTGTTCCGGTGAGCAAACACTCAGCCAGATCCCTTTCCTTTTGTCCCAAACCCTCATAGCTGCATGATGGCCCATTAGCTGGAATACTGATACCTGCTACTGCTCTGAGACACCCATTAGGTTCACTTTGACTCCCGCTGTTATCTGGCAGTCTCAGCATTTGTTTGAATGTGAGGAGACTGGTATGTTGGAAAAGGCCAGTAATATTTCATACAGCATCAGTGTAACGGGAGTGGTGCTGCTTGACTCATAAAGAGGAGTTATTTTGGGTCTCTGTTCCCATCTGCCGCGGTAGACGGAACAGTTTATGCTCATTTTAACAATGCATTGGAATGACTCAAGCAAAGAGGTTTTACAGTCATATAGTGTGTAACTCAAAGTTTGGACATGGGTGTGTATACTGTATTGCTGGAAGATGTGAGGGAGTCATAAGATTTTTACACTGCGGTATTTCTGCAGTAAAATGCTATATATCAGACACCAAAAAACTTCCTGTTACTGTAACTATGTTACTGCACTTTACTGCAAAAAGTGCAATATTTTGGATATGAAAATACAGCAGTACTGCAAGGTACTTTTTTGTCACATAACTAAATTTTTTTTCATAAGGGAAATACGTTTTGGATAGTAAACATGGCAACCTGCAGTACTGCAATATCCCTGGAAATAAAGAAAATAAAAAAAGCACTTCTAATTCATGGAAACAAACAGCAGGGTGGCAGCAGGTTTTTCTGTCTTGGAAAAGAGAATTATATTTGTCTACTCTTCAGATGGGGAGCAAATTATAGGGATGACTTGCCTTTGGCAGTCCTGTATTCACACAGAGAGCCTAGCCCAGAGTGATGGGGATAGAAAGAACTTGTCATTTTTCCACTCAGACCCACAGGAGCCTTTAGCAGGGAAGCCATGAACCTCTCCCAGGTTTCCATGCATGAAGATGATTTTCCAGTAGAACTTCAGTTGTTCTTAACCACCATGCTGCAGGGCATTTTTAGATACACAACAGAGCAGAAGTGCACACACTGTGATGTCCCCCTTTTCTGTGTGATCTTGTGTGCATCCTGGACAGTGTTATGCTATTGTTGTGCTTTTATGGACCGTGAAATCACAGTGAAAATTCAGTGGACTGAACTAGCCCATATTCTGGAAGCCCTGCACCCAGATTCTGGAAAATGCCTCCCATGCCACGTTCAGACTTTTCAGCTCTCTGAAACCACTGACATGGTAGGAAATGGGGCTGCCAAAAGGCACAGTCAGCTGATTTTTATGATTTACTCACAGTTGTGAGTAAAAATAATTTTGCTAAAAACTATTTTTGCTATATGATTTTTTCCAAAACTGATCTAACTACTCTTAGCTATTTGTTTGAATGTATCTACATGGGTTTATGCATGCTAAGATCAATGCTAATATCCAAAGCCTGTTTATTAAAACCACCAAGTACAATACCAGTTTCTGTTTGTCATTATAGGGTGATTTCGGGCGTGGACTTTATTGTTACATCCACACCAGTAAAATGGCACATGTTGTGATAATGTAAAGAATTATATTAAATTTGACATTCCTGTATTCAGCTGTAGTGTACAGATAAAATACTTAACAAAACATATTTAAATAATAGTATGCTTGCTTGTTCATGTTCTTTCAAATCAATAATGCTGGAATTGCCCCAAAATGTGTGTGTCACATTAGCCTGGTTCAGGTGTCTGAGAGTGTTGCTCAGGTGAATCTGTTCCTCCTCTCCACCTGTCACTCAAATTTGAATGACCATCTAGTCTCCAGGTCACATGACACCACCAGGTCATGTGACCCAATCACTTGCCGACCTATCGGGTTTGAAGAGGTAACCTTATCCCACCTTGAAACCTCTCTCTCTCTCTCTCTCTCTCTCTCTCTCTCTCTCTCTCCTCTTCCCCTCTCATTCTCTCTCTACAGGAAAGCTCTTATGGATCTGCTGGTGGAGGTGTGTGGTCACTACCACCTGAACCCTGCCTACCACACCCTGGAGCTGCTGTCATCAGAAGGACAGCCCGTGGCCTTCAAGCCTAACGCCTTCCTGGGCTCCCTGGATGTGGCCTGTGCCCTCATCAAAGAGCGGGTGGTGGATGAGAAACTAGTCCGCAAGTCTGCACCCAGAGTGCCAGAGGTGAGCTCCAGAGCTAGCCCACAACAAACCTGCATAGCATGGTAGTACAGTCTATTCAACAAGCCCACCTAGCATTATAGCACTGTCTTGTCAAAAGTATTGCTGCCTAGGATGTTAGCACGATGTATAAAAATAATTTGCATTTTAGCCTGATAACATCTAAAGCTAATTTTCATTTTAAATGTTCAATTACACATGCAGAATGAACCATATGCATGTCCTGTCATAGAAAGTAGTGTAGTTAGTCTTAAACTGACTTAACATAATGAGGTATGGCTATCAACACCAGTTTACATTACATTAATATTGAATACCTTGTGTCGTAGCCTATAGTCTACTGTCAAGTTACATAAATTGGGCACGGACTCTCTTAATCTCATGCTCTTATAATACTGATCATAAGGAAAAGGAATAGTTTTGCAGTAGGCATATGGAAATGGATTTCAGTAATTGTGCCTGTTATCAGCTGTATGGTTCTATGTTGTTATGTAATTGTTCTGCACTCGTAAAACATGCACACACACACACCCACAGACACACACACACACACACACACACACACACACACACACACAGTGTTATGTTGTAAAGTGCTTTGTTTTCCTTTGCCTTTGCTTTCTGGCAGCAGCGGAGGCATTTAAAAGGGCCCAAGAGAAATGGTGGCCAGGTACAAAGTCCTGTGTGGTCTTGCTCTTGCGTGGCTCCCTTTCTCTTCCTGTCTCTCTTCCTTTCACTTGGGATCGCTGTCTTTCTCTCAACCTTTCTCTCTCTCTCTCTCATGTGCTCTCTTTTTTCTTTTAGTCTTTCTAGCCTTCTCTCCCTCACCTCCCCACATTGGTTTGTGAATTTTTCATGAAGGCCCTACCTTTAGTTACCATGTATTATTCCTGCTCTTTCTGGCTGATCCTCTCTCTCTCTCTCTCTCTCTCTCTCTCTGTCCTTATCTCTCCCTCTCTCTGGCTGAGCTGAGCATCACTTCTTCTCTCTTCTCTCTTTGGATTCTTTGGAGATAGGATTGGATGAAGAGTGAGAGTGTGAGCGGAAGCGGAAGCGGAAACGGTGTTACTATTATCTCTAAGGCATCCATCTTATCGTGCATTATCTCCTCATGGCAGTGAGGCAGAACCATCCTGAACCATCCTGATCACTGCGAATCCCATCCAGGATTTATTGATCCAATAAACACCTAAAATGTCCTTGACTCTATAGTCATAGTTTATTTCATGTAAACAGTAGTTACTATGCACTCAAGTATGTTATGACATGGCTCTCAAGGAAGAGAGGAGGGTGTTGTCAAGGTGAATATGAAGCAATAAGGTCAGTAAGGACTATGACTATGACAGCAGTGAAGTATGACAATGGTGTTGACTGCCTGGTCTGGTTAGTTTAAAGGCACACTAGGCAATGTTTTTAGGTTAATTTATCAGCTTTCTAGTCACTTTGATGATTAAATGGCTCATTAAGGGGTGAATGAAGTTTCTCTCACCCGCCTGGAGTGTAGCGTCCGCGGTTACTATAGTTGTAATGTCTGAAACACCAGATCGAACAAATGAAACTGAAAGTAAATGAAATAGAAATTCATTTATTACCAGCTTGTCAGTCAACATAATGCACAAAAATGATCATCGCTGGCTTCTATTCTTTGGTTTGCAAGTACATTCACATGGATTGGTGAGAATGTACAATGTTGTTGATATTTTAAAAAAAAAATCAGTGACTGGTGCCTGGTTTGCCTTTAAATCATGATTTTTTAAGAGTTTTATTCACAGTTGAAATTCATCCCATACAGAATTCTCAGTGAGTTAGTCTTGTTTGGCCTGTAGTAGAGGGTAGATACACAAAGGCCATATTAGTGTGTTTGGATATTGAGCATGTGTCAGTCCACGAGTATGTGTGTGTGTGTGTGCGTGTGCTTGTGTGTGTGACTAATTTTGTTTGTGAGAGGGTTTGGTACATCTCAGTCCAAAATAAAGCCTTTCTCTTTAACTCTCAGACAGAATGACCAGGTCCTTGTAGTTTTGCATTACTGGCTTGTCACATCAAGTGAAATTGGACATCCGCTTCACTTTGAGTTTAATGATGAACTTTCAGCTGAGTTCGCCTCAGTGTTACATAACCTACCAACGTATCACAGGCAATTCTGAATATTTTACACTCACTGTAGTGATATGACAGGATCACTGCAGTAGATGAGTGTGGTATGATATGTGGTACGACACTATATTATGGTATACTTTTCTGAACTCTACCATGCTATACTGTAATATAGTGCATGGTGTTTCACAGCAGACCTAAATTTTGGCATTGTATTGAATTGGTTCTGAATTGCTATTGGATCCAGTGTCTCCATATCAGTATATGTGTTGAAACATAAAAGTTCAATATATAGTTAGAGGGATAAAATAGATTTTTATTTTGTGCCTTTGTCCATAATGAAGATGCTTCTGACCTTATCATGATGGTGTAACTTTAAAGGTTAAATAGATAGCAGGTGTTTCCTAATTTAGCTGTGCACTTTGCACAAACTCTGTCCTGTCTGTTTTACATACCAACTCCAGGCTCTCTAAATGGGCATCGCATGCAGACACCAAACGCTATTATCATTATACTCAGACTGTTTATCAGAAACATGCTATAGGTCTATATATATATGATTTAGCTCTTTTAGACCTTCATGACAAAATCCTTGACTGGGCATTGTCATAAAGGATGTCAAATCAGTGCCCAAATCAGTCTCTGGCCTCTGAAGAGTGTGGCTGGTTTGAGTCTTTCTCTTTGTTATGGTGTGCCAATGGGAGATGTGACCTAGTTGCATGCAATCCTGATCTTGGCCCTACTTTGTGTAGATCCTCTACAGGACACAGGACACTGTGACATTCTCATGACTTCTTTCCTGTGTGTGTGTGCGCACTTGCTTGTGTGTGTGTGTGTGTGTGTGTGTGTGTATTTGTGTGCGCATGTGTCCATCTTACAGAAAACCGTGCGTCTGGTGGTGAACTACCATCGCTCTCAGAAGACAGTGGTACGCGTTAGCCCCCTGGTTCCGCTGCATGCGCTGGTCCCGGCCATCTGCCAGAAGTGTGAGTTTGACCCGGTCCACGTGCTGCTTCTCCGTGACAGCATTAGCCACCACGAGCTCGACCTCAACAAGTCCCTCTCTGACCTGGAGATCCGCGAGCTCTACGCCCTTGACCAAAGCCTGGGTAAACAAAGCACACGCACACACACACACACACAAACACACACACCAGCCATGCAGTTCAAATATCTATACAGTTGTAACATTAGGCCTTCATGTAGACCAGGCTCACTGGATTATATGAAATGTTTTGGCAGAACAAGAATGTTCATAATTAGTTAAGTGTATTCACCAAAAAGTGTTTGCTCTGCAGTGTGGGTCAGTGTATTTAATGACATAACTCTCCACAGAGATATTTTAATTAGTGTAAATAGTGTCTTCATCAAAGGCCCAACACTTTGCCATCCATCAGTTTGCATTTGAGTGTGGATAAAGGCTAGACAATGGGCCAGCTCCAGAGATTCCTTTGGCACACTGCCTAGGAAATACATCACCTGTCAGTCAAAAGGGGATCACATGATGTAGACATATAAGGTTTGTCAATGTGTTGTAGTTTGATAATACAATAATATTATATAGCGACACTATAATAATATGATCATATGTTATTAAACAATGTATTATGATATACAAATGTAATACTGATACACAGCCTTATATCTGCCATTGCTAGTTTTATTAGATAGTTTAAACCAGGAGTAGGTTTGTCCATAATATTCCAGCTCATCTGTGCTCCATGCTGAGCTAGGCCTGAGTGTGGACCAATGTCAGTTGCTGCTATACTGGCTGGATGTTGGGAGGTCTGCTGTGTAACAAAGCCCTTATAGTGATCAGTTTGGGATGAGCATTTATCATTGTTCATGGACAGCTGCTCAGACAACAGAGCTCATGTCTGGGGTTGAGCTATTTCTCTTTGTAGGCTTTGAAAGGATCTTTGTGTTGTGCCCTCTAAACACTCTTGCAGTTGTTTTGTTAACATTGGCTAATGGTTATCATAGTAAACTCTGTACCTTCGCTCTTCTCTGCAACGTGTTCATAGAAATGTGAAGGTTTAAAGTTGTTCTCTCTGAATGTGAGTTAATCTGTGAACTTGTACATTAGGATAATGCAAATAGAAGGTTATTTGTTACTTTTTAGACAGACTTCTTGGGTGTTGGGTTGTGTTGATTTGTGTGGTTGTTGAGTGTGTGTTGGTTTGTGTATTTGTTGAGTGTGTGTTGGTTTGTGTGCTTGTTGAGTATACTGGTTTATGTGGTACTTGAGTTTATGTTGGTTTGTGTGATTCAGTGTGTTTCGTTGTCTCTGTGAGTCAAACACATCTCAGTCTCATTCATCTGATTGTTTCCAGTTCTACAGCCTAAAATGGCCTCCGCTCCTGTCCTTAACTATGCAGGTACACTCCACTCTGCTCCGCTCGGTCTGTATCGGAGTGTATGTGTGTGTGTGTGTGTGTGCGTGTGTGTGCATATGGGTGTGCATGTGTGTTTGTGTTGTATTTGCCACAGCCATTGCCCACGTGTCCTCAGAATAACACCTTCCTAGTGATGGTTGATTTGGGAAGAAGATAATCATCCTATCATGGTTTCCTAACCCCTCTGGCTGTAACCCACCAGTGTTTTTGTCTCAGTGGTTACAGTGCTTTAGTGATTTACCTAATTCACTAACAGAGTGATGTGGATTGCAAATGTAGTTTGTAGGTGTGTGGGACTGTAATGAGTGGTAGTGCCACCAGCTGTTAAGACTAGCCTTTAATGTAATATTTATACAAATAATGAATGGCTTTTACATTAAAGGGGTGGCTGGACCTCATTCCTTCAGCTATTTAAGGAAAATCTTCATCTCCATTAGGAGCAGTTCAAACACATCACAAAGATAGCAGCTGATGTCAGATCAGACATTTGATAGCATAGTTCTTTAGAGAGCTCTGATCCAGCATGTTGTCCCCCTCTTCATCTGAGTAATCAATGTTCTACATGCCAATGAATCTGCTACATGCTAAGATGCTAACCATGTTTTTCCTAGTGTAAAATCCACCGACTTGGTCACCTTCTATTAAAGGTCTACAAAGACTAACTCACTGAGTCTGGATGGGATGGATATCATTTGTAAGGGATAATGAACAACGTGGCTTGCGTATGTCAGATATCAGTGCATGGCAGAAGTGGTAGTAAGGCCACAAAATGAAGGTGAGTGGCCTTTACACTACGGTGCGCATTAATATCTGATCTACGCATGTTGTGTTATTCATTGTCCTGCTTATACCACTGTTACGTCAGCCACATCAGCTCTATGTAGTTTTGCTAACAATTTTAGCTTTGAAAGCTAAAAGAGACTCGTTTGCAGAACTCTTTCTGCCACACCTCACTTAATTCAAAACGTACCGGGATAAACTGCCATTACTTCTTCTGAATGGATGCTTGCTATGATGAAAAGCGGGTCGTTTGTTTGATCTGTTGTTGTCAAGCATCATACCTAAGCATTCTATCTTGTCTTGGCTTTTGTAGAATTACCGTTTCCCATACCCCTAAATACAGTTTAATAGAGTTAAAATTCATGTTGTTCACAAGTTAACATGTTGCTCTGCTACGAATGTCGGTCAGGCTGCTAAATTGTAACCTTGTGTTAACATGACAGTTCGACAGTTGATATTCAAGTGTAATAGGGCCAGAAAAGTGGAACTTTTCCCTCTACTTCAGAGGTGTGCGGTTATCTGAAAATAATGCAGATTCTAAACAGTGTATCACAATAAGAAATTTTACCAAGCAGTGGTATAAGTAATAATTAACTAACCTTTAAAAATCATGATTTAAACTAACCACAGACCATATCATATTTCTGCTGGGTGTTTACCACCAGGCTCAGATCTCACTGACTTCATAGTCACCTTGGTGACCTTATTGCTTCATGTTCACACTGACAACAACCTCCTCTCTTCCTAGAATCCACCTGTTCCACTCAGAGTGTCGGTACTGTGGAGAAGAAAGGCCTTCTGGGATTCTTCAAGTTCAATCGCAGGAAATCAAAGGTGAGCCAGACTAGCCTTGATACATGATTGTAAACAGCACCCCCTGCTGGTTAACAGATTGACATGAGAATGTTTCAACCACGGGAACATATGCATAGACAGACGTTAATGCAAAATGCTTGCTATTATGGTTATGTTGGGGTGGCCTGGTGGTTAGGGATCTGGCCTCTAGTACAAGTGTATTTTCTACCATTTAGTTTTCATATATATTCATTCATCTTCTGTTCCCCAAAATAAGCTTAGTCTCCCATTCCCAAGCAACACAAACAGCTAATTAACAGCTTGGAAGTCCTCTCAAATACAGAGTGATTATTAGCTGTAAAGGGTCACCCATGATATATGATATCCTCACTCCCAGTGCGCCTCGTCCGATTAGAAATTGCTAAATAGTTTGACCAGAGCTAACTGTTGTATAACTAACTGTAGTTATCTCACTGTAAGCCATTCTGGATCCTAGTGTCAGCTAAATGCCAGATAATGTGGAGTTTGTGAGTTTGTGTCTGGTCTGCATGCTAGCTGTGCATTCCTGTTTCAGACTGACTCGCTCTCCTCCTCTGACTTGGAGGAGGTTGATGGTGGTGCTCATGTTGTTGAGAGTGCTGGGAATGACCCGTATGTAAGTACTAACACACATGTGTCCCTTTAAGAATCAAATCACTAACACACTCCCACCCAATCAGCATGCCAGCCTCTCTCAATGATTCACACATCTGTCCTCAAATGGTCCTGAAATGGGTCAAGTAACAAATTGATTGCCGACAGGACAGGCCGCACTCTTTAATCTTTAGTTCAAGAAGACTATTGGGAAGATGTGATGGGAAGAGTGTTTCTTTTTTGTCTCTTTTCTGACCGATACCACTTCTTTCTTGAAAAAGAGGCTCTTTTTCTTGCTGTATTTCCAGAACCTTCCCCAAGTGTGTGTCCTGATTTAACTTGTTTTACAAGTCTTGTAATCACAAGTCATTGTGCCAGCTTGACTCCTTGGTGTATGTGTGTGCCTGTGTGTAGGCCTATTGTCATACAAAAATGTAATTTAACACATACAAAAATGTAATATATGGCTATATATGTACTTATATTTTAAATAGTATGACATATCAATATGTATGTTTGACTTATCTGAGAGTATAATATATGCCTGCAACATATATGAATGTTTATGTGTCCAAACATCCATATGATATCATATATCTTCATATATTACAGTATAGTATTTGTTTTTTGTATGGAGAACTTTAAGTATGAGTATGTGACAGACTTATTTGTTTTCTATGTATATAATACATGTATGTGTGGTTTTGACTGTGACCAACATGGTGGATCAGAAGACCATTTTATGTTATTAGAGTAGAGAGGATTTACTCATCCAAACCAGGTGGACTAGTTAGTTGGCAAAACCTGAACATAAATGACCCTGAAAGAATCTGTCTTCCATTTAGAACAAGATTTTCTCTTAACCTCTCTGATTGTGAAAACAGAATTCTGTTTTAAATCATCTCCGTCTGTTGTATTTAGCAGTACTGAGCTGGTTGAAACCGAATGAATGACCGAAGGAATGCACTTACAAGTGCTTTCATTGGACTCTAAAAACTTACAGTAAAAGAAGAAGCAGCTTCTAGTTTCCTTTTGTTTTCCTCTGTCCAAAGTGAAGTCAGAATGGAAGGGAGAAAGAGAGGAGAGGTGGATGAGGTAATGAAGGGGAGAAGCGGGCAGGAAAAGACCAACAGACACGCGAGACGGCTCCATGACCTTTAGGGGACACAGAGCAGCTCTTGTCCTGAAGAGAAATCCCCACTTTTCTCTTTCTTCTTCTCGCCCCATCCCTGGGGTCTGGCTCTTTCAACATGCATAGTCTTCCTCTCTCTCTACATCTTTATCTCTCTTCCTTTTTTTGCATCTCTTTTCATTCTGCTCTCTTCTCGTCTCTTTACTTCACCCTTTTTCTTGTGCATGTTTGGTGTGTGTGTGTGTGTGTGCATCTGGATCAACATTTCCTTGATAATGATAAGTCGCCATATTTGTTCCAGATTCATCTGTTGGGATTTTATGGTCTGTTGTTTACTGTGTGATCACTACATTTACTCAATGCAATATTTATGTTAGACATGTGCACAGTTTTTTACGCATGTGTGTGTTTCTGTTTGTCTGTTGGTGTTTATATAGAATTGTTCTCATTTATGAATTGTCTGAACGGTTGAGATGTGTGTGAGTATGTGTGATGTGTGAGAAAGAGAGAGAGAGAGAGAGAGAGAAAGAGAGAGAAAGTGAGTGAGTGAATGTGCTTTGAATACTCAACATTCCTCTTGATGAGCATGGCTGTCATCTCTCAGGCCCTATCAGGAGTGAGCACCAGTCTGGAGGCACGGCCTAGCACTCTTGGCCAATCACAGTCTGTCATGAACATCAGCAGGATGTCCCCCAAAGCAGAACTGAAGAAGCGTCGGGCTCCAGCCCCGCCTCCTCACACTTCTCAAAACTACAGCAGCCTCGAGGTGAGCTACACACACACAGACAAACACACACACACTCACACACACACACATACACTCACATTAACACAGAATCATACTCTAGCTCAGCCACGCCTCACCTATGCCAGCCTTGAGATGACCTACACACACACACAAACACTCACATAAGTAAACACACACATACATACACACTGATATTCATTCATATCCATGCATAGTCACTCTGCCATACACACACACACACATTCTCACACTTTCAGGTGCAATCGATGTATGTATCTTGCTCCAGGATTTACAAGGGGTTATACAAGCTGTAGTACTCTCTCACCTTCCCATACACATTTAATAACTGACTGTGTGTCTCCTTAAATATCCTGAAACCTTGTTGGAAGCAGGGCTGAGTTCACCAGTTCATGCCGTAGGTAGTACCCTCACTGATAAACTAATTGTGATGAAAAAATATCCTCTACAGTGCTTTAAACTCCACTCTGTGACCTTCTGGTTCTCTAGCACAAAAACTCTTTTGAGTTTTAGAACAGTAGAAGCATGTGAATGCAGAAGTGTTGATTGTTTGTGTGGCCTTGGTTTAACCGTGACACTCACTCTCTCTTTCTCTCTCTCTGAATGTGTGCTGCATTGCAGATGCAAGCAAGCTCTGCTTCCACCAGCAGCCTATTAAAGAAGCGCAAAGCTCCGGCACCCCCACCCACCCCAGCCTCTCGCACCCCCACCCCGACAGCCACCCCTCTGGCACGTGGCCCAGATGAGAATGGCCACCATGCTGCCCCTCGGACCTCTTCCTCCTCCCTGACCACTGCAACCATCGCTGCAGCCACTGCTGCTGCCACCGCTGTAACCACGGCAGCGGTGGTGTTGCCCCCGGTGGCGGCGGTGCGTCGTGTTGGTGCCCCGCAGGACGACTCAGCATCAGAGGTGAGCGGCAGCAGTGAGGAGTCGGAGCGCGCCGCCGCCCTCTGCAGCTCCAGCAGCTCACAAGCCGACTCGGTTCCCAGCAGCCACCTGGACGAGGTGGCCATCAGCAGCCAGGACGAGGAAGAGGAGTATGAGGATGTGGAGGAGGAAGAAGGGGAAGACCTAGAGGTGGAGGCTATGGAGATGGAGCTGCAGCTGCAGGTACTTCAGCAGCTCCAGCAGAAGTCTCGGCAGCAGTTCTCTCAGACCAAGCGAGTGGAGGTGGAGCAGCAGCAGCAGCACCCATCAGCTCAGACGCTCACAACCCAGGGCCGAGAGCACCAGGACTTGGAGCCTAAACCCCAGCAGCAGCAGCCCCAACCTGCCCAACAGCAGTTCCCTCAGCAGCCCCAGGTTCCCAAACAGCAGGAGCAGCAGTTAGAAGAGCAGCTGCAGGACAGCGACCGCAGCACCACCAGCACAGATTCCAGCTCCACTGTCAGCCTGAGGATAGAGGAGTCGGAAAACAACAGACACAGTGCCATAGGTGAGCTCCAGTGCTAAGATGGTCAGAATTCCCTGGTGGTCAGAGCAGGCCTGATTCCTTTCAGTCTTATTTTGTAAACACCTGTTTTGCGGCCAATGGAAATGATCAGAGTCATAGACAGAGATATGGCTCTGGAAATCGTAAAGTATTTATTTTCAGAACATGTATGTGACTTGTTTTGCTTGCTTGAGGGCTGTTTGTTTGATTGTTTGCTTCAAGGCAGTGCTATGTGTGTTTCATGTGAGCATTGCTTAATTATTCACCCAAAATATTTGATTGCCTTATTGTGGGTGGCAGCCCACATGCTTTATTGATTGATTCTTTGATTGATCCAAAGTTTCTTTTGAATTACCCACACCCTAACTTCTTTGGATAGATAAAACAATAGACTAGTGTCAGGATATCTCATATTCTACATGGCACACACCTTGTGAGATGTTTTGGTGTGGTTTTGTTGTGTAAGCAGCCAGACTGGCTCACATAGGTTAAAAGGTTAGTCAGAATGGACTAGGGATATGGCACAGCAAATCAAAGTCCATCCCAGTCTTTAGAGATACCATCCTAGTGGCGTCAGTGGATGTTACACTACTGCTCTGTGGCCAACTCCCTTGCCTGCCTATGCATGTGATGAGGCCTGCACCCCCATGGAGCAGGAAGATCCAAGTCTCTCCGTGGGCCAAAACACTTCTTGAAAGGAATTTGTGTCTTGACATGGCGTGCTCATTCCAGGAAGTGGCAAGTGCTCTGCTATTCTAGTCTGGCAGAGCCTTCATCGATCATTTATATTTAGGAGAACTCCTGACAGGAGGAAGACATTGGATCTAAGACTATTTGGATCTAAAGCCACTGAATCTATTGGATCCTGGGCTAAGTACTGAGTTTAAATACAGGTTTAATGTTGTAGTTATTTGTAATAGTGCCTATTCATTAAGGAGCTAGTGTGAGTAATTATGTAAGTACTACATTATAATAAGCATACTCCTTTAGTCAGGTTAGATAGATAAATAAAGCCTCTTGCCCTCTGGTGAAAACAAAAGACTTAAAAAGAAAGATTATCCAGGCTGAACATAGGTGCCTCTCTAGTCCTGAAAGGTGTAGTCTTAAAAGTAAAGAGTCCTTCCTCCTCTGCAAATTCTAGCATTACATTATTCATTCACTCACTCATCACTCTCACCCACTCTCCTCTCCACTGCCAGACTCTGGGCGACAGGCGCCAGTGAAGCCCCGACGAACGCCACTCGGAGACCAGACATTCCGGGTGGCCTCCGCCAGCCCAGCCCTTGTAGAACGCAACTCCCACAATGCATCACCAGACAGCTTCACAGACATGCCACAACACTGTAGGTTCCTCACCAGCACTAATATCATTTTAACCTCAACTTTGTGTTGACATAGACATTCCAGGGCTACAATCCAAACTCTAGAATTAGGATAAAATAGCTGTAGTCAAGATTAAGGAGAGCTTTATGAGCTCACTTTTTGTCGAATCCAGCAAATGGCTACCCTTGCTGCTTAAGCCACCTGACCATTGTTTGCATTGGTGTTCACACACAGCCAGAGCTCTCTGAAAGGGAAGCAAACATGATGTATAGAGCCAGGTCCCAGCCAAATTGCTGCTTGCCAACCTCCAGCAGTCGGGTTAATGTAGTCTGCGTGTTACAAAAAAACTTTGAGTGAGCTCAACCATCAGCAGCAATGGAAAATCTGAACAGATTGCTATGGGAAACGTAAACAGATTCATTGCTGCAGTAGACCGTGGGAGAGATGTGGATTTTTTTGGAGCTACATCTTTTCCAAGGACATCTGCTATCAGAGCCTCTGTTTGTATTGATGCTATCAGAAGTTTGGTTTTGGTCAGATTTATAAAAGGACTATCCTTGATTTAGAGTTTGGATTGTTCACACTTACTGTGCTAAATTTTTTCACTCCTCAGTTTTGTATCTTAAATCACGTTTGTCACTCTTGTCTATTCAAAGTGAATTACTTCTGGCAATTTTACAGCTTCCGTAACACTTGGTGTGAACACACAGTTATGGGGACCTGTTCTTTCTCCGGTGATTTCATCCATCATTTAAATCTTCTAATACTCATTTAGACCCTCCATGAAACACTCTCTCTATCCTTCTTCCCATGTGTCCATCTTACTTGCTGCACCCCTTAACTTTGCTTACTTTTGGTATCTCCATCACCCCCACCTCTGTCCACACATCAGCTTTCCTTCAGCCGTCTCCTCTATCCATTCAACTGATTTCCTCCAACAAGCTCCTCAGTCCTCCATACCTGCATGTGCCCACCACAGCTCACCACTGGCAGTAGTGTCCTAGTGGCCTTAAGAAGGACCACTTTGGTCCAGAGACTGCCATTATTTCAATCTAATATAATCACTATGTGTTTTCCCATCCCTGTGCAAAGGGACACTTCTCTCTTCCTCCCCCTGCCTAACACGTATTATCAGCTCGGTTGGGAGAGATGGAAATGGAGTCTTTAATTGATGTGTGTGTCGAGACCACTGCTATGTATGTGCATGTCAGCATGTGACCTGGTGCTTTGTAAATGTAGGTGTTGGTGTGTGTATGTCTGTGTCATGAGATTTTGTCTGAGTTAAATGTCTGTATATATCTGTGTGTGTAACATTGTTTTGTACTTGTTTGAGTTTGTGCATGCATCAAGCATTGCTATTGTTGGTTCCAACAGATACTGCACATCCAAACTGTGCTTTGAGCTTATAAATGGCTTTCGTCAGTGTGATGCAGTTTGGGAGATCAGCTTGCTGAAATGGGTTTAACCCTACCATGACCCCTTTTGATGTTTGTCCTCTTGCTGAGCTAGGTTGTCGTTGAACACCTTTAGCTTTTAGAGGGTTATCTTAAGGGATACTTTTGGAAGGGTCTGTGAATTAACCTTTGCTATTTTGCCTTCCTTTTCATTCCTCTCTTTCTTCTGTTCCCTTCGTAGTTAGTAGTGCCTATTATATTCCACTCACGCTAGACTTAAGTGTTTGCTTTGAAAGGGCTACGTCATTTGTTTGAATGGGAGACGTCATTTGTTCTGAATTACATTGTGGCTTTGTTGCGTGGCTTCACTCGCATTGCTCGTGCCAAAAGTTGAAAGTGCCAGCCAATCATATTGCATAAATGCAAACATATCAGCACAGTTGGTATGCAGTGTGTGAAGGAACAAAGATGGTTCAAACAAAGATGGTTCAAACAAAGATAGCGGACAGCGTTACGATGGCCTAGTACGAACATGTTTGCAGATATGATAATTTTATCATATCTGCATATTTGTTATGCTTAGATTATTAAAAAAACATTATAACATTTGTAATTTTAACAACCCACTGTGCAAGTGGCAACGCCTCAGCTGAGTGTGAATGTGGCATTACATGCTATCGTACTTTGCGCTCTCTCTCTCTGTTTCATAATTTCAAGGCTCTTCATCTCTACTGCTGACTCTTACATTGTTATTCCTCCTTCCCCTCCTCCCTCTCTTCCACCCTTTCTCTGTCTTTCTCCTCCTCTCTCCCATATCTCTCCTTCCTCCTTCTCCTGTCTCCTCCCTTTCTCCCTCTCCTGCCCCTCTCTATTCTTCTCTCCTTTACAGTGTACTGCTGTGCCCCTGTTTCCTTGCGTTCAGGACGCCGATGAATTGGGGGGGGGGGAAATTACCCCTGTCCTCCTCTCTTCGTCTTCCTGCTCCCTCCATCCTGTTTCCTCCTCCTCTTCTGCTCCTCTGCACTGGCCCTCCTCTGTGGCCTTCAGACACTGGTCACCTCTTCCTCCAACTTCTGATGCTCCTCCTCCAACCTCTCCTCTCAACTGACCTCCCACTTTGACCTTTGATCTATTTGATCCTGCTCTTCCTCCTGGCTAATATGTGGACATATAACCTCGTTGACCCTGTGTCTCCTGGTTTTGATGTGAACATTTGTAAATATCAGTCTTTCCAGCGCCATGATCTGGTGAACTGTGTTCAAGTGAAGCTGTTAGACAGTGTGACGTGTGACTGTAGGTGATCCTGTCGCACATTAAGGCCATACTTATAATGTCTTAGTGGGCCTTAGGAAGTGTCCTTTTTTCATCTTTTCTTTCCCAAAAGATAGAACAGTGGAGAGTGACAGGAAGCATGTGAGAGAGAGAGATTTGAGGGAGAGAGAGAGAGAGAGAGATTCAAACTTGTGTCCTACTTAGACCTGAATGTAATACAGATATTATAAGAAGCCACTTGCACCACTGTGCTAAACAGAAGTGTCTTTTAATGAATGAATTGCATAGTCTGATCACATTGGCAGGGGTAAAAAGATGAAAATGTTGGATCATTGGATGGTGCATGGAATGTAACACACAGTGAAAGTCATTTTCAGTAGGGTTTTGTTTCTTAAGTTAGTGTAGTAGATTGCAGGGACTTTTTTGTCAGAGCTGTTTCTGAAACACTTGAATGTCAAGAATGCAAAGTCATTTGGCCCGGTAACTAAACACCAACTGAACATGATTATATGATGTTTACACGATGAGTGTACAAGCCACATTAAGAGGCAAAGCAAACTTTGTGGGCAAGCAGTTGTGAGACATTTAAAAATCAAGTGTTTCGTGTGTTAGATTCTCATATCATTTTTTGTAAGAGGCAATGGCTTTTGCATTTAGGCATTAGACATTTCACTACCTGCATGATTTTGCATTATTTCAGCATTTCAACGTCATAACATATCAAAACAAACCATATATTCTCTTAAAATGTAGTTGTGCTTGATCCAGTGTTAGTGTAAGTCTTTTCCAGCACACAAGCATCAGTCAGGAAGAAGTTACTGTGAGTCAAAAATCCTCCCAGACCCAGTACATTGGGAGTATATATATATATAGTAGTTAATAGTCCTATGCATGTGGAATACAAATTGCGTGTCCCTCAAAACACAAATCGTGTAGTACAAAAACATTTTTGCACTGATTCTGTCTTTTCACTGAGTTTGTTTGGAGTAGGGTTTTTTTCATTGATTTATTTTTGGCCAATAAAGTATATCTTCACACCTTGGCCTGTAATGTCAACAGAACTGTGGGTTTTTCTCTGGGTGGCGTCAGGAACTTTTTTGGCCTACAGTGTCACATGGTAACAGTTGAAGGAGACCAGCACACAAATATGCTCAAGCAATAAGGCCCATGAGTCTGTAGACTTAAGTGATTTTATTACAGCTCAGGGGTATAAGGCATGATCTGAAGCTTTGCACAGTGTCACACCACATCCTTCTTTTTCCTCTTTTGAATTCTTGGACACACACATACACAATCACACACACACAAACACATACACAATGAAAACATTGTGAAAACATTTAGTAAACAATTATGATTAGTTCAAATGATCAGTGTAGCAATGAACAAAGATTATGTTCCATAATCCTTTTAGAAGGAATAGAGTTCTTAAATAGTTCTAGTGATGAGAGTGATGTCCATGTGAGGGGTAATGATAAGTGTTGGTTGCAGTGCTGGTGGGTGGTGCATGCTGAAGTGTTTGTTTGTCCCCTGTGCTGCCCCAGCATGGTTGCACTCAGCTTGTCCAGCAGGGGGTGCTGAGGCTCCAGTGGATGCTGTGGAGACAGGCTCAGTGAGCAGCAGCAGTGGGAGCTTTGCTGATCAGGGCTACGCTGCGTCAGAGGGCACCGCCGAGGACCCATGCCCACTGGGCTCGCCCTCTGACCTTTCCCCACCCCATGCCTCCAGCGACAGTGATGAGGGATGCGCTACTTGGAACTCCAGAACCAGGTGTGTCATCTTAACCATACACAAACAGGGTCAGAGAACTACAGAAGCAGGGGTGGCATTTCAACTACACATTAACAAGAGTAGTGATCAGAAGTCAGAACATTAGAAATAACAATGCCATGTTAACCACCCCATTCAATTCAACCGATTCAAATACCAAACCTGCTGTCTTGAACCTGTGTTGTTTTGCTTAAAAACATCTGCTATATAGTCACTTTATTTTCATTACCAATATAGCACAATAAACCATTCAATAAATCATTCAATAAAACATTTAGCATAAATCAGAAATCATTTATAATGCCTTAGATTACTATGGATCAAGAGCACATGAAAGGTCATTCTTAATAGGGTATAGAAAATAAGGGCTGGTTGTAAAAACTGAGAACAACCGTGTTGGTCCAGGATTTCATGCACATTTGTCTCCATTCTCAAAACTGACCCTTTTTACCTCTTGTGTGAAACAGCCAAGAAGGTCGGTCAGGCAAAATTAAGGACAGCTTTGAGGAGGACCCCAAGCTGTTGGCCCAGCTGCAGCTGACACTTGCTGATCTGGATGCAGAGCTTGCAGGTAAAGTCCTGGACCATACAGGGATCACCCATATGTTCAACAGTTCTCAGCATATCATCAAAAGAAAAACTGCATTCTTTTTATTGTGCTGATGTAATCATTTTGTTGTGTGTTTTGCTGTGCTCTACATTGTTGTCTATTAGAGATGAACAGTAGTGAGTCTCCATCTGAAGCTGGTGATGTAATCCCTGTGTCTGTTGTTGACCTGGTTCCCGTGACAACCATTGATGAGGTGCCGGATAAGCAGTTGTCCAACAGCCAGAACAAGAACAACAATGCCACCCTGTGTGTGGAGCCGGTAGTGCAGCCACACGTGTCAGCAGAGGTGAGGGGCTCCAGAACCAAACAGGAAGTCAAGCAAGAGGTCAGACAAGAAGTCAAGCAAATGATTCCAGCCTCAAAAGACAAGAAACATAAATCAGAACCGCCTGTGTGTGAGAATAAAGCAGGGAGCTCAGCAACTGGGACCAAGCCTCCTCCAACCAAGAGCAGCTCAGTGGTGGCTCCCCCCAAGGCTCAGCCTGTCAGTGGTAGCCAGAGTAGTAGAGCACCCTCTAGGGCTGAGGAGATCTCACAGGAGCGCAGTAAGATCACCCAGATGCCAGCCTCCCGTTTTGGCACCAAGACCTTCACCATTGTCCCGAGCAAAGTGGCCGTGCCTAACGTTCAGGAGGCCCAGGGCTTGCTCAGTCTGGGTGCTATCAAGATTGACGAGCAGGGCAACATGGTGACGAGGGGTGGTGTGCAGCAATATGTGCGCACACTGGCGGAACAGGGGGACGAGAAGGAAGAGGTGGACAAGGAAGCTTCCACTGCCATGCCACTGTGTGGGAAAGCCAAAGTTTTCTGGACATCTACAGACAAGCAGGAGGCTCCAACTGCCACAAAAACAACAGTGGTGACAAAAACAACAGCAGCATCAGCAGCAGTGTTTCAGAAACTTGAAGTGAATCCTAAACCTGCCCGAGGTGGGGTGATTATCAAACCTGCTGACAAGCCTCAGCCAGAGCCCACTGCCAGTAGCTTAGTGTCTCTGAAGAACATTTCTTCCACAACTAAGGATGGCAATCAAGCCCCCCAGGTCGTTGAGAGCAGGCCTCCCAGCTCAGAGTCTGCGGGTCCGACCCAGAGGCCCACACCGAGCGTCCAGGATGCCAGAGACTTGTCCTTCCTCAAGCCCCAGAAGAGGACGTCCAGTCAGTACATGGCTACAGCTCTCAAGTCCAAGTTCACTGTGCGGTCAGCTGCCAGAGCGGACAGCATTCAGGAAAAACCAGAGGCAGGACCATGTACTCCTGTTCCAGCTCAGAAACGTTCCATGGAGGTACGGACCGCCACCACAACCTCGATTGCCAGCTCTGTAAGCAAGCATTCTAATGGTACAACCCAGGTGGGGGTACCAAAGGAGAATGGTTCTGTTTCCAGCCGGAGCATCACTAGAAGGCCACCTGGGTACAGGATTCATACCTTTACCAAGCAATCCACAGTTGAGCCACGACCTCTACAGGGAGGGGCAGAGACTGCATCTAAAGTGGACTCAGTGGTGGTCAACAGCAAGATGAAGCTGACCACCCACGTGCCTGCTGACAGAACCGAAACGACTCACAAACCATCCTCTGTCCAACTGGATCAGAACCCAGAGCCCTCTGCCACCTCTGGAGTTCTATCTGATCCCAACCAGGTCAGCTTGTTTGGGCCTGTAAAGAAGTTCCGGCCAGTGATGCAGAAGTCCATTGAGAAGGAAACATCTCTGCACAGCTCACTGATGGAGGCCATCCAGTCAGGAGATGGCAAGGAACGCCTCAGGAAGGTAAACACAGATCGCACAAGTAATCGCTAGCTCACATCTCTGAGCTGTGATTGGTTGATGGTCGATTATTTTAGTTCAGTGCATAACCGAAGAGTGTCATCATGTAACTCAAATCCTACAGAATTCATTGTAGTCCTTTCAAAGTTTTATCCTGGTGGCATGGTGATATTTCTGTAGTGTAGTCTGGAGTTCACACATCTGCTATGTGTGTTTCTCCATGGTGCAGGTGTCTGGAAGTGGTCTGAGGAAGCCCGCGCCTGTAGAGGAAGAGAACTCCCACTCAGCTCTTCTCTCTGCCATTAGAGCCAACAACTCCAGTCGACTCAAGAAGGTACGGGCAATGGCATAGACACAAGTCCTGACACCCAAAACCTGCGCAAGCTACCACACAAACAAGCATTAAACATGACACACCTTACCTGCACAAGCCCCACCACATATAACGTCAAGGTGATCTTAAATACAAAATGTGGGCAATGGGACGGATGAAGATTGAAATTACTGGTTCAATTCAAATGACTGTCAGTCATATCTCATATCATATCTCTCTGTAATATCTGTCTGAAATATCTAACCTTGAAGATCAAACCTAGATCTATGTTTGATACCTGTCATGGAGACTTTTGTCTGTGCCTCCTTAAAGACTGAGGGACAGATGCAGTTTCACTACATGTCTTACTCCTAGTATTTCTCTGCACGTGACAATAAACAACCTTGATTACTTGACTTCTGGGTCTAACTGTTCCTGTGTTGTTGTCACAGACGAGGTCTGAGGCAGCCAGGGAGCTGGACCACTTTAGAGCCTCAGAGTCAGAGCGGAGTGTCTCTCAGACCCACACCTCTTCTCCTCCCCAACCATCACCTCCACCTGCTCCTGCTCCTCCTCTTAGTGCAGCCCCTCCACCCCCTCCTCCACCCACCGCGGCTCCCCCTCTGGTGTCAGCGGGGAACCCAGAACAGACTCGGGAGGCTCTGCTGGAGGCCATCCGCTCTGGGACCGGAGCCAAAGGCCTAAAGAAGGTGAGTGATATAAAATACATACCATATGTACTGTCAGCTTGCTTGAAACAGATAGATAATATGCTACTCTGGGGACCAGAGGAGCCATCTTTCAGAGAATAGCCTTGTTGTGACCTCAGAAAAACTCAAAAAAAGGTTTTGCCTTATATAAAAGTGTACCTTATTGAGTAGCAGGGATCATTGGCTGGATAACAGTAGGGGCAGCAGCAGGCATTGCTAGTCATGGTGTTGGCCTGCCCTAGCTCCTGCACAGAGAGACCTAAAACCATGCTGTCTATGTTACAGGTTCCTGTGGTCACTAAAACAGTGCAGGTGAATGGGAGACTGGGGACCATGATGGCCTCCAGCTCGCTCTCGCAGTCCCAGGGCCTCTAGACTTGACAGTCTGCTGACAGAGAAGAGACCAGGCTGAGACGATGAGGAGGAACCACCAGTGTCCCCTGCCCTGGTGTCTGTCTGTCTGTCTGTGTTTGTCTTTAGTGTTTGTCGTTTATCATCTATTCAGAAATTTGCTGCTGCTGCTGTTGCCATAGTGTGCCAAGAATCACCGCAATAACATTTTTATTCTTATTATTTATAGTACTTTTATTAGCATTATTCTTCCCATTTGCCAGGCTAAGATACTGAATGTTGTGTGTAAGATTCTTGACTTTTGTCCACATCTACAACGCAATAATGAAGACTAGTTTTGTAATATATGATATAACAGTATATTTGTATTGATTATTGACCAGGTAGAGTGACAACTTTATTTGATTTACCAGCATCCTTAAAATGCAGGATGCAACATGGTATCTCATAGAAACACTCATAGAAATTGCATTCCAGGCATTGCCCATGCACGAGCAATACCACTGAGCAGTTTCTCACAGATAGAGCTGAATACATTTACACATTTGGCTGACACTTTTATCCAAAGCAGGTTACATTTGTCAACTCAATTAGTTTAGAGCCAGTCTCCCTAAGAGCAAGGGTTTAGTGCCTTTCTCAAGGGCACAACAGTGGCATCCAGGATTCAAACCCACAATTTCCAGGCTACTAGCATGCTCGCCAGGTTCCTTAACTGCTACATTACCACCGCCCATTTATACAGCTGATCATGACTGCCCTTAGCCGGCCATACAGTGTTTGCTGTTTTGTTTTGTGTTGTCTCATCATTTTGTGACATTTTGGTTGTTGTCCAGCCATTTTTAACCCAGCAGAGGCTCAGTGCATGTCCAGTACTAGTATGGATGCCTGTAACCACTGTTCCAGAAACCCTGTAGTTGTATGCCTATTCCAAGCTGCTTTTAGTCAGATAGCAATGTATCTAATATACCTAATAATACCTTAAGCATAAAATTACCTGTTCTGATATGACCTAATTTTTATATTTTATTGTTATTGATGAGAACATGACAGGGTGAGCTGGATTAAGATACCTCACAGATGTCCCTCAAGTGTAAGGTGAGGGTAGCGTACCCAAGCATAAGCTAACTGGTCTGAATGCTGGTTAAATTTAACACACACACACTTACTCTTACACATCTGACAGTGCCTATATGAGAGAGAAAGTTAAAAATGGCCTGAGCTTGCCATATTAATTAGTGGAAGAGGTGATCGAGGCCACAGACAGATCTGTTGGATAAGCTCAGGTTATGGAGTGTATTTAGAGGCCCATAGCATTTTTCTCATCCAAAAATGCAGTGTGTGTTTATGTGTGTGTCTGTGTGTTACTGAGTGAGTTTGCAAGAGCAAGTGAAATTTCAAGATTGAATCATTTCCCTGACACACAGTGTTTCTATAATCTATATTCATGGACCTGACAGATTTCTCCTCTTATGTTGTTATTCATTAATTGTTTCTTCATTACAAACACTTATCTGAACACATACCTGTGAAAGGTAGACATGCTTTTCAATGGAAGATCTGTCCTTCCTACCTGGAGCCTATACTACAAAGTTAGGTTTAACAAGGTTACTAGTTAATCAGAGTAACTGAGTCTGAGTAAACAGAGTAGCACTGATCTCCAAAAGAACACTGCACCAAGCATCAGTTGTTTCTGTGCATGATGTTTTGAGATCAGCAGTTACACCTGAAGTTAACACCTGAAGTAACCTTGCTTCTTAGTATAGCCCCCTGGTCAGGACTGCACCAACATAAATATGTCTGAGCCGATGGAAGCATAAACAAATGCTTGAGTTGCTCAGTAGAACATATCATATCACTCTCTCATATCACTCCGATAGTAGCTGTACAGGACCTGCTGAGGGCCCAGAGGTCACACACACAAGAAGAAGAATAGTGCACTTTCAGTTGAAATTTCATGTTTCATCTAGTAGTTGAAATGTCATGCCTGTCTGAACTTTGAACACTTTTATTTGCATTTACTTATATGCTCTTTTGACAGATCGCAAGTTAAAAACTGATTTTAATATATTTGTAGTATTCCACATATTTGCTTATTTGTTTAAAATTAATTGAAAGCAGCCAACAGTAGTGTTTTGTTAAAGCTAGAGTGTGTCTTTAAACTATAAAATGTATGTTGTGGGAACAGGACTATAACAGAACAGTGTCCTCAGGTCAAGGTTGCTGTTGATGCCATAAAAAATCATATGGACAGATCTTGTCAGTTGACTTTCAGATCACAAGAATATTTGCTTTGTCTTTCTGTCATTTCATATGTAGTTTGATTGATACTCAAATGATTTGAAATATATTGTGGGAGGCTTTGCTGTTTTTTTTAGATTATTTTTTGATTAGAGATTATGAGAGGTGTGTCGAGATGAAAGACACGCATATTGATGGGCCTCAGATTGGTCCGAAATTAAACGCTAACTTAATAGTGTTTCTCTATGTGGTTTTTGGTTCAGCTCTGTATATTGGGCTGTAATTAGTAAGTGAAATATTTATATACAGTACATATCTGCTGACAAAACAGTTTTGAGTTTTTCTTGCCATGACCATATTTAATACAGCATAGAAAGGAGTGTGTGTGTGTTCCACATGAAGTGATGTGACACTGTGTCTGTCTGTCTGTGTGTGTATGTGTATGTCTGTGTGTGCGTGTGTTTGTGTGTGTGTGTGTGTGTGTGTGTATGTGTGTGTGTGTGCGTGTGTTTGTGTGTGTGTGTGTGTGTGTGTGTGTGTGTGTGTTCTGCCCTGCAGTGGAATAGCTGAAGGATGATTGTGGTAGTTCTGTGTTCATTGTGGATGAATCACCTGAAGGAGTTTATATTTTTAAATGAATATTTTTTGGAGGATGTGTTCATATTTTGTATTTCACACCCTGATGTAACTTACTGCAGAAGATCATATAGATTTTTTTTGGTACTTGATTTTAGTGATATTAGATTCATTTTGAAATGACATTCTTTGTTAAAATATTGCTTTTGTATGTTAATCACGCCCAGTGGTTTGAAGGACTATTTGTTTTGCAGTCTAGTTTATAAATCAATAAAACACGTTACAAACTGGAGATGTTACCCATTGTCTATTTAAAAAGCAGACCTTATAAGTGGTGCATTTAAAAAAAAATTAAAGCAGTGCTTTACATGACGAACACATCATTACACTCTCATTTTCCTCTCTGTCACAGTTTCTGCTTCTCCAGATTTCTGTCTTCTTGTCTCCATGAACCCATCTCTCACTATGAACTCAATCTCAAATCTGTGTCTCTCTCTCTTCCAAAATATTTCTTCATTCCTCTCTCTCCTCACCAAAGTCTCTTTGTCTTCCCACACCCATCTCTCTTCTCAGTGTCCCAGACACATTTGTTTGCCATAAGCTCATGCTGCAGACTTTTGAATTCATTTGAGGGTCCACCCTGTGCTTTACTCATGGAGCAAGAATGACATATACTACCATGTATTGACACTAGAGGGCACTCTAGTACTGTTGACTGCTCCTTGTTAATTGGATTGAATTGAATAGATGAGAGATCAGTCAAACCTGCTTATGGTAACAGGATTCTTCCTAAACTGCCATAATAGAAGGCTTTGCATGTCTACCATCTGATGAACAGGATAAAGTGGAAATGGTGAAGATTTCCCGCACAGAAATACTGTATTGGCATATATTTTTGCCACTAAATTGGCATATATTTTTAAACAGATGAGAATGAAGAATGTTGGAACCAGAATAAAGAGCTCTAAGACATCCGCAAAGAATTACTGTAACACAGTAATCGCATATTTAGCCAGACTGACTCATGGCACTACTGTATCTGCATAGAACATAGAAAGGAGTCTTCTGCTCTGGAGTCTTATTGTAGACATTTGTAGGAAATATAGTAATACCCTACATGCATTCTTTTAGTGGAGGAAGAGCACTCTGGGTGAAAGGTGAGGGGGGGTTTTGGATGTGTGTGTCAGGCAAAGGAGGTCAAATGCACTGCTTGGAGAGTGAAAATTTCATAAAGGCGGAAGACTGCATGATTTGGGAGTGTGGTCTGGTGTGCATATGTATGTGCATATATGACTGTGTGTGTTTGTGTGTGTGTGACTAGAAGGGGAGGGTGGGAGCATGTAGTAGGTCTGCAGAGCAGTGCAGGGGGTTGGAATCCCAGGAGTGTTCTGTACTGACCACAGGCAAGAGACTGGAACTATGGAACTGCTGACATCAGCTCCATCCATCCCAGTCAAGCCCAGGCAGACATCTGCCAGCAGAGCAAATTAACACACTGCCACAGCTGACCAGATATAAATCTCTCTCTCTCTCACACACACACACACACACACACACATACACCACACTCTTACACACGCACATGCATGCATACAGTACACATGTAGAACACACACACACACACACACACACATACACACACACACACACACTAAAGTAACACATAACGCTCACACCAGGATAAGATGAGTGAACAGAAAGAAGAGACTGTGTGGAAAGGTATGGGGGGATAGTAAGAGGGTGTGAGGGAGAACATGAGACACTCTTTCATTAAAGCTTAATGGAGAATCAGTCAGTCAAAATCAGAGAACTTTCTGTCTTGTGTGTATGTGTGTGTGTGTGTGTGCACGCACGCAGGAATCATACCCCCTAGATCTCTCCCCAAGCCTCCACTATCTCCACTATCAGTCTAATTAAAAAAAAATAAAAACGTCTTTCTTGTGTGTGTGTCTGTGTGTGTGTGTGTGTGTGTGTCTGTGTGTGTATGCAGTAATACTTAATACTTAATAATTACGTGCTCTTACCCTCCCCTGCATCTCTTCACTATTTCTTCCCATTCTTCATGTCCTGTCATAAGGGGTGTTTAATCCTCTCTCCTCTGGCAAATGGATAACTCCAGTCCATCATTCTCATTGGCTGAATCACAGTCATCAAACACAGCCAAAGCTCACTGTGACCTTTCACCAGAGAATTGGGCTCTGCTTTCACACTGATGCCAGGTGACTCTTGGTGCTGCATCGTATACCCCTTCCTGTATCCTCATGATTGCAGGCTATGCATAGTGTAACGGATGCCAGCTAGCCCAGCTGCATGTGTGGAATATTTGTAAATGTCCCTCCCAACGCTTCAAGAGTCCTCCTAGTCAGGTAGACTGGGCCTTTTGGTCGATAATTGCCTGCATTGATATGATAGCCGATAGAAGCACAGTTAACAGCTTGGCCTAGTGGTTCCGGTTGGATCCCATTACCATTGAAAACTCCATAGTAGAGTCAACAGCTATGGTATTCCTATGGTATTAACATCACAGAAGAACTTACCTGGCATGTGCAGTTTAATTTGCAGATGGATCAGCACTGCTTGGAGTCTATTAACCCTTATGAGGTCTTTGGGTCTGTGAGACCTGTTTTCAGTTTCAGCTTAAGAAACATGAAACAAATAATTTTTTTTTCAATTTTTTTTTTTTTAAACTGAGATTCATTGGGCTTGGCTCATTTTCTGTGAGGAACATTTTTCATCGACCACCATCCTCCCTAACATTTATATTACATACAGGGTCTTTGGGGCTAGTGAAAGTGTGGAAATCATAGGTCCTGTGCACCCTCTCTGGGCCCCTGCTATGAGCCACCAGTGCTGTTACCACGCAAGGTTGCAAAACTGGAGCACCCACTATTCACTATCTGTGTGTGTGTGGACCCAAGATGGACAGACAAACAATATCCATGCAACCAGTGCAAGAAGTACATTTGCAATACACACACAGGGAAACTCTGTCCCTCATCTGTGGCATAGTCTGGCATGAAAATGACCACGTTCAGTGGGACTAACGTGTTGTTCAGACAGATGTTGTGTAAACTGACCTGAGTAGGTTAAATTTCAAATGAAATTCAAATAAATAATACACTATACTTCGTTTGTACATTTGTTGATTATTTTCCAGTTGTGCCTGTTTCATGATGTGTTTCCTCATTTTGTTTAATTAAAAAAAGAGCATTTCTATTCATAAATGTGAGTCAAAGACAATGGGGAAAAATTTAACATGTTTAAATTACTTGCAAATGGGATGAAGTAAACGTCTGCAGAGTATTTTAACAAATAATGGATTGAATGTGTGGAATTAAAAGCCTCAAAATGCAATGGGTCTTTCAAACACAGCAGGACTTCCTGTGTAACCAAAAAAACGAAGACCCTAGTAGGGTTAAGAGAGCCATATTTGGTGTTCCCTTGATACACACACACACATTGCTGCCGGCAGACACATTTGGCTGTCTTGTCAGTCAGCCGTAGCGATGCAGACTGTCTGCAACTCAGCTTCTGGGCCTCTGATTAAGACTTGCAGAAGAGAAGCCTGGCAGTAATAACTCTAGCTGCTGACATGGGACTGATGGCATCCCAGCAGCTCACTAATACATAGATACACACTCACACACACACACTTACTTTCAAACACACTCATGTTTACACACACACGCGCATGCACGCGCACACACACACACAAGCATGCACATACACACATACATGCGTGCACACACACACACGCACATACAGTCTGAAGAAGCAGGGCATGCATGTCATAGGTTTGTGTTGATCTCGCTCCAGCGCAGAAAATCCATCTGGAAATGATTGCGTGTGTGCAACACACAAAGCGCAGACTCAGCGTTCGTCTCAGCATCTCGTGCATGTGGAGCGGCTATTGCCTTTGGAAACCCCGGGGATTCTTTGTAAACTCAGCATGGCAGCCGTCAGGGTAATTAATATCCCCTGCTCCAATAAAAATGTCATTGTTCTGATGAGTGACTTAGGGAAGTGACATTCGTTTCATGTCATTTATTTGCTGTTCGTGATAATTAGGGTCTGACTGCATACCATCTGACTCCAAGGCTTGGCAGCTCCCCCAGAGCAACACAGAAATGAAGCACTCAGGCCCAAATGACACTCTCACTTTACAGCTCAGACACATGAGACACGCAGGCATGAGGAGAATTTCACCACGTGGAAGCACCCAATCAGACACAAATGTAATCAGATTCTTAATGCGTCTGCCTGATATTCAACAAGTTTAACAGATTGGTTGGTTTCTTAACTTGCTAAAGACAAACACAAGCACCTTTCATTACAGAAAACAAATAACAACAAACAAACTGGATATGCAACAGACAAATCAATGATGCACTTACTTGGACATGGAGTTGACACTAAATAGCAAAAACACCAATACAAAACTGGTAGATTCATAAAGGCATATTCTCAGATACCACATCATTATCCAGCACAGAGACACAGCTAATAAATAATACACATAATGTGACCATTATTATAGGGATCATACAGGTTCAGTAATACAACACAAACATTATTACAAAAGGCACCAGAAATTCAAACTCTCCCTTGCCTGCTGTTGTTCAAGGATATAAAAGCACCATAGAAACTGTGTTATAATACCAAATCATGAGGGGGAGTAAGACAGAGAGATATTGACTATGACGCAGGGGAGAGGCTTTCTGGCCATGACGCAGCATATTTTCCAACCAGATTTAGCTGCAAACTAGATGATTTGTGCAGGCTTTTTTCATTATTTTGAAATGCTACTTTGCTATGCGCTAAACAGGAAAAACAATGCAAATCAAGTGTATGTGGTGAACCTTCATTGTGATAGAACAGCTGTAGGTCAGAACCTTTTGGACTCAGGTTCTGTAACCACACACACATACAACTCCAGATCCCCCACGGCTGCAGTCCTTTGTCTGTGGGCTTAAGCCTTGTGGGGTTTATAAAGTGTCTTTGTGAAAATACTGTTCCTGTAAAAGCACCATACAGATACAAATTGAGTGAAAGAGCCTGCCATATACGCTCTCTTTTCAAATACACTGTTATCCACGCCAGCTGCAGCAGTCTCTGTCTGCTCACCGATGTGCCCAGATGTGTTCTGACCACTCAACTGCTTCAAGTCGGAAAAGGACATCTGGGGTCTCTGTCCCCATCTCTGCTAATGAGTCTAATTTCAGTGCAGGGTTAACATCAGAGTGTTTAGCACTTAGCCGCTGGTCCTGCAGGCCAGTACTTTCATGCTTCCCAGTCCTCTCCACTGTAAACAAACACATCCATAGTCTCTGCTGCCTTACAGTGAGAGACCCTAGGGTCTACTTCCTGTTTCCTGCCTGTCACAAGTTGGGGTGGGAGCAGGACTTGCAGCACTGATGCCCGTAGAACTTGTGGTGGCAAACGCCATGCTGGGGCACCAGGTAGCACCAACTGAAATGATCTCTGCACACCATCTCTGCAGAGGACAAGGCAGCATCATAATACAGACATGTTAACGGTGACATGTTTTAAAGCATATAGCTCAGATTACTTGTGATCTGAAATGTTAACATACACTGTTTGTGTGAGAGAGAGTATGTGTATGGCTGTGTGTGTGTGTGTGTGTGTGTGTGTGTTTGTGTGTGTGTGTGTGAGTGTGTGTGTGTGTGTGTGTGTGTGCATACCTTTCTTCTCTGGCCGAGGACAGTAGTGGGCATTACAGGCTTGGGCCATGGGGGGTTTCAGGTGAGCAGGGCATCCAGGCATGAGTCTGCCACTTAGGAGACATTGCACTGTTCGAGACTGCACACCTCCACCACAGGACACAGTGCACTGTGTGCGTGCGCACACACACACACACACACACACACACACACACATACATAAGAAAGAGAGAGAGAGTTATATACACACACCATTTTTCCACCACAGGTCACTGTGCACTGTTACATTGCACACTAACACACACACATATACACACACACACATACATACATGCAGACACGCAATGCATATACAGAGTCCAATACATCCCAAAACACAGTAAGTTACCATGGGAACCCCTGATCCATAACTTCATTATTTAATTTGAGTTATGACATTACAGTGACACATTCATCCCCCCCCGACTGGAGAGCCTTAGCCCAGAAAGCCAGAGAGCAAGAGAGTGAGAGAGAGAGAGAGAGAGAGAGAGGGCAAGGGAGACAGACAGAGACACAGAAAGGAAAGAGAGAGAATGGAGGAAAAACTGATGGAAAGCAAGATAGACAGAAGAAGAGAGAGAGTGAGTGAGTGAAAGAGAGAGAGAGAGAGAGAGAGAGAGAAAGGGGCACAGACCTGTGACCAGGGGCCGGTGTACCAGCTGGGGCTGGTTTGTGCTGGGCGTGGGCACTCGGGCTGGACGCATGCCCGCTGCAGCTCCACGGAAGGCTGGGCAGCGTGTTGGCACCGCTTGGCCACCAGCTCCTGGTACTTCCCCTCTGCGTCTTTCTCCGCACACTTCAGCTGCCGCTTCTGAACACCCACACCACATGTCACTGAACACTGAGGAGGAGGAGGAGGAGAAAGAAGGGTGAAGGTGAGGGCGTGGTGAAAAAAGTGTAGGGGTTGAGGAGGAAGATGATGAGGAAGAGATGGAGGACGGGCACAGGTGAAATGGAAATACAGTGTGGTGGTAGGGGGAAGGAAGAGGATGACAAGGAGCAGAAGGAGGAAGTTAAAGAGGAAGAGGAAGATCAAGAGGCGAAAGGAAGCAGGTGAGAAAAGAGGTAGATGAAGAGGTGAGGAAGAGCAAAGAGAATAGAAGGATAAAGGGAGGGGAAGGTTTAAAAAGGATGAAAAAAACCATTCAAACACTCTATTCTGAGCTGAGCTGAGTGGCTGCAGACTCAGCAGTGTCTGACCCTACCTTAGGTCAGGTGTTCCTAGCGCAGCACTGGCAGTCACAACTATCACACCAGGCTCCTGAACCTTTAGCTTTCGCTCTAGGTCAGTGGAAGGCTTCTGTTATGCATCTTATGTAGTCTCTGCATTAGCACTCTAGCAGACAAACCCCCAGCAGCCAAAGGCAACACTGGAGCATAGTAAGCAAGTCAAAAAGTCAAACAAGCCAGCTGGGTCTCTCATTGTGCTGCTGCTTGAGGTCCACTCTTGGCCAACATAGCCCCTAGCAGCCAAAGGCAATACTGCTGATAGTAAGAGAGGCCCAGATAGAGCAGCTGGGTCTCTCACTGCTGCTGCTTCTACCTCAAATTGGCTCTACTATTGGCCTGTTTGGTGCTGGCTGGAGGCACAGTTCTCTCTTGCCTGACTGATAGACTTTTGATGAGTAGGCTTTCACTCAGAGCTTAGCCTACTCCAGAGCCATTCATCTATCTGGGGCTATTTTGGGTTAAGTTGTAAATGTGAGGAGGAATTTTGTGTGTGTGTGCGAGTGTGTGTGTGTGTGTGTATGTTATCTTGTATATGTGTGTGTGTGACATACCAGATACACTGTATGTACCTGTACCTGGAATAATAGAGTCTGCATACTAGGTAGAAACTGTGAAATTAAAGTGTTTGTGTGTGTGTGTTACCTGTTGCCATGTTGACAGGACCCACTGTCCCTTGGCCGGTCGGGGGCAGCGCCTCAGCTGACACGACTCCTGACTGCTGGGCCTGAGGCGGGCATCACATGAGCGGTCAGGCACTACTCTCACCGCCCCTGCGCCAACGCCGGGGCTGCTGCTGCGGCACTCTACCAGACGCCTTCGCACTCCCTTACCACAGCGCCGCACACTGGAGCACTAAACACACACATACACACACACACACAGCATTTTTGGTTAGAATATCTGTCAGGGGCACACTAGCATTAAATCATGTGGCTGAGACTGCAGATCAGTGTTCTTTATATGTCTGAACCACACTGTAATAAGACCCCAGGAGGAAAATAACACACATACACACTCACACACACAAGGTGCACATATCCTAACACACCCCCTCACGTAAATGCACATCCAGATGCTCTTGAACTCACACACACACAACCTCTAATGGAAATACACATCCACGTGCTTGCACAAATACACGCATGCACACACACACACACACACACACACACGCACACACACACACACACACACACACACACACACACACACACACACACACACACACACGTAAGTGGCCCAGAGGAAGTGTGCATGTGTTTTATAGGAGGTAGGAGGCTGGCGGCTCAGCAGTGACATAACAGTAGGGCTGAGGTGAGAACAGTTGTTAACAAGTCCAACAGTCCCAGCGTATCTATCCAGCAGCTACACTTTCAACAGATGGCCATCCATAATATCATCATCATCTCTCTCTCTCTCTCATTTTCTTTCTTTCTACTTCTTTCTATTTCTCCCTCCATTTCTCTGTCATCCCTCTCTTTGTCTTGATTAGACTTACCTGAGTCAAGGTGGATCTAATCCCTGCCCATCTTTACCTGATACCAGGTGTCCCAAACCGGACACCAGGTAAATCTGACTGCTGGCCCACATTACCTGAGAAGAAATGAATCTGCTGCCCTTCCTTACCTGAGACCACATGAATCTAATCCCTGCCCCTCCTTACTCAAGACCTGGTGAAACTAATATCACCTCTTCCAGTCCTGAGCCCTGAAGTCAGTCAAACTCCTGCACATGCTTACCTGTGACCAGGCTCCTGTGCTCCACTGTGGAGGGCAGCTGGGGTTGTGGCAGCTCTGGATGCGTAGGGGGATTGGCTGTGGACACCTGGAGTCTGGCACCTTCTCCACCTGCCCAGGGACGGTCCTTTGCACACACTCCACCTGTCGGCTTTGCTCTGCCTCCCCACAGGTGCGGCTGCATGCCCCCCATGACCCCACAGACCAGCTGCAATGGCGACAAGAGGACAAAAAGTATGATCATTATCAACAAATTACTGCATTAAGTCTGTAGAGTTTGTATCAGCCATACAAAACAAACAACATCCTATATGAATACCCTGCACAAGGCTTGCACTTTAGCATTTTTTGGTCTTTTTTATAAACAAGTTCTTTATACGGCCCAATAAGTCATTTGAGTGTGAAGCCCTAGGTAACCTGTCAACAGCTATGGGTAAGCAAACTTCATGCTAAGTGTATACATCTCTGTATGAAGGCACACTAGGCAACATTTAATGCTGTTTTTAGGTTACCAGCTTTGTAGTCACCTTGATGGTTAAATGGTTTATTATGCGGTAAGTGAAGGTTCTCTTGGGTGCCAAGCGCACCTACAGAACTGCAAGCTGATGTCAAAAGAAACTGAAACTGAATGAAACTGAAATCATGTTCATTACTTTGTCAGTCAACATAACTCTTCACTGCTGGTTCCTATTCGTTGGTTTGCAAACAAATACACATGTATTGGTGAGAATGTGTGACCTACTTGACTGACTTGATTGAAAAAAAAAAAAAAACAATCGTGACTGTGGTGGGAGTGCAATAGGTAAAAAATTGCAGAGTTGCCTGGTATGCCTTTAAATGGCGGCTTAAACAGACTGAATATAGCTGCAAGCTCATGCTTAAAACCTCTTAGCAAACACTCCTCAAAACACACACACACACACACACTGGACAATGATTCTAGGGGGGTCTCAGACACACATGCACACACACACGCGCACACACACACACTCACACAAACAGTGCAGTTAATAAGTGTCACGTTTGCTGCCAAATGTGACACGATGATCACATAATCATGGGGCCTCTAAAGCTTGAGATTGTGTTTCTTAGAGGAGAGAGAGAGAGCACATGGTTTGGAATGGACCCCTGGGTGTCCCCTCTTATGGACACCATCCATAACACCTCTATCATGTGTCTGCGTAAACACACACACACAAACACACTGTCTTTCTCTCTCTCTCTTTCTCTCTTTCTCTCACTCACACACACAGAGACAAACACACACACACACACATTGGACAACCATTGCATGCCATTTTGTACCTTACCTGTAACATTTAAATACCTAAGGATTTACAGTAACAGCATTACATCTAACAATGTGGTAGTCATTTTGATTTGCACACACACACAAACACACACACACACACACACACACAGACGCACACACACACACACACACACACACACACACACACACACACACACACACACACACAAATACACACACACAGAGATCTGTTGCATCACTGGAGTGCTGATGTTTGTGTGTGTGTGTGTGTGTGTGTGGGTGCGCATGAGTCTGGGTATTAGTGTGTGTGTGTGTGTGTGTTAAAATAGGGTGCTGGTTGTGTTTTAGGGTCTGTGTCTGTCTAGAGTCCCTCCATCTGCTCTCAGTTTCTCCTGTCTGTCTTCCTGAGGACACCACCCATATTTATACAGCACCGACCAACAACCACACACACTCACTCACACGCTCACATCAAAGGGAGAGCTGTGGAGATATGTATGTGTTTGTGCATGTATGTGTGTGTGTATGTGTTGGTGGTTGTACTGCACATATATGACTGAAAGTGGGTAAATGTGAGTATGCATATGTGTGTGTGTACATAAACTGTGCATATTAACAGTATGTGCATGCATCTGCTTGCGTGTGTGCATTTTTGTGCGTCTGGAGCAGTGTTTACAACACAGCCGTCAGCTTCTCGTAGCTATTTCAGGTTTCAGAAATGGGGGCTAAAGCGTTAGCTTTGAGCCACAGTGCATTGGACATGTTACAACTGAGCTGATTTATAGACTAAAGATTAAAGCTTGGAGAGGCCGAGGCAGAGACAGAGGTGGCGCGTAACTTTCCACTCTAATTCGGACGCTTCACACAGAGTCTGGACCGCAACCTGAGACTTGTGGCGCGCAGCTCCACTTATGTGCGATGCTAAGAGGCAAACTTAGCCAGACGTCTTCCTGTTACAATCCATCATCATCTGGCCTGGTCAGTGTCAGGGGTCACTCATCTATCCAGACTAAAAATGATCCATCAAACATGAGGTCATTATTAAAAAGAGCACCTGAATGATGGACATTTTGTGTGTGTGTGTGTGGGTCTGTGTGCGTCTATGGTGCGTGCATGTGTCTTGTGTACGTCTGTCTGTGTCTGTGGTGTGTGCTTGTGTCTGTGTGTGTCTGTGGCGTGTGCATGTGTCTGTGGTGTGTGCATGTGCCTGTGTGTGTCTGTGGTGTGTGTTTTTGTGTATGTGCTTTTGTCTAATGTGATAGTCCTATGTCCTAATCTCTGTCTGAGGACTAGAAGTGAATGATGTGTGCATGCATCTCTCTGTGTGTGTGTGTGTGTGTGTGTGTCTTCGTCTCGTCCTATGGGTCTGTCTGATGTCTAGAGGTATGTGGAGTGTATATGTTTGTGTCTGGTTGACTGGCTCTATATGTGTGTGTGTGTGTGCCTGCCTGTCTTTCAGTTGATCTGTCTGTGGTCGAAAGGTTTATTGACTGTATATCCACATGTCTATTTGTCCGTCTGTCTGAAGTCTAAACGTGTGTGTGTGTTTGCAGAATAGTAAAGTGGGCTTACCCCCAAAACACATGACACCCCTACAGTCCTCTCACACCCAAAAGCTGATGTCACACACTAAATGAGACCCCCACTTCCAAACCCACACACAGACAGACAGACACATACACACACACACACACACACACATGCTCAGAGACATTTTCCATGAGGTAATGCAGTCTCCATCACGTTGGTCTGGCTCATGCGGAGTTCCAGCAGTTAAATAACTCCAGCCCATAATAATCTCTGCAGCAGGATCCTGTTCAACTGCACCAGTCACACCGCCATGTGCTTCTGTTTTGGTAGCTAGACATGCCGCATCCACTTGGCATTAGAACCATGCTCCCAGGCTTTTTTTTTTTTACGCGCACACACACACACGCACACTGCAGATTTGCCACTCTCCTTGTCTCTGTCTTTTAACCAAGTACACATACTCACACACTCACAAGTCACACTTCCATTCTCCATGTCATTTACTCACACAAACACATTGACCTTAGTGCTACCACACACACCCCCACACTTCAAGCAGTGTGTGGTGGTAGTCTGTTCTGGTCCTGTGACACACAGCATGGCCTAGGTCTGAAACCCATTCTTCCTGAGCTCAGTTTCTCCACTCCTCCACAGGCCTCAGAAGCCCTCACTAAAAACACTCCAAGCCTTCGGACACAGCATCACAACTCATATTGCATACATCAGAGAGAGGGGGGAGGGGAGGAGGGAGGAAAGGAACAGAAAGAGAGAGAGAGAGAGAGAGAGAGAGAGAGAGAGAGAGAGTGTCGTGTGATTCGTGTTAATCTATGGCCAATTAGTCCTCTGAGCAGGTGGATTTGTCTCAGTAAATACACTATATGTGTATGTGTGTGAGAGAGAGAGAGTTCATGTGTGAGTCTGCTACACACATGTTCATGTGCTCACACTGATGGATCACCTTCAGAAAATTAACAGGAATTTTCTTTCAAAAAGTATGTATCTCTGTAGTTATTACTGATTGCAATTTGACTGAAAAGTGCAAAGTAACATAATGCCAGATTACAGCATCAAAGTGAAATGTCTCTCTCTCACACACACACACACACACACACACACACACACACACACACACACACACACACACACACACACACACACACATGCACACACAGGCAATTCACGGTTCTACGCATCAGGTCAGTAGGGCTCTTGTGGATTAAAGGTGTCAGGATTAAAAGACTTACACATCACATGAGTCTTTCATGTAAGCGCCTCTGGTGAGGGTGGATCTGCCTCTGTGATTGACCTTTGACCTCTCCTCTCTGCCGCACTGGTCTGGGTGCTGACCCAGTGACTAGTGCTAAAGCCTGACCTAAATGAGCAGCGGACGCTTGAGCGGAGTCCAACGGCCTGAAGGGGTTTCTTTTTTTTGTTTAGTTTTCTTTTCCTCTTTTCTATCAGCGCTGTTTATCTAAAAAGACACCATCATTACCAGGTACTATTAACATGAGTGTTTTAGGGTGTGTGTGTTTGTGTTTGTAGTGATGTTTGTGTGTCTTTGAGGTCAAAGGGCATTTGTGTGATTTTTGTGCCTGTGTGTGAATGAGTTTGTTTGACAGTTTGCAGTGCATAAAGGTTCATCCCCACATGGCTGCTGGGAGTTAGTCATGACATCAGAGTAACAAAAAAAACATCAGCAGCCTTTACGGCCTCTCGTGGGGACACACACAGAGACACACACACGCACACACATACACACACACACACAAGCAACCTTTACGGCCTCTCATGGGGGCTAATGGAGGCTTTAGTATTGCTGTGACTAGTCATTAGATCGACTTCCCACAAGCAGACACATACTCACCCACACACACACACAAACACACACACACACACACACACAACCTAACTCCTTTGTGACTATGTGTATTGCAGGCTAACCCTGAGGTCTAATTGAGAGACACAAAGTAGAATTAATCACAGTGATTTCTGTGTGCACCTCAAACAGCCTTTAGTAAGTCTCTGTCTCTCTCAGGCTCGAGGAATAAGCTAAGATACAGTCATAAGTGGGTGTGCGTGTGTGTGTGTGTGTGCGTATGCGTGTGTGTGCGTGTTTGTGTGTCCTCCCCTAAAAGCATTGCTTTTGTTTGCTTGTCTTCAAAATTTCTCAAAATTCAATAAAATTCAATGAAAAACAACAACAAACTAAAACATGATTGCTGTTTTCATCCAGACTCTTTCTGCTGGAGGCAGAGCTGCCGTCAGCTGGGATAAGATACAATGATAATGTGGATGAGAGGAGCGACAGGCAAGCAGGAATCTCTAGCATGGCAACCCTCCAGTGCTTCAGATCGATGTAAGTAATAATAAAAATGCTGATCCCTTCACCATCTGTTAAAGGCAAAGTGTGTATGTGTGTGTGTGTGTGTGTGTGTGTGTGTGTTTAGAGAGAGAGATAGAGATAAAGAGAGAGAGAGAGAGAGGAAGAGAGAGAGAAAGAATACTAAACGTGTGTAAATTTGGGCATTTGAGTGTGTGTGTGTGTCTTTGTGTGTGTGTGAGTGTGAGTATGTGTGTGTGTGTGTGTGCGTGCGTGCGTGTGTGTGTGTGTGTGTGTGTGTAAATGTGTGGGTGGGTGGTTGTGTCCCCACAGGAGAATTCTTGTCTCCCTAATCAGATCTTTCCTCTCAGCTGTAATGTAATCCAGGGAATGGCGCATTAAGATAATCTGGTGCATGAGGCTAATCTGGCCCAGAGAAGTTTACTAATAGCATCTCCCATGTCTGATCTGTGGCTGGATCTGGATGAAGTCACTTTGAGATGGGAGATAAATATCATTGTGTGTGTGTGTGTGTGTGTGTGTGTTTGTGTACGTGTATGTGTGTGTGTGTTTGTGCACGTGTGTGTCTGTGTGTGTGTGCATGTCTGTGGGTGAGTGAATGTGTGTGCTTAAGATAGAATCTAAAAGGCTGCCCATGAGTCACTTATGAGACCTTATGAAAGAACATCTTGGTTTCAACATGAAACCTTCAAAGACACTGAGCTTCTGTAGTGTGTCTCACATGGGTACTCCTGTTCACACTAGAGCCTCTCAATGCTCAACAGTGTCCTTTTACAACATGGCAGCAAGAGGGTTAAGATTGATATACTGTGATGCGTACAATACATATTTATATCCACCATGTAATGGTTAGCTACATTACTCCACTTCACCCCTCTCTCTGACTGCACTCTTACTGACTAAGTAAGACCATGACAGATATTAATCATGATGCTTTGTGGGCAGTCTCCATAGACATAAGGACTAACGGGGGTCATAGTTGCACGCATTCTCCTGCCAATGGCATCATGGTCAGACGCATGATGATGACCCGTGGCTAATACCACCATATACGAGCTCCAAAAAGGAATAAGGCCACTCAGACACACACACACACACACACACACACACACACACACACACAAGACACTCAGAGATGTCAGCTGCTATGAGGCATGGCGGGATTAGGAGGGCAGACGTTGCCTCAGCCCCTTGGGTCAGTTCTCACAGGCAGCAGTGGACGCTGAGGCTGGACAAACGGGACTTTTTGCTGGTGACCTTCACCATGTCCCAGTGCCAACGGCCGGGCAGTGCCCAGTGGAGGACCGGTGGACAGCTGAAGGGTGCGAGGGCACGGAGTGATGTGTGCCAGTGTCTGCATCATGCCCGGGCACACCCGAGGGTGGCACCATTATTGTACATCACAATGCACAAACACATTCATATATATATATATATATATATATATATATATATATATATATATATATATGTACATACATAGGCATACATGCACACACACACAGTCCCACGCCCATACACAAACCAGTGCACCGAGTATGCACACACATGCACTAACATGCACCAAACACACACCCACACACATAAGGACTGGCATCACCAACCTCAACACACAACCTAAATTCCCCAGGACATGCCCTGATGCAATCCTGGCTCCAGACAGTGAAACTAATTTAAGGCTACTTAGGCTCTCAAAAGGCTAAGACCCAATGGGGCATCTAAAATGGTCTCTATATTTCCTCTGATTTAGGACATGTCAGTTACTGTAAACTCACAGTGGAAACTATCCATCACTATCCTCCACCAAAAGGTCAGGATGAAGTCAGTTTGTCTTCCCTGCTGTGTTTATGTTCAACACATCATTAGCTTGTACATTTTTGCCATGGCCATTTGCTTTTCTTCTACTTACAGTAATCAAATACATCTGTGCTGGTTGATTTCAAGCTATGGCACACAATATTATTTTATACCTATTTTATACCAAAAAACCACTGAGAAAACTGAGGTTAGCCAAAGAGGAGCTGAAATTTTAATATTAACATTCAATTACATTTATTTTTATAGTACCATCAACGACTCAAATTGTTTCAAGGTGCCTAATAGAACCCGGAGCCTGAACACAAAACCAACAGCGGACAGGAGCACACATAACAACTACACAGATTAGAACTTAAAGCTATGGCTATACTTAGCAGAAACCTAGCAGAAAACTGCACAGGTTATGGGCAGCCGTCTGTGCAGTTCAAAGCATCCTCTGATTGTGCTTATGGTTTTATACAGGGTGTCTTGAGTGTGGATGACTGCTCTAAGCTAGTGGCAGTGGAGGAGAGGGGAGGAGGATCTGTGAGATTTGAAGCTTTGAGATTCTGACTAAGGAGTAATAGGACAGCTGTGAGGATCTGGGAGCACAGCTGCACCACAAGGCTTAACAGCTGTTAGAGGCAAAGTGTGTGATGATGACTGTGTGTGTGTGTGTGTGTGTGTGTGTGCGTCTGTGTGTGTGTGAGAGAGAGAGAGAGAGAGAGACGGTTGGACAAATACATGAACTAAAGACACACCTTCAGTTAGCATCCATATCTATACCAGCAGGACAAAAGTGTGTGTATGTGTGTGTGTGTGTGTGTGTGTGTGTGTGTAAGGTGCAGTGCGTTGAGGCACAGTGTGCTATCTTACCTGGGGGGGCAGGGCTGAGTGTTGCATGGCACAGTTCCAGAGGAGGGGCGTGAGCGAGGGTTACAGAATGACGTGTTGACCTGGACACGCAGGTCCCTGTAACAGGCAATCTTAGTTGCCATGTGACCTGGGTAAATCGCAACAAAGAGAAAGAGAGAATTTGAATTTGAAATTTAAATTTGAATTTGAGAGAGAGCGATAGATGGAGAGAGAGAGAGAAAGAGAGAGAGAGAGAGAGAAGGACAGACAGGGACAATAAAAGAGAGTTTATATATATTACAATGGCTAGGAATGGTACATTTGAAACCCATGTTTCACTTACAGCCTATAACCTAGCATGCTAGCACGTAGAAGGAAGCCAGAAATCTGTAAGGTTTCCAGACTCTTCTGGATGTGCCACTTTAAGGCAATGTTAAAGGCCTGCTTACACAGGTTGTCATTTTAAGCCATTACACAGGAGGAGGAATGATGACCATACCATTCAGTGTTTCACCCGCCCCACAGTTAATGCCTGACTGAAAGAGACTTTAAAACGTGGAGAACATGTTGATATTCATAGATGCAGACATTCTGTTTCATGATTTAACTTTTTTTCTCATTTTTTTTCCTTTTTCTTTTACAGTGGGGTGATGACTGAGGCCCAAGAATGCATTTGAGGGCTTTAATGTGCTGGCTTCAAACGCTGGCCTCCTCCTCTGTCGGGCCCTGTTGAGGAGCTCCATGTAAGTGGTGAGGGGAAGCAGCACTGTCAGCTAGACAGGCTAATGAGATCTCAACTTCAGGCTTCTGTGAAGCAACACTTACTAATAAAGAGTAATGATGTGAGCGAGAGTATGTGTGTGTGTCTGTGAGAGTGTGTGTATCTCTGTATGTGTATGTCTATGTCCATGTGTGCACCTGTGTGTGTGCATAAGTGTGTGTGTGTGTGTGTATTTTGTGAATATGTGTGTGAGTGACTTCTGAGGATGGGTGAAGGTCAGTGACCTATAAGGTCAGTTAGGAGTTAAAGCAACTTTTTTGCCGCCCTCAGCTGTGTGTACCTCCAGCACAGGTAGCAGAACAGGTAGAGCGTATGATGGCCCAAGTGTAGTTGTGTTTGGGTGGGTGGCGCAGATCCACACGACTCTGGTTCAGACTGTACTCCCACTGGATCCCTGGGTTATGACCCTGGAGCAGAATCTGCACACACACACACACACACACACACACACACACACACACATACACATTGTGCTGAGGAAACACTATACAGAAAAACTGCACACACACAAATGCACAGTAACACACAAACAACCACCCACCCACTCTCTCTCACACACACACACACACACACACACACACACACATATTCCAGCCCTAACAGACAACACAAACACCTTGTCATGCACATTTCTGGGCTGTTGTTCAGGCCTTATTTCTTGGATTAAAGATTTTTACAAACTGCAATTTTGCAGGTAATCTAATCTCACTATACAAATCATCTCCTAATCCTGCCAATTGGAAATGAAAGGAAAGACAGCTCTGTGTCATTTGTCCTTCATAAGGCCATCAGTGGAGACATCTCTAATTAGCACTAATAAGCTGTTTCAGCTGCTTTCAAGTCTATCACTCCAGCATAGTCAGTCCTGCCACACCTTAAAGCTTTGTCCTTCTGTTCAGCCTCCACAATTAGTGCTCTTTGTGGTTAGGAGGGACAGAGGAGAGAGGCTGGGGTCTATGGAAGGAGTTAATGGCAGAGACGGTTGTGTTCTAAGCAATCTTTGTTAATGGCACCTTGTAGAACCGGCTCAAGCACTGAATAGTGAAGAACGCCAGCAAGTCCAGTCAGAGATCCACCTTCAGAAGTCAGCAAGCTGATGCAGGAGTCATCGTTTTGTAGGGAATATACTTTTCTCTCTCTGAGCAACTAGTGTATTTTGTCCTCTAAATTTCCCAGAGCATGTTGAGCTCTCTATACAATCATCTCACACCTGATGCTTATGAATCATGTAAGGTTTTGCAGGCGGATTAGTCAGAGATGACACTGAGGTCCAGCACACTAACTCAACTAAAATAAAACTGTCTTCAGTTACTGTGCACCACCGCCCCAGTGTGTGTGTATGTGTGTGTGTGTGTGTGTGTGTGTGTGTGTGTGTGTGTGTTAACCATTTGGATGATCTCACACTGAACATACGACCTTTTAAACCATGAGCACACCTCACACACAGATCAGCCACAGCTGACATTAAATTCCATGGCTCTGACTCCTGCTTGTGTGTGAAAGATTGACAGACCAGGGGCCACTGAGTCGAAAAGCCAAGCATTTAATACAAAGTCTTCTGTGAACCATAGTAAATTCAACCACATTCTCCTGTTTGCTTACACACTCTAAAGTCAGAGTGTGGATCAGGACGCTTTCACCAATAATGCTCTGGCATGCTGTGTTAGTGTGAACTATCATTTCAATTTATTAGTAGGGCTTTTAAAGTGTCTCCTGGATAAATTGCAGCACAACACAAGCACTGAAGAAACCCAATACAAATTCATAGTTGACCGGCTGAACCTAGTTTCTGTTTGTCTAAACAAGAATGCCAGACAGATTAATTAATTTAAATGGTATTTCAATTCATTAACGCATTAAAATTAAGTTCTGCTGGAAATACAAATAATACAGAAGCAAGAAAGTCCATTAACTAGGAGCCAAATGTTTTATTTTACAGTGAATGTACTGGTTGATATCAAAGGTTGACTTATTTTTGCATAGGACAAATCTAGGTGTCTGAATGATGAAGGACAATTTGTTACATGTACCCCGGCAATGTAATTTGTTTGGTGCTATCTGGTACTGATGTTGCCGACAAGGCCATTCTTTTTTCCCCAGGTAACTAACAGGCCAAAACAAACACACACACACACACACACAGATAAGAGATGAAGGCAGGTGAGAACTAGCCAAATGACTGATGCTGAGACTATGCAAACACAGTGCATTATCAGTCTTGTTTTCATGACCTAAACTGCTACTTCATCTTCTTGTTTTAGGCTGTATGCCTTTGAACCTGCTAATATTGACCCGTGGAAAGAGGAAAGATATGCTTGACTGAGACCTTCAGGTTTGAATCTAAACCACTAAAGTCACTTTTGGGAGCAGGTAAGACACGTAACTAAACATACCTTTTCAGCGCTTTTTTTTTTTTTATCCAGCACCTGTTACAGTACAATACATAGAAGTGTGTGCACTCCTGTACTAGTGTATGTAAAAATGAACATCGTACACATCTTACACATTACACATCTGCTTTTCCTGACACAGCCAGAACCCTTTACTGATCAATCAGCTGATCATTCATAAATACCACAGTCATCTTCAAACAGAACTCCATAAGATCAATCAGCTGAATGGTCCTAATCACTCACATGGTTATCTCCAACTTGGGGAGAGGTTCTAGAAAATGCTGTTGCTATCCTCGGTCTTGGTCGTTATACGTTACACCCAGTGGTGACCAGTCTTTCAAGAAACTCATCTCAGAATCTCTACTTCTGGATCAACTCACCTCCACCAGAAGCGTCTCATTGGTCGGGCCGCTGGCAGTCAGGCTTTCTGGGCGGTTGTAGGGCCTGCGGTAGTCAAACACAGTGCCGGCGATGTTGTGTCTGCCGGGCCAGTCGATTGTCCAGCGCCCATTCAGGTAGTATTTCTTCTGGACGTTCCTGATGGCAAGGTAAGAGCTGGAGGCATTCAGCTCCAGCAGACGGATACTGCGAGCTCCTGCTGGTATGCTTACTACTGTGTAGTACTCTAGCATGAACCAACAGAGAGAAAGCCAGGGTCAAGGAGAGAGAGAGAGAGAAAGAGAGAGAGAGAGAGAGAGAGAGAGAGAGAAAGAGAGAAATATGTAAGATCATTCCCAGTACAGTCTAAGTAATGTCTACCAGTAAATCAGGTGAAAGACAGTTTGTTTCTTTGAGTATGACACTATGTGCTGAGGTATGGGATATCAATGGATGTGTTCAGTATTACTGTAATGTACATTAAAGGAGGCCTATGTAAGATCGCACCCTCTAGCATTTCATGCTGGCATTGCAGACTCAATCAAAACGAGCCTTTCACGGGTTGCCATGTAAGGACCATACAAACTCCTTGAGAATTACTTTGTCATGTCATGTTTTAGTACAATGGCAAATGTTTGTACAACTACACCTTGGCTTTCTGCCCTCTGACCTCTTCAGACTGAACATCTAATAAGCAGCCTATATGCAAGATTATCAGGCCAAAGCATGACTACTGCAGCAGTTTATTTCAAACCCTCTGGCTTGCATTCCATCAAAATTAGTAAATAAACTATAAGAGCAGTCTACCCCTTTTAAGCAGCCTAATATGAGGCACCTAGTCAGTCAAAAACAAAACCTCAGCAGACAATCTGCGTTTTGGGGTTCCATGATGAAAGTAGGCTACTTTGTATCATTCCTTCAGTTGTTTAGGTCTACATGTACAGCATAGCCTAAATATCCCTAGCCGAAATATTAACAGCATTCTAGTCATGTAGCCTAAACTCCTAATTCTGAACTCCTGGTTGATAAAACCCAGAGCATTCAAGGCATAGCCTATGCCTGTATTAAACAGATAGACTGTGTTGCACCTCAGATCATGATTTTCACGTCTGCACAACTTCAGTATCTGAGAAGTATTTGCATTTGCAAGTAGATGAGGGGCAACGACCTGTCTTCAGATGATCTAATAATCCCTTTTAATAATTTTGGGCATAAATGTGCAAATTGTTATCTGCACAGTCTGTAGCTGTGAACTAGCCTATCATTTGCAGGCTTCTCATAAGCATAAAAACCATAATGTCTCACCACACAACTTGCAGTTTATTCACAGTTACACAATAAAGTGTTTTGGTCTCTATTGCAGTTAAGTCCCAGGTAGCCCACACTGTTCAGAACAACCTGCTGAGCACTGAAACCACAAATAGCCTGTGCTATGCATGTAAAGGTTGTGTAGGATAAGGGGATAGACAGTTAGCTGTTTGTGATTGTAGGACCTTCCCTTGAGTTTAAAACATCTGCAATGTCTTATATAGGCTATAGCATTTTTTCCCAGTGAATTAACACCATTCAGATCGAACACTACTACATACCTTGGCTAACAACAACAAAAAAAAAACTGTGATAATCCATATGGCTGCTTTCTGATGACCAATATGGCTGTCTTCCATTACAAGCGCTAACACATTTGACGTTACTAGCAACCCATTTTCTAGCTGTGCGATTGGTAGGTGGTGCAATAAACCAAAACAAAAACCCAAAACACAAACAGGATTTGTGGGCTGCAAATGCCAATATCAGCAGTGGATTTGCAGGTTGGACTGTTGTTGATAATATTTTAATCTTATGTGATTTCCCAACCCCTGATGATACATCAAGGGCTTTTTATTTTAATAGTTTTGAAATCTTTTTAATT
>JAIFZK010000015.1:10415000-10427500 GCA_027481765.1 Tenualosa thibaudeaui | reverse complement strand
GCTCTATGTGAAATCACACTATGGAAGGATCTGGTTCACTGGTAAGGCATTCCCCAAGATATATGGCAAGACATTTGTGCTCTGCATTTTACCCATCTGTGATTAGACATACACACACACGCACACACACACACACACACACACAGTGAGAGAACAGTCTCATCCAGAGCAGTGGACGGATTTCTGCTGCTGTGCTTAGGGGCAGTTAGGGGTTAGGTGCTATGCTCCAGGCCACTTCAGCCATGGACATGGACATGGAAGAGAAATGTTCAACCACTCCCCCCGCCTACATTTTTTTTTCTTACCAGTCAAAGAGCAAACAGGATGCCCTTTGGTAAACCAGGCTGACACCCCGAACAAATGACCACTTCTCTCACCAACATTTTTGTTAACGGTCATGGATATTACCCACCGACCTTCGGTCACAAGTCTGAGGCCCTACCCAGAAGGCCACAGCTGTCTCAGGTACATTGCCTACTGTGCCAGCATGAATGTTTAGGACTAAATGAACAAGGCAGCATGGATCACCATGGCATTTAACCCTGGTAACATGGGCAGCACAATGTGACCAGACAGACTGGGGGTGGGGTGGGCACATTTAAAGAGTGTTTTAGTGCCTGTTAAACAGTTAAAATGTCATCAACCCAGAGGCAGTGGGGTTGTGAAGAGAAAGGGAGGAATAGGGAGAAAAGAGAAAGAGAGAGAGAGAAATATACAGTGAAAGAGACAAAAAGAGTGTGTGAGGAAAATAAAGGTACACAAGAGTGAGCGACAAATAATGTGTGAGTGTGAGAGAAGCAAGAAGTACAGAGTGTGATATGCAGAGAAACAGACAAAAGAGGAGTGTGTTTGTGTGTGTGTGTGTGTGTATGTGTGTGTGTGTGTGTGTGTGTGTGTGTGTCTGTGTGTATGTGTGTGTGTCTGTGTGTATGTGTGTGTGTGTGTGTGTGTGTGTTTGTGTGTATGTGGAAAAGGAGCCACTACCATATCAGGACCACATGCAGAGCCCTCGGCGGCTGGCAGGAACTTGGTCTCACACTTCCTCCCCACGCGGTGACACCACAGGGCCTTACAGATGTCCTGAGAGAGAGAAAAAGAGAGAGACACACAGAGAGAGAGAGAGAGAGAGAGAGAGAGAGAAAGAGAGAGAACAAAAGACCTTTGTTAGTAAGCACCCCCACATCCAATAGCACACACACACACAGTCTTAAAGAGAATGCAACACACCTCTGTAAACAGGTATAAACACACACAAACACATACACACACACACACACACACACACACACACACACACACAGTGGCTGAGAAAGGAAGCAGGTATAATGACACAGCAGAAATTGAGTCCTGTGAGGGAGGACTCCAGTAATGACTAGCTGAGTTGAGCTGCGTGCTTAACATCACTGTCATCAGTCTCACAAGTAATCTGTTGGCCTGTTTTCTGTGGCCTTTACTGTGTGTGTGTGTGTGTGTCTGTTTCCTGTTTGTTCTATGCTGTGAGTGTGTGTGTATGTGTGTGTTTCTCTGTTGTAGATCTCTGTAGAGCGCCTGATAAATCTCCCTGCTTGAGGATGACACTTTCAAGCCCATCGCAGTGGATGCAGACATTCTGCTGGTGCAGGCGTGTGTGTGTTTGTGTGTGTGTGTCTAAGGATTGTAAGCCCAGTGCAGCAGAAACAGACATTCTGCTGGTGCAGACTGGATTAGCTCATCAGAGATTTTGACAGCGTTTCAGAGCACACAGACACACACACACACACACACACACACACACACACACACAGGCATACACATTGAGATGTGGTTAGGGTAGCCCGCTGACACCACCATGGCTTTTCTCCCATGTGTGTTTTTCCAGCTGCCTCCAAAGTCAGACCCACTCAACCAAAAAAAAGAAGGAGAGAAAGAAAGAAAAATGATGGAAAGACAAAGGGGTGGAGGGGGGGGGGGGTATTGTATTGTTGTTATGCTCTTTGCTAAGGTAACAGGCCAGCAGCTGTAGTGGCTCTGTGTGTGTGTGTGTCTGTGTGTGTGTGTGTGTGTGAGTGTGTGTGCTATCTCTTGCACTCTGTCTTGAGAGGCCCTGCCCAACAAGATTGCAGGCCAACAGAGAGAGAAAGAGAGAGAGAGAGAGAGAGGAGAGTCGGTTGGGGGAATAGGCTGGGAGGCTGCGGCTGTGCTTGGCTGGGAATCTCTCAGGAGCTCATCCATCTTCTATCGCACGAGGTGTCAAATGTTTTAGCCTAGGCTGGAGAGCTATCAAAGCAATGCTAATGACGTATTAGAACGATTTGTTTGACATTCAGACCAAGGGGACTGAAGATTCAAGGAACAATTAAAAACAATTGTTTGACGTTTGTGTTCTCCACTGGAAACCAGGTCGTACAGAACAGGGGAATTCCAACCAGTAGCTAGCTGGAACGGAGCTGGCCCAGCGTAGAGCCGGATCAGAGCCTGATGTGTGTGTTTGTGTGTTACCTTATGGTCAGACCAGTAAAACAGGAGGGAAACAATATTACAAACAATATCTCCATATCAGGGTAGAGAACTAAACACTAAACCACATGTTACACAACTAAACAACTAGGCTATGGAACTGAGCATAGGGGACTAACCAAGTAGGCTATGGAACTAAATAAGTAGGCTAGGGAGCTAATCAAGTAGGCTACCTGATCAAGTCGGCCACTGACACAATTGCTCAGTGGTTTCAGCAATGTCTTTCCCACTGCCTTCACTCCCACTGGTAGTCATGCTGCACAGCCTTACTCAGTGTTTACATGACATAGCCCTCTAGTGTCTTGTTGCTGTGAATCTCCAGCTCTGACTGAGAAAGAGCAGCAGCTGGTAGCTTTGTCTCTGTGCTGTATTAGCCGTGTGACCACGGGGATAGAGTTACCCTGAGGAGCTCCGGTCCTGGGAGCTCAGCTGCTCCGTGGAGCCCCGTTTATCCCCCAACCCACCTCCCACCCACCCTCTAGAGTGTGACCTAAGTCTGGGGCTCTGGTCCTCTCTGGGCGGGACACAAACAGAAGCACTGGGAGAAACACAATGGGAGCTCCACAAACACACATTCCCACTGGCTCATCTCCCAGGGTATATTTAGATCTCTCTCTCTCTCTTTTTTCGTCTTCCTTTACTCTCGATCTCTCCATTTCTCCCTTTGATTTTCTCTCTTTCTCCATTTCTCTTTTCATTTCACTTTCTCCCTCTTGTTCACTCCTCTTGTAACTCACTCACTCTTTCTCATTCAGTGTGCATTTATGTGTGTGTGTGTGTGTGAGTAAAAGACAGAGAGAGATTGTCATGGGTAAAATCACACTCAGCATTTCTGTTATAACAGTTTGAAAGGGTTAGTGTCTTCTTTGCATTCGTGAGGCTATCAAATAAGTTACTGGCCTCCAGTGAAGGTGGAAATTCTCAAAAAGTCAAAAAAAGAAAAAAGGATTGAGTGACATCTGGGAATAAGTAAGGCATGTTCTTTATAAAAACAAAGACCATTCTTGTTTATTTTGGTAAAGGTTAAGTAAATCTACGCTATTATAAAGTACAGCTATTCAGGATCACATATCAGTTGAAAGTGACACATATTTAGAGAGTTTGATATCCCGAGAAAGGTTGGATTAGAGGAAGGTTAGAGGTCAGGTTAACATACCAAAAGCATAACCCAACATCCTTCAATGCGCACTACTCAATGAAGGCTCTGAGATTATGCAAAGTTTGCAAGCTAACACAATATCCAAACAATCCTTGGGAACTATAGAGACATAAACACAGACTTGTAAAATTCTAGAAAATTCAGAGGTCATTTTTTGGTCTTTAATTAGAGGCTTTCATATCTGCACACAAAGCTGCTGGTAGACCTCCATCTCTGTCCAGTCCGAATGGCATTACTGTAAAGTCAGTGGTGTGTATTCTTACATGTGAGAAGCAGAGCTGGAATCTTAGAGTCCCTTGTGTAACCTGTGCTTTTCTGTACAGTTCAGTTCTGCACTCGCCTGGACTCGAACCCACAACTCCCAGCACCAGTCCAGCAAATTAAAAGTGAGCTAAAACTTAACTGTTTTGCTGGGAGGGTTTACTGATGGTCATTGATAGATAGAAGATTGATTGATGGTCATAACTTTCCCCCACTTCCATTTGTAGAAGATTAAACCCTTCTTATATGTGTCCTACCTCGCACACTCTGGCGTCACGAAGCTCAATACTAAGTATTCTAATGGGTGAACTAGTGTACACCAGCCTAGCCTTACCTTCTTGAAGTCCAGGGTGCAGAGTTTGGCCTTCTCCCCAAACTGCCACTTGCACTGGGTGTCGGTGTCGTAGAGTTCTCCTGGGAGCTGGCGTGGGTACTCATACTCCCCCACAGACTGTGGCTCGTCCGACAGGCATGTGGCCTGGGTGGTGCTGGGGAGCATAGCACAGCAGAGGAGAAAAGAGGAGCAAAACACACAAGATTTAATTACTTACTTACTCAGTTACACACACACACACACACACACACACACACACACACACACACACACACACACACACACACACACACATATATATAAACACACACACACACATCTGGAATACTGTAGATTGCAGTGTATATTCATATTCACAGCAATGTACATCTAGGTAAATTTGAGAGAATACCTGTCTAAGAATGAATTTTGAGTTAAAATCTGATCAATAGTCCACACACAAAATCTTTTTTTCGTTTTATTTTTTTGGCAACACAATAACGTTTTGACCATTGTTTGTCTTTCTCAGAGAGAAGTGTGCATGTACAGCATGCATGCTTACTTCATGTACTGCCACAGACACATGTATTTATTTATTTATTTGCAGTCACCAGCATTCAATTCCATTTACCCTTTTGGCTGTCATGTTTGTCAACTTGTCAAAGCTCTCTCTCAGACAAATATGAACTGATGAGAATTTAGTTGCCAAACAAGTGTAAACAGATGTCAGTTGTTTGGTTCTCATAGTCTCTTAAAATCAAAATAAAGTCCTGATCCACTGACATTTGACAATTCACAGACAAATTCCAGAGCAATTCAATTAGACTGCATTTCAGTTCCAACTGAATAATATTCTGCTACAACCCAACTCAAACACATTTAATGAAATATTATTTTTTGTGGCACTACCTACAGTGAGCATTGTCAGAACAAAGCTGTGGAGGAAATTAAACTTACACTGACACACACATACACACACACACACACACACACACACACACATACACAAAGCAATATAGTCTTGCCCCGAAATCTCTCCTGTGAGAGATGTTACCTTGGCAACACAACATCACCATGGGCCCCCCCTCGTTCTGTTGAATGATTTCTGAAAACGAGTTTTGACACTATTGTGACGTGCATGGCCGGGTGTTGTCATTCCCTCACACTGACTAGAAGTGTATGTGTGAGTGTGCATAGATGTGTGTGTGTGAAAAGCAATCTGTTCTGACTGGAACAATGCTGTGGGGATTTTACAGCACACTTCCCACACAAGACACAGTGCAGGTCTGGGATGGGCCTCTCAGCCGTCAGCTCAGCGTGATGATGGCTTTACCAGAGGCGCTGACCCAAGCCTACTTAACACACCCAGAGAACAGTGGTAGACTTTAAACAGAACTGGCCCACAGCTGGCCCAGAGGCAACTGGCCTGTGAGGAATACACTGAGTCTTGGCTATGGTGTCATAGCTGAGTTATGAGGCACTAGTTACAATGTACTGGGCCCTAGTTCAGATGTTGTACACAGATGTTAACATGAGCAGTGTCTTGTACAGCAACAGCTCAGCAGGATGGAGTGTGTATTAAATCCCCAATAATACACTAAGATCTCTATCCTCTAAGAGTCTCTATGTAAGACACACACGCACACACACACACAGAGTGCATTGGATTCTCAGGCCTCCCATCATTTAAGGGCTAGAGCTGACAGGTACGTGTGTTTTCAGAATGTGAGATTCTCTATACATAACATATGACTCCAGATGCACTGAAAGTCATCAGTAAGCCTCTCCATTCCATGCACATCACTCCCTGCCCTGCAACCCCCCCCCACAAACACACAGGTTTGGCTGACACACAGATGCCATTTCAAGGCATGTCTTACGCCCAGTATTTCGATGCAAGTCACAAAAAATATCCAGTCCAAAAAAATATGTCAGTCACCTGTACCAGCTTAAGCTTAAGCTGTACTTCCTTCCAGGATTTGATAAGGTGGCAGTAGAGTATGGTTTCTAGGTGGTCTTCACTCTGTATGTGTGTTTTTGGAGAGTGTCCCCCTGATTGTGTAATGTATGCGTGTTTGCATGTGTCTGTCTGGAGAATGTCTCTTTGTGTGTGTGTGTGTGTGTGTGTTTGCATTTGGAAAGTGCCCCCCCAAGGAGTGTCTCCTTGATTGTTTTTTGATTGTGTAGTGTGTGAGTGTGTCTGTCTGTCTGGAGAGTGTCTCCTCGATTGTGCTATGTGTGTGTGTGTGTGTGGTTGCTGTGTCAGATGCAGAGACAGTGCCGTAACTCTTAGGCATCATATCAGGTTTCCTAATAAATAGGTAAACAGCCTCCGAGAGGCAGGTCCTTTTCTCTTGGTCTTTTTCTGGTGTATGTGCAGACAGTCTGTCAGACAGTCAGCTGATAATCCACAAGCATTTCCCATTCACCACCTTCAATATAGCGCTTTTAAAAAGGACGTCCACTGGCCCCAGGACAGACCTGGTTTGGACACTGGGCTGGCAGGACACACTGCTGTTAGACTGGACTGGACCCAGTCTAAAATAGTAGTACACAAATACTACTAAAATGCAACTCTTATACAACTATTGTATACAGTACTTACTGTACATAGTTCTGTATATAGTTCACATTAGATACACATACATATGCACATAAATGTGTGTGAGAGTTCACAGACATCTATTTAAATGTGGCTGAGTGAGTGTACATTGTGTGTGTGTGTGTGTGTGCACCGACATGGCACATAACTGCATTCATTTTGCATTATGAGTGCAGTTAATATTTGCTCCTGCTCAGCATGTCATTAGAGGAAAGTGATACAACCCAGAGTGTTTGATCAGAAGTACGAACAGCTGGCTTGGGCTGGCCTGCATGCTGGTATATTTGATAGGGCTAATGACTGTGAGGTCAGAGAGGCTGCTATAGCACAGTGAGGAAACACTGCAGCTCCCACTGAATGATGGGACATTTCTCACTTCATTTAACAGGCTGCTATATTTACAGGCTTCGAGACAGGGACCCTCTCCTATTACACACACACACACACACACACACAAACATATAGAGAAAGAGAGAGAGTCATAGACAGAGAGAGGAGAGGAGAAGAGAGAGATACACAGAACATGCATGCACATACAAATTAATTTCCTCTTTCCCTTAGTCTCCCGGACATACACATGTATGTCTTTCTGAAACGCATCACTGCATTCATTGGTTTATGCAAACCTACACCATTCACTTTAACACACATACAGACTAACAGTACACAACATCAAACACACACACACACACACACACACACACACACACACACACACACACACACACACACACACACATCAACCCAAACACCATGTGTGTGCAATACTAGATGCCCTTTTTAACCTAACTGGACCACCCATCCTCTGTGTTTGCCTGGCTCTCCGCTATCCTTGCACTGAGAGCTTCACTGTGAACTCTGGCAGCTAGTTTGGGAACACAAGCTCCTGTCTGGACCCCTGGCAGTGGTGGCAGTGCATGCTGGGATTGAGGAGGTTAGGACAGACACACAGTGAGGCTGGGTAAAGAGATCAAGGCTGTTTTTACTCTTCTCCTCGGAGCTCAAATGTGTTCCAGTTTGGGGCAAAGGGACGAAGCAGGCCACAGGCTCAGCATGTGATGAGACACACACACATACACACAAACACACACACACACACACTGAGAGGATGGATGGCCCTGCTATTCTAAGACTCTGCTGCAGTTGCCTGAGGAACCAAATCTCACAAGAGCCTTGCAGAAACTATTGGAATTCTGTTGTTAATCATTAGATTTATGTACATAATTATTATGATGATGTGTATGAAAGACTACCCATTAGAAGATAGAAAGCCAGTATCTGGTAAAACCAATATCACAAAACAATCATTGCAGGTGTTGATGTAAAATATTTAAGTACTGGATTCATGGTGTGTCTATACAGTACATTAACCTGGTTTCAGACAGACAGTATAAAGTTGTGCATACATTAATATACACTGTCTCCATGGAAACTACATGTCCATGTCCTACCCGATATAGTGACAGCCCCACATTAGCGAACAGAGGGTTCAGTGCCCTAGTGACAGTGTTGGCCCTCTGCCCAGAGGAGACAATTAATCACAAAGTTTGTCTCTAAGTGATGCAATCCTACAGCTGCATGCTTAGTGGTCAGCATGCCATGCTGAGTCTTAGGAACTATTAGTGCATACTTGACGTGAGAGCAGGGAGTCTGTCTGAGAGACTCTAATACTTACTTCTAATACTTCTATTAGCATGTTGCCTCATGCTGCCACTGGCAAAAGCTAATGACTTGCTGACTAATGTGGTCTGACAAAACAAGTTGTTCTTAATGTTTTAAAGACAACAAAACTAAATGCTGAATATCCTACAGTAAGTTTTAAAACCACCATGCAAGTTGATCTCCACTACTCTCGGTTTTTGATTGTAGAAATCAGACTAAATGCTATTTCAACTTAGCTGTGTTAGCAGGTTAGCTGTGCTTCAGTGCGATAGTGTGATTTTGAAGATAGACTGCAGGGCTCACCTGAGGAAACGACTGAGATACTGGCGGCTGCAGGAGGACCAGGAGAACACACCATTATGACCAGCCAGCGTGGGAGACATGATGTTGCCCACAGACTTCTTACACACATTGCCCTCTCCGTCATGCACCATGCCAAAGCTAAGAACACACACATTCACAAACACACACACACAAACAGAGAGCGAGAGAGAGAGAGAGAAACCAAAGACACACAAACATGTAATGGCTTCCTAATTAAGGTCAAATCTTAAAATTTAAATGCTTGAAATAGTTTGTATTCCATAAGGATTGGTTCAATATCCAGTTGTAAAGTTTACCACAAAATGCCTTAGTCATAACTGAACCCACAGAGATGAAGTAGCTTACTTGTGTCCTGACTCATGAGCAATGGTGAAAGCAAGGCCCAGCCCTGTGTCTTCATTGATGGTGCAGCTACGGTATTTGCTGCACATGCCACTAATGGGAGCAAAACCTGAACATAGCACACAGCACACGGGAAAACTATTTACTGGACATGCTATGATTATTTAAGTTAAGTTAAGTTAATCTCAAGAGGTAAGATATCAACTCTGACACTAGAATGCATGCTTTCATTACGACATGCATGCTTTCATCTGCACATGGTCTGGATATCCACAATTTTCATTAGTGGTTCATCACGTCCTCCCATAGTTAGCTAAGCTAATTGGCAATGCTAAATGTCTTTAGTTTGACTCAATATTTAGAGAGCCCAACATATCGACTCAAATGCAGTCTAAAGAGAACATCAGTCAACAGTCCCCCGCTGTCCCTAAAGTTAGCAGATACAACTGTGGGAAACTGGGCTAGATGGGAGGTTTCGAAGTCAAAGTCCCCATTCTCAAGAGCAACACAAAGGCACCCAGACGAGCCCTGGATCTGGGCCACAGCCAAACTCACCGCCCCTCACGAGAGGGAGCCATTCAGGCTCTTAAGGGCGAAAGTTTAATGGTGCAGAGTTCCATGACTGGTATTCATGGAATGAAGTCATCGCCAATAAAACACTTCAGTGTGTGAGAGAACTCAAGTGTAAAGGTCTGTGTGATATTTGGCCAGGATGCAGGAAACATAGAACTGCTATAGCCCCCAACATCAATGCCCATCACTGATGAGTAGCTGATGGGTTCCTGGCTGGAACTGGGTATCTGTGTATGCAGCTCTGGAGCGCGGAGGCTCACTGAAAATGTTTATTCTATATATTCTATAACCCTGGTTATACAACAGTTAGATGCAGTCAAAATATTTAGCAATTTCTGATTGGATGAGACGCATTCTATGGGTCACTAGGAGTGACGCGCAGAATGCGTCTAGGTTACCTACGGCACTCAGCTTTCTGCTTTGTGCCTGTGGCTGAACCACACCCTTGAGGATATCTATGAACAACCTCACTCCCACTCGTGTTATATTGCTTAAATAACCCTGGCTCTCTGAAAAAGGGAATGAGACATTAACCAGTGTGAATCCACTGACATCACTGCAGACCGGATTACCATTGGCGGATTAACGTTGAGTCGACTGAAAAAGAACCAAAGCTAAATACTGAAAGTAGTATTGAAATCAGAGCTTCTCAATAAAGGTGCCATTTAGTGAATAATCACATAGCTTACGTATTTAAGCTGCTATAAATTCACAACATGGATAACAACATGTAGCTCTTCCAATCATCTCTATGGTCACAAACACTTAACACATCTACTGTGTAAAGCTTAAACAGAGTTAGCCTATTGGAGGTCTACAGCATGTATACTGACTTATAGTAAGCCAAGGTTGTTAAGATTAGCAGTGACCCCCAAAGGGGTTGGTTCAGTTAAGATAAGACATTGCCCAGGAGGATGTGTCTGTTTTAGAAACCGGATCCAAAGCGCATTGGCCAGGATGTCCCCGTTTTAGATGTCGTACCCAAAGTGTCGCAGGGCTCGTTCTTCCAGGAACAGATGTCCAACCCGGTGAGCAGGACGGCGTGGTCATGCCGCTGTCCATCCTGCCCAGACAGACCAGCCTGCCACTGGCAGAAACTATTCAGAGTGTGGTCAGCATGGTGACTTATCAACAGACCATCCTGAAGGACAGAGACAGAGAGACAGACAGAAAGAGAAAGAGAAAGAGAGAGAAAGAGAGGAAAGGTGGTGAGGGAATGTAAGAGGATGAAAAAGAGAGAAGATAAAGAAGTTTAGCAGAGAAAGAGATGAGAGACAGAGAGTGATATAGAGGGAAATAGGGACAGAGAGGGAGAGGGAGGGTGGGGGAAAAGAAGATATGAACCCAAGTAGAAAGAGGGAGAGGAGAGAGAAAAGTGACATGTTAACACTTATGGATGATGTTTATTGTTTCAACCTCAATTCAAGTCAAATCAAGCTTTCTCCTTGTTTGTCAAAAGAGACTGATCACCATAGAAATGGTTACACCAGTACTGTTGGATCACTACTGTCTCTCCAAGCACTTAGGAGACAGGAGTGATACATGGTCACATGATGTGTTCTTGTTCTGTTGGCTCTCATGATGAACTTCATTAATCTATGATGTCAAGATCCTGTGCAAGTCAAACAAATGTGTTCATGACGTGATTTGTGTAGGGCATCATTCTTGTCTAAGGAGTTACTTGAGCTTTTGACCTTTGACCTCAAATTGGGGTTTGTGACACTTAAAATTGACAGAAAAGAGGTTCCTGCATTCTACCCTTTACTGCAAATTGATACCATCTACACTGACAAATATAGGGTATCTGCACCTGGTCCTCCTCCAGCAGAATGAGTCCCACAATGACAATGTTGATGTCGCCACCAATGGTGCCATCCTTGAACAGAGTGGACACCTGCAAAGAGAAAGACACTTCTTATTCATCACGTAACTAGGAAAGAACATTTCTTAACTGTCATTCTGTAGTATGTATATTGATGAATCCATTTGTGTGTAGATGCGATGAAGTGGTCCCTTCAAAACTGCCTGACAGTCTATTCTCTGCTTTTGTCAAATCTGTTTAAGGCTTAATATGTCACAAACAGTGTTTCCTTTCCCCCTGTCCTTTATGAAACTGCTGATAACTCTGAGTGTCTGTGTGTGTGTGCGTGTGTGTGTGTGTGTATGTGTGCAGATGCTCAGACATGACATGAAGACTACATCCGGCATCCTGATCTGTGTCTCTGGTCCAGCGCAGTATCACATAACAGAGAGTGAGTTTAGTAAAGGCCAAGGATGAGTGGGGCTTAGCTGGTGATTAGTAGTCCAGCAGAACTGGAACGATAACACTAGTGCACTCCAAAGCACAGGAGTATAGTACCCTGCCCCCATGGAACACAAGGTAATGAATGGAGAACCCACCAAAGCAGCACTTTTCAATGGCCATGGACCCTCGTCTTACACAGATAGCGCAGAGGGACCCTGAATTAGCTAATGTTTAACAAAACTGAGCTAACATAAACGTGTGACCTATAGTGTAAAGAGCATTACTGTTTTCATTATCAATACACTAATTCATAGTTAGGAGAATTTACTTTTTTTTTTTTGCGGACCCCCTATTGTAACTCTGAGGACCTCCTGGAGATCAGGGACCTTCTGTTGAATATCTCAGCACCAAAACATTCTATCAACCCTATCTATTGCGTGAAGTATGAGACACAAGGCCAGTGCAAGTGTGTTCAGGCCCTTAGACGATTAGAAACATGTCTGGAAAATCGCCATTTGTGGAA
>JAIFZK010000015.1:10342500-10410000 GCA_027481765.1 Tenualosa thibaudeaui | reverse complement strand
CCTCTTCCACTCTCCCTCCCTCTCTCTCTCTCTCTCTCTCTCACTACCTCCCTCTGTCACAGGGCTATCTAAATTAAAAGCAAATGTTGCGAGCGCTCCTCTTTGAGAAATCCGACGTCATCAAATGACATGGGCGAGCCGCGAGAGGTGCAAATAGCAGCCATAACCCCCCCCCCACCCCCCCGTCAACAGGCAGGCCAGGGCGCAGGGCTACCTGGGAGAAACGGAGCACACAGCTGGAGCCTCTCAACGCACAGGACAGGCGTATCCAGACTCGAAAGCCCCGCACACATAATCAAAGGGCGTCCACCAGAGGAGGACCACCGGAGGGATTTCTAAAGGCACCGACCTGGGGTTTAGGACCCCTTCTCAGAACACATACACTTGCTCTCTCTCTACACAAACACTCACACACACACACAGACACACACACACACACACACACACACACACATACACACACACTCTGTCTGTTTTTCTATCAGAGTCAAAATCAGAATCTCTAAAACACACACACACACAAACACACACAAATGCAAATGCACACACACACTGTCTCTGTTTTTCTCTCAGAATCAAAATCAGAATCTCTAAAACACACACACACACACAAACACACACGCACACACAAATGCAAATACACACACACAGAGGAGTTTTTCACTTAATCTCTGTCCATCTTTCTCTCTCCAAGTCTCCCTGGCAACCCCCCTATAAACTTCGTCAATAGGATACATATGAGGGATAATGTGAATACGGTGGGCTGTAAATACATTAGGATGTCTCGTCTGACTGTGACTAACACCAGGGGCATGAGAAAGAAACCTTTAGTCTCCCTCTCTCTCTCTGTCTGTTTCTCTCTTTCTCTCTCTCTCTCACACACACACACACACACACACACACATGCACACACTGTACTGTCAAAGGCTATTTTATGACAGATTAGTGATAACATTATGAGGGATTTACACCTGTTATGTGTCCCCACCATGTATGCTATGCACTGAGCAATTCAGCTTAATCTAAAACACACACAAGACTCCAGCTTTAATCTCAGTGGTCAGCTAATGACAGCTAATTTGTCTCTCACTGTAGACTCTTCAGTGTGCATACTCATCAATGACCCTCTTGCTCTATGTGTGTCTTCAATCTAAGTGTTAAATCACCCACCATGGAACTAATGTTAATGACCATATGCACTGTAAACTATATGGAAAATATTCTGCCTCAGAGATCTATGGGACCAGTCCATTTCCCCCTGTGTTTACTCCTGCTAGGCTAAAAAGCTTGTTGATCTGAAGTCAACTATAACCCCAGTAATTGTACAGTTGTCCTTGGCCCTGCAATTTTCACACAGTAGAACTTGAGTCACTGAGGCTGTTTCCAAGGTTTTATGTTGAGGGTGGTGTTTACAGTAGAGGTTTACTGGCTGGCCCTGCTGTTCTTTGACAAGTGTCTTACTGTAAGATGACTCATGGTGTCTTTACTGCCAGTGGTTAAAGACAGATCTGGACCAGATCCTATCCGGGGTCCCCCTCACCCACCCAGGAGTGTGTGCACCCTGTGTGTGTAGAACTGTCAGGCCATTTGAAACAAGATAATATCAATCCTTCCTGATAATGATAAAGTTGGTTGTTAAGTTCCGTGGAGGCCACCAGCCAGTGCAGTGCCTTTAGAATCATCCTAGTCTTGATTACTGATAGATCTGCCCTTGTTGAGATGACTGTAATGAAAGACATAGGAAACTCTACGCTGTTTGTATGGCAGCTACAATGGTGAAAGCTTTTACTAAATACCATACACAGTATGAACAATGCTAAATAATAATAATAAATAATAATTGCAGCCAAAAGCTTCATTTCCTTGGGGAAAAATGTGGATGATTGCCTACCTGCCTGCCTACCAGACACCACACAAACCCTGCATCAAAAAAAAAAAATTACTTATTAAAGAGTATAAACAAAATCACCCAAGATCAGCAAACATCATGAACAACATACAGGTCTACACACATACAATAGCACAAGTCTACAGCAAACACAATGACAGTATAAGTTTACAAGTTTATGTTTATAAGTTTCTCAAGATGAAAATGACTACAAGAGTAAACTGGCCCTTAAGCCCACACTCCACAGTGGCATTTCAGACTGTGTCTCAAAGAGAAAGCTAAAGTGAAGTACACAGAGATCACAATCAATCCAACTAACTCTGTGGATACTGTGCCTCTCAGTCTGCCTGTTCTATGTGAAATGAAAGCAGGCTGACATGTGCAGTGAGCAGTGGGTCCTGTGCTGCCAAACCTGTCGCCTCCAGCACAATAAACAACCATACCCACTAAATGCTACAGGCACACAGACACAAACTCGTGTTTTTAGCCTTGCTAATATAATTTACTGCCATCGTGAACTTTGTATAGACACAGCTGTGTCCAAAAGAGCAAGCTTTCCTCTGATGGGAGGAAGGTGTGTGCCAATCGCTTGGCCGAGGCCCTCAAATCACAGTGAGTTATCAGCTGCTGATGACATTACCAGGCAGGGGAGGGGGGGACTTTTAATTTGTTGTAGGGAGCATCCAGTTCTGAGATGAACTTGAGGATATTTTGGTGGATTCTTCTAAATGTTTTTTTTTTTTTTGGTCATTAGAATAAGAACATTACTTGCCAGTGTATTCTCTTCGTCAGATAGGCCTTTTTCAAAGAGCAGGGAGAAGTCCTATTTATCTCTCTTCTAATGTACATTATGCACCTGTGAGGATTTGTTTGGATTTTTAAATTTTTTTTTCCTGCTTCAGTGTGACAGCAAACACAGCTGAGAGGAAATACCAAACCGCCCCCCCTACACCAAAACAAGACAAGTGACATTTATTGAGATTTGGTCATTTCTGTGTGAACTGATGAATTTGAAGGTTGTACAAGAAAACAGGAGGATCTTTACTCCAGTACATGTGAAAAGAGGATAGACAACCCCCGCCACACACACAAAGACCAATACATACACACACACACACACCTTCAACTGCACCTGAGGCTGCAGACACAATACACAAACATTAACATGTACAGCAGTATTGCCATATCGATGCATAAAAACACACAAATAGCATACAGTGTGCACATTTATCCAGACATGTAAGATAATACATAGATGTGCCGTGTCAAAACTCACCATTCCCCCACACGTTGACAGAGCCACTGAAGAGTTGACCTTTGACCTCAGTGCACCTTGATAAAAGCAGAAGTCATGTGGGCTGTACTGATGCAGGCTGGCAGTTCCATTGCGGTTTAGTCGCTGGATCTTAAACCCAGGGGAGATGAGCCCACTGGACTGCTTTAGCTCCAAATGGAAATTCTGGCCCAGCCCTCTGAGCCTGAAGTGGACCGCCTCGGCATTGCTGCCTATCTGACCACGGTCCAGAGAGCGCCGGCGCCGCTGGTGATGGTCCACTGCGTGCGAGATGTACCGCCCCTCAAGGTCCACTTCAAAGGGGGCTACCAGCTCATACTCTAGATGACAGACATGGGAAAGAGCCAGTCATACAAGGTAGCCTATGTGATCTTGGGTGATGATGTCTTTCTATGGGGTCTAATATTAAATGGCGATACTGTGTAAATATGAATAAAAATCACTCATACTCTTAAGAAGAGGATATAAGTACTTAAATATTACAGATCACTAATTTCAGAGTGGCGAGTATTGCTGAGCTACCATGTAATTATATCTGTGCTGGCTGCCAGCATCTGCCTCAACAAGTCTCTCTAAATGGCTTAGGTGTTCAAGGGTGCACAGAATATGCATTTATAGAGATTTATGAGTAACGGCAGTAACCGGAGAAGGTGCACGCACACAAACACACACACACACACATACAGTACACGCACACACACAAACACACAGAGACATACACACACTTTTGCTTGGCTTGTGAGAGATTTTGGGTTTGCTGGGTTGATTACAGAATTTGCTTTTGCTTTAGGTTTAGAATTAACAAACAATTGTTTGCAAGGCATATCACAACGAGTAGAATTTTGGACAATTAATACTTTCAGAAAGAACTATTAGAAGCTGAACTAAAAGTCAGTGTTACAGTAGTGTCACTGATAACTGCACGCACTCTCCCGATGTCAGCGTGTCGCAGCATCGGAGTGCTCTAGCGCCACCCTCGGAGCCCTGTAGCATCACCAAAATCCTGCGCCTGCAGGCGGACCGGCCGAGCGCACCACATTTATCTCTGTAATTTAGGTCCCTTAAAGCTAAAATAAAGAACGACTCACAGCTCAGTTAGGAACCGATCTGACAGGCGATGCCGTCGTCATGTTTTGGAATTACTGCTTCGTGTGGTTGCATTATACATACCTTCATACCATTTTCTGATATATATGAATTAACATCTCATCAGTAATATCAGCGATGGCAAAACTGCATGCGACTATTCCTTTAGAAAGCAATTTTAGCTATAGCAGCCGAGTCGTCAGCGTTTCTCACCTGTGTTAGGAGGTAGGGCTAAAGATTCCAGCAGAGACTGTGCGTCCTCTGGTCTCTGTCCTGACACAGACTCTGAGAGACGAAGCTGCGTAATTAAAAACGAGTATCCTTTGGTTAATCAAAATGATAACAGGGTCTTCTTTCTGCCACGTCTTTTTGGAATTCTGAACCTAAACAACTTGACGTACCTGTCGGACTTCAAGAGTCCACACCAGCTGCAGAACAACGAGAACTCCTGCCAAGTTCCGCAGTTTAGGCGTAGGACCCCCCGCATCCATGTCTATGATAGTCCAAAACATGCCCAAAACGCTCCAGTCAGCGCAAAACTGCCCAAAATCCGAAATTATGGCGCGTCCTTAAAACGCGCACCTGACCAAAGAGAGAGCATACATCTGAAGTAGATTTAGTTTCTCTACGGACTCCTGTTCACCCCTCAAAACTTTATAAACAACCTACAAATCAATCACAATTTAACATCACTAAGGAGGGAGGCTACGCTGCCGGTCCGTTTTCCGTTCGCCTCTCTTCACAGAGAAACCAGAGAAAAGTTTTCCATGGCATTACCATTACGTTTGGCACAAACAGCCCTGCATGTTCTCACAGCATTCAAGTCACGGAGTCTAAAATACTGCTGCAATAAATTCGAGGCGTGAAACTAGGCTAATTCCTAGACGGGAGATTGTCATGTGCGCACCGGCTCCCGTGGTTTACTGATGACTGGGCTAGGGCGCAAAAGTGCTCACTCTCCGCCGGTTGAGAGTCCAGACAGCCAATCACACCGCACACCTGTGCGCAAACCCAGCGAGGGGCTGATGATTGGCCGACAGCCAACTCTCTAGTCTTGCGCGTTGAACGTACGTGCACGAGTTCCTATGTGAGACATTGTTGATACGAAACAGAGAGGGTAGTGCTTGGAAGGGAAATTCTATCTTATTCTATACTGTTTGACGGCCAGACAGAGAAAGACTGATACACTTCTTGATAGTAAACCTATTTATATATTTGTGTATCTGAACTACACCGAAGTCGTATCGAAACACGTATAGTCACCATAGTCTCTGTCCACAAGCAGGTTCTTCCAAACTAATGATCAAGATTATCGTAATTATTGCATTGCAATACCTCACCAACAAAACAGTTGCAATTATGATAGCTCTAAATGCCACTGTACTGTAATTATGTCAAATTTACTTGAACATCCGTGGCACTACATGATAATCTGTAAAGTAGCACCAGAAACAAAGGCTGTTGGTCTTCTATAAACTATAGTTTTGGGTCCTTACAGAGTCACCCTCACAGTCGCATCCTTAAATTAATGTCAGAATACCAGTAGCCTAATTGGTTTTACATTTAGCTTGTCCTACGATTAATCGGTATCCATCACAAAACATATGTCTCCAAGTGCAAAGCAAAATGCAAGAAGAAACGCATGCATTGCAATAGAGCTAAAAGTCATGATATTGGCAATAACGTGCTGAATCCTGTCACGGCCCGTTTTATTCGACTTTTGTCTTCATCAGCCGGTGTTAGTGTGGATGATTTACTGAGGGCCGAGGAGAGGCTCGGTCGGTGGCCATGGAGAATAACGTGTCACAGGGCCTGTTCCTTGGCCTCCGCTCAGTCGCCGGTGACGCCACGGGGCTTGTGCGTAACCGTGGCAACTTCATGCTTGTTCGCGGGGATTTCCAGGGCCAGATAAACGCATCAAAGTCGAGGGGGAGAGGACAGGCAGAAAACTCCTCCACTGAAGAAATTGCGGTACTCACTTTAGCATGATTTCAGCTAAATATTATTTTTTGTACCATATTATCAAAAACTCACAGACTTTAATATATATATATATATATATATACATTAGCCTTTAGACTTGACATTGGCTTGACAAAATGTTGGTGTCACCTCTGACTCATGGAATTTACCATGCTTGTAGATGATATGGTCTTTTAAAACCTTTTTTGTGAGAGAATGGAATCTGCAACATTTTACTTTATTCTGCAAGCATCATGTCAAAAGACATCTGTCAAAAAACATGTTTGTTTTTAATGGCATGCTGGCTTTACCCCAACCCTCTCTCTCGCTCTCTCTCTCACACACACACACGCACACACACACACACACACACACACACACACAGGCACTCACACACACATACACACAAACACCTTTGATGAAGGTTCCCAAATTTGTGTGTGTGTGTGTGAGAGAGAGAGAGAGAGAGAGAGAGAGGGAGGGAGAAAGAGAGAGAGCTGTCTGTGCCAGTATGGGCTTTACGTTGACAAACGTGATTAGGGGAAGTTCCAGTGTCTCCCCATGAATCTAGCCAGATGTCTCCCAAACACTGGCAGCTGTCTCTGGTGTTGTTCCTGGTGGAGGCAATGGCTGGCCCAGATTACTTGACTTCTGTCCACACACCGTTATTCCTCTCACTGCAATATACTGAATCACACTAGTACACTACAACTAAATAGACTCTGGATCAAATACAGAGTTAGATGATTTTATCTTTCTTCATTATCTGTCTATCTATCTATCTCTCCCCTCTCCACCTTCAAGAAACTCATGAAGACCCAGGTCTTCCAAGAATATCTCCTGGCGTAAACTTTGAGAATGCACTTAACAATTTAATTTCTCTGCACTATTGCACTTTCAACTTAAAATGGCGCAGTTTCTATGTTAGCAATATGCACCCCTTGTTCGTTCTTTCATTGTGTTGTACCTTGTTATCCTCTTTTGTCGCTTTGGATAAAAGCGTCTGCTAAATACATAAATGTAAATGTAATGTAATGTAATCTATCTACCTATCTATCTATCTATCTATCTATCTATCTATCTATCTATCTATCTATCTATCTATCTATCTATCTATCTATCTACCAATAGTACTCTTTTTGTGTCAGTATACTCTCTTTGTCCACTGTACACTTAAGTGTTCGCTCAACAATTCCAGCCCACTCTTGTTTTCTCATGTTTCTGTTTTTTCTTTCTTTCCATCAGGTCACAGTTCAGAGTTGGGACAAGTTTTTTTTTTCCATGGAGGGAATCTGGTGGCGTCTTTGAGGATAAATTCTGGATTCTCCCATTGCAACATCAGAAAGTCTGTGCTCCCTACAGAGAGTTGGTCCGGGTAGACTGTGAAAGCTGCATTTTTTAAAGGCCAGCTCTCTGAGTGAAATACAGTGATGGCATCACCTCTGCCTCAGTGCATAGTGAGTAGTCACATGTTAGCATATGTTCCACATTCTGTGTAACTCACACCACTATAAAACAAAATGCTATATTTACTGTGTAGCCACACATAGAGGATGTCTAAAAGATTGATAGTGAAGAGGGTATTGTTTTGTGTGTCTTTTAGGAGGATTTTGTATTCATTCTATCTATAGACTGTTGAAGTAATTCATGAATAACTTAAGCTGAAAAATTATATGGTCAGACATTTCTGTTCACGCGCACAGGTGTGTGTGTGTGTGTGTGTGTGTGTGTGTGTGTGTGTGAGGGTGTTATAACAAGTTGTAAATCATATATTGCTCACATGCTAAGAACACAAGTTCATTTAAGTCTGCATCTGACACTATCTCTGCAAAGCTGGCAGCAGCATTAAATACATAAAACACACATGTACATGCTATGCATACAGTATATGTCAAAGGCCATTCAAAGATTCTATCATCACTGTGTTATATGAAGCTCTGTAATATACCTGTAAAACATAGTAGTTTGTGCCACCCTAAGGCTCCATGTTCCCTTAGATGATCCCAGAAACAGATGCTAACAGAGTGGGGCTATACTTTCCATAAACTAGGATGTCAAACCCCATGGCGATAGGGAAAGCATTTTTATTACAGAGACACTTAACAAAACATGAGTGGTGTGTGTGCGTGCATGTGAAAAAGAGAGAGATAAGCAGTGTGTGTGTGACAGAGAGAAAGAGTGAGAGAGAGGGATAGAGAGAGAGAGAGTGCATGCAAGGAAGTAACTGTTTGAGGGTCTTGAGGGTAGACCCAGGGCCACTGGTACTCATCAGAAGGCGCTAGGGAGCTTCTGGAAGCCTTTCTCAATGATCTGTCTTAATTAGCGGCCAGTCAATCTCCCCACAGACCTCTGCATGGCAACCTGCCACACGAGCCTCGCTGACCTGCAGGGTCACATTCCTCTCTGAGCCCCACACCCCTTCACCCCAGAGCATGAATGGGAACCAATAGAGAGAGAGAGAGAGAGAGAGAGAGAGAGAGAGAGAGAGAGATAACGGAAGACAGAAAGGGAGAGAGTGTGTTAAAGAGAAAGTAATCCCATGACAGCCCTTTAGCAATGCAGAGTGTTTTTTTTTTTCTCTTTCGCATTTGTCACATTTAAGAGGCACACTATAGTAATGACTGTGGTGCTGGAGTGCTTTGGGAAGGAGGGCGGTTGTGATGCCACAACAGGACTCTTTCTCCATGACATTTCATGGCCCTAGATCTGAGATTCATTTTGTTTCACATACTGTATATCCTGAACAGAGTCTGACAGAAGAGTAGTGTCCTCAGTGTTTGTATGTGCTGTTGTATGGATACCTCCACCGTTTGTAGATGTGTCTCAGTGCTTTCTGAATGATCCTGAGACAGTAGAGTAAGAGCAATGCTTTGGATTTTAGACTTTTAGTGCTCATGTCAGATCGACACAAGATACTGGTGTCAAACTCACACACACACACACACACACACACACACAAGCTACAGTGTATTATTTTTCCTAACCCGACTCTGTCCAACTTTTTCACCCAGTGTGAGCAAAGGGTCTGGATAAGGCAAGCCTTCTTCCACACCAAATACTTGATTCTCCACCACCAGTGCAGCCATGCAATCTCTCTGAGTCCACATACGTCTAGACATACCCAGCATCATTTTAGGAGGTGTGTGTGTGTGGGTGTGGGGGGGGGGGGAAGGAGTCTAGACAGGAGCAGTTTGTAGAGGTTGGTTTGTTGGTTTGGCTGCTGATTCTCTTTCCCCTCTGTGGCATTGGGTTGGAGCTGGGTTGGTTTGGTGATTCCCGCCTGTGCCACCCAGTGACCAGCAGGCACTGAGGAGAGCTCTGTTTCTCTCTGAGAGTCTCTCTCTTGCTCACTTTCACTACCTCTCTGCCTGGTCTTTGGAGTGAACACACTCATGCATGCCCAAACTAACACATGCACACAAGCACACACACACACACGCACGCACACACTCACATACACAGAAGCAGATGCATCATCAAACACACACACACATACACCCACACACACACGCACACACAGACCCACACACACACATGATCATCAAACACACACACACACATTCATGCACACATACTCCCTCTTACACACACACACACATACACACACACCCTTTCAAACAAATGCACGCATATTCATACGTACCCCCATATCAGACACATAATTGATTACACAGTCTAATCAGGCACACACACAGACACACTCACACACACACACACACTCATGCACACACATGAGTATCCACGGTATCCACCCTTTCAAAAACACACACTGAAACACACACACACAAACACCAGTGGACTCTGGCATGGTGCCTCTGGCCTCACGCTCCTGGATACCCTGGTGATGTCTCTGAGCTGAGTGTAAATTCTCTTCCTGTGGAAACTAGCTGAATGAAACCTTCACCGGGCAGCACACACCAGACAGACTAGTCTCTTGTGTGTGCACTGAGCCACTGTGACAGAATGCCTGACTGTGTCCAAGCCTTACATCCAAATCTAAGTCTATCTTTAATTAAGCATGAAAATAATTATTTACACCTGTGCGCACATTTACATTGACATTCTTTTTTTAATTCATTTGTTAGCATATCTGACACCTTAATTGCCTAACCAATCAGAACTGGTTGAGGTCACGGATGTAAGGTCACACTTTTAATTCAAAGTAGAAAGTGAACTGGCAGATTGACGGAAGAGAGATTCACCAGAGATTCCCCATGCAAATAGGGCATGTGGCTGAAGTGGTGGTACCTGGAGTCTGTTCTGAGTTTGAGATGTTTAAGCTGTGGAAGTACTTGGATTATATAGTTTCTAAAAACATACTAACTTGTGGAATTTTGGAAAGGATTTGTTCAGTTAAATTAAATTCAATTCAGTTAAAAAAATCAGGGGTAATTAGAAATACTTAGACACACCAGAAAATACAAAATTGAACACCAACCAGCCAGCTACAAAAAGGCCTCGGTTAAAGTTTTTCATGATTGCTAAGAAGCACCTACGAAACTGGGACTTGTAATAGACAGTATTGAATATTTCATTTTTTGGTTGTTGTAAAAACATGCCCTCTGTGGAACTGAAGAAAAACAATGAAAATTATAGCCTGCAGTGTTTTATATAAAGTAGACTAGTGTGTTGCCACTGAACTGAAAGTGTATTCATATGATGCAAGTGGGTATCATTCTGTCATCAGACTCACATTTTGAGAGAGGCTGGTTAGGTTTTGATAGCAGAGTTTCAATTTGACATAGATGTGAATGGTTTATATCCCAGTGCTGTGTCTTATTTGTTTGTATGTAGAGTTTTGAGACAATGAGCCAGGTTTTGCAAAACATATTCAAACAGTGGGCAAAAACTGTATTATTAGTGATTATTTCAAGTGTCATCATTCAGAGGCCATCATTAGATCACAGACCAGCTTTGCCTTCTCTTCCATGATACTTAGTCTTGAAGTTACCGTTAAATCAGGCTATTCAAGGGGGCGAGAAAGAAAACCTACTCTTTGCACCAACACTGTTGTTTCTTGTAGTTCGGTTATTATTCTATTACTGAAAGTGAAAGAGATGTTTCAGTGCTATGTTTTTAACCCCAGGAAATTTTGAATGAATATGCTTTTTGCCTCGACAAAGACTGCAGCTTCCATAAATAGCATTAGAAAATAGACAAATATCTCTAGTGCACGGTTTGAAGTCGGCATGGATGACCTAAAACACACAGCCCTGGTGGGGTAGTGTGTGTGTGTGTGTGTGTGTGTGGAGAGGCGTCCACGTGAGGAGCAGCTGGCTCAATTGTGCCCAGTGAGGGATGAAGGCAGTTATTCTAACAGCAGTGTATACACAACAGCATGAGGCCTCCCCACTGTCCAACCGCGCACACACACACACACACACACACACACACGCGCACACACACACACACACACACACACACACACACACACACACACACACACACACACACACACACACACACACACACACACACACACACACACACACACACACACACACACACACACACACACACACAGATACAAACAGGTGAACACGCGCATGCACACACACACACACACACTGTGTATACAACAGTCAAACTCAATCCTGCAGCAGGAGGCTTCCCCAGTGAAGGACGTCACATCACGTTTGTCCATACCCCACCGCGCGCGCGCGCACACACACACACACACACACACACACACACACACACACACACACACACACACACACTTCCAGTCCAGATTGCAGTGATATACAGCAGCGCTGCTGCTATCGTTATTGTTATGAGTGGATAAGTGAATGAAATGAGGAGATAAATCAGTTATTAAGCCATATTAGGCAGCATGCTGTGTCAAAGTTGTGACAGACTGAACTGGGACCCAAAAGCAGATCGGAGCAAAAGGTGTATTTTACAGTGATCAGGGGTAATTCCAAAAAGGGGACAAAGCTCAGAAGATCCGAAAATCAAAAGATAATCCAACACAAAAATCATATAAGTCTTTGGGGGGAAAAACACACAGAAGATCCGGTCTGTAAATATTAAACACAGACGGCAAAAAACAAAAGTAGCAATCCTCTAGATCGTAAAAAGCAAATCCAAGATACCAAGTAGGCAGAGTTCAGAATACAAATAATCCACAGGAAGCAAAAACACTGGCGCAGGCAAAACACAAGAATCGAAATCCACAGGTTAACAACACTGGTGCAGGCAAACATGAGAATCAGAATAACTGCTTACGTCAAGGAACACGGTCAGACAATCAGACAAGGTGCAAAATAAAAACTGGGGAATATATAGGGAAGGAGGCAATGAAACAAACAAGGGACAGGTGAAACTCATTACAACAATCAAGGACATGAGGGCCGGGTGCAGAGCGGGAAGGGACAAAAGGGGCAGGACAGACAACAAAACAAAAGCACATGGACAAGGTAAACAAAGCACGGAGTCTGCGACACTCAAATAGTCCAGTAGGGGCCGGATAGTCGAGAGCGGGATCATGACAAAAGTCCTTCTAAGGCAAGTCCCTTCACTTGGCAGCCATCTTTGTGATGCCTTCAGGCAGCTATTTGGGATCAACAAGACCAGGTCCTATTGAGATGAATGGGGAGATATCCATAACTCTATATTGGTGGGTCGTACTGACTTGAAAAATGGAAATCCTTGACTAAATCTGAGTTGAACAATGTCAAAATCTACACATAGATTGCTCAAATAACACGAAAAAGACATTATTTAGAACGGAAATTTGCTAACTATGCTGTGACAACATTCAAGGCATGGCTATTACCATGGTGACACATATGTATGTATGTATGGTACACCCGAGAATGCAGTCCTGTAGCAAAGGGCTAGGTAAGGTAGGTAACATGATGAAATAATTCGGGGAAAGTCAGGTTTACTTGAAAGAAATTCAGTTTACTTATTTTTCTAAATAAAGTTGTACAAAAGAGCAACCAAAAACATCTTTCCAAGAATGGAAACTGAACTGAAATCACTGGATGCAACAGATTAATTGACAACATAAACAGACAACGTCTAGGCAGGGTCTCCATCAGGCAGCTCAGGAGCTATCAGTAGCTTGCCACTTGCTTAAGAGTAACTCTCCAAACGGTCAAAAGAAATATACATATATCTCATGACATAGTTACAAAAGGAATTAAACATGTTAAAATCTCCATGAAATCAAAATCCAAACATGCTGCCTTCTCTGGTACACTGATCGCAGTTTTAGTGCTTGCTGATGAGAGATGATGTTGGTAGTGCACAGCTGGTTTGGCTATAACTATGGAAAATAAAGGTGCCCAAAAGGTCAGACAAGATTTTCTCCCCACAAATTTAGATGAGGGTTTGCACTGTACTGTAAGTGTGTAAGATGGTAAAGGATTTAACATTTATCTCCAAGACTATCAATACCGATGTAAAATAGCATGCACAGTAGAGTAGCTCTTGGCCATGTTGATTTTGTCCAAGTAGCTCTCGGAGGTAAAAAGGTTGGAGACTCCTGGTCTAGGCTAAATGAAACAGAAATCATACTCTCTCCAATAAAGTGAAAAATATCAGATTATATTACTTATACTAACGCATGACATAATGTGATGTAAACTGTTATTAGTTAACATTTGGATGCCTACATGGTCTGAAAAGAGCTTCACATCTTAAAGAATTCTTGAACTTAAGTATGAAAGCTGTTTTCACATGGGGAAAAGCAGGTGGCCAGAGAAGGTGCTGTGGTGGTTATGATTGTCTCTTATCCAGGAGCTGGACCACAGTTTCAGGTAGACCACATCTCCCACCTCCAACAGCAGGGAAGCTCCATTAGATGATGTCAATGTATGGCTTGTCTGCCGACCATAGGCAAGGACAATGTGCTCTCCATTTTTGTGGAGAGAGACTGCCGTAGGATTAGATGAATGGCCATTCCCAAAGACAAAGAAGACAAAGTGATAGACTCCTCTGACTGGAGCTGTGAAGATCCCTGTGACAGGTGGGGGTATTCAGAGAATGAAAAATATATGTGAGTGCACACACACAAATACACACACGTGCACGCGTGCACACACACACACACAGAGAGAGAGAGAGGGAGAAATAAAGACTAAAATAATGAATGAGGTTGAAATAATTTTGAGGTTAAGACCATAGTTTTTAGAAAATTAATTAATTTCTTCCTGTTTTGGGGGGCTAGCAGCAAAACTGCAGTACCCCACTGCGTTTCTATGTATTCTTCTTCTAATTAGCCTATAGCCTATTGTAAATGTTGGCACACAGATTGGGGAAGGCCTGATTAATTTGAAAAAAGTTTTATATATGCAAGTCAACCGTTCTAGCGCCTCCAGTGAGCCAAAGTTGCAGTTGTGTGTATGAACATAACTTCTGAACCGCATGCCCGATTTTCAAAAAAGAGGTAACGTTGTATCTTTAGGTCAAGCTGAGTTCAGCACAATTTCTGCCACATTGGATTTTCTTACATTTTGGATTTTGTGAAAAGTGAAACAAAATCTTTGGCAGTCGCAAATTTTGCAAATGAAAATTGGCACAGATGGTCTTTAGGCCATTCCCTACAATCTTTACTGATAGCCGTTTTGACACTCCAAAGCATTCAACCCTTACAGCCAATTAAAACTAGCGGCTAAACCGCCAAATAGGAAGGGAGGAAATATCTCAAGAATGCTTTGATGTGCCAACTTCAAACTTGGTACATGGACAGCCCTATCCTAGTGGGATTCAATAAATATGGTGACTTTTGACCACTGGGATGCGCTACAATTTGTGAAAATAGCTTATAACAATGATTATGTTTTAAACCCAAATAAAGGTACCTTGACTCATGACCCAATTCTGACGACATTGGTATTTTAAAAATGCATAGTTCTGGCTACATACACATTTGCCAATAGGTATGGGATTTGGTTTGGGATAGGTATGGACACAGTTCCTGTTTTACATATAACATCAAAACTCAGAATGGAAGCTCGCTTTCTACTACCTGTGTTTGGATTGTAGGCATTGCCGACATTTGTGAAGATGTGTTTGTAGACGAGAGTTGGGGTGTTTCCAAATGGTCCTGTAGTTACATCACCAGATGACACGAGTGAGGCAGAGAAAGACACCCTCCTCTCCTCTCTCTCCCCCCTCAGCTCCTTCACCTGGCTCCCCGTCATGTTCACACTGCCTCCTAGAGCTATCAGAGCTGTTGCTTGCTCCTTCAGAACAGATCTCTGCTCCTCTGCTGTTGTCTCACTGGCTGTCAGTCTGGCTTCAGTCTGTTTCATCTTCACTCTCTGCTCCTCTACTGTCCGCTCACTGGCTCTCAGTCGGGTCTCCAAGTCATCTAATTGTGTCTTAGTGTACCTGAGCTACACTTTCTGCTCTGCTATCACAGCGTTCATCTCTCTCAGCACTGTGTGGATGTCCGACAGGCAGATATGTTCTGTGGAGGCTGGAGCTGATTCTTCAGCATTCTGTTCCACAGAGAAAATCTGCGCTCCAGTGTCACCATTTATGCTTATCTTTCTCCCATGCGACTCAGAGAAAGTAAAGAGCAGAATCAGGAGACCAACAGCAGTCTTCATGCTGAGAGGAATTTTAAGAGGATTCTTAGTGAAGTGCTGTTTTCCTACCTGAGTCCTTCAATAAATACTGACAGTGGGTTAAATATTATTCATGTCGTAAATAGATAAGTAGCTGTGCGCAGATTTATCACCAACTAGACCCTGCAGAGGACTGCTGCTATCACTGTTGCTATGAGTTGAATGAAATAAGGATTAAACAACAATTAAATAAATAACAGTAATCTCATTTGACTGGAATTTATGTCTCAACTGTGTTCATTCAAACCTGTGAGGATCTGGTTGTTTCATTAAAATTTGTAATCTCATAGACATCCCTGAGTCATTAGGCCCCAGGGAGACGTAGTCAGGCTACAGTGATGAGCTTTGGCCTCATACCTTACCGCTCTGGGTCTGGATTGCTGATAACATTCACTCTTAGTGTGCTAAGAAGTCTCTAAAGATATATCTTACCAAAGTAAATTATTCTATGTGTGTTCCCCGAACTATCTCTTTGGAGTCTTCTTAACTAAGTTATTCTTAACTATCTCTTATGAGGCTGAATCCACGTTTCTGACACTGATTGTAGTCATTTGTGCCTTTTTGAGCATGTGTGAAATTTGTTTTAAGGTCATGAAAGTGCAGGTATCAACATGAAGTGAAAGTGAAAATATAATGAGTGCATCTATATTACATAGTATATGTCACAGAACAGAGTGAGTCGGACCCAAAAGCGTCACGTACAAACAGTTTATTTGGGATAAAGGGAAAGGGAGTGTGTGGATGCTCTTCGGATGCAGAGTCGGGTAACCGAGACTGGGGAGCAGAGTGTAGGTCGTAGGCAGGCAGCGGGTCAGGAGCCGGGGCGGAAGAGCTGAGCGTAGGTCGAGGACAGGCGGAGGTCGAACCCAGGGGCTGGAGAGCAGAGCGGAGGTCGAAGACAGGCAGGGGTCAATACCAGGGCTGGAGAGCAGAGCGGAGGTCGTGGTCAAGCAGAGGTCGAAACCAGGGACAGGAGAGCAGAGCGGAGGTCGAGTCGGTCCGGGGTCGTCAGCGGGTAGGCAATCAATCAGGATACGGAAGACAGAGAACAAAGACAGGCAGGGAAACAGGACGGAGACACGGGAGCAGGCAAATGACAGAAACACAGGAACTACGGGAACAGGTTCAGGAGTCAGGGTCTTTAAATGCTTGCCTTGCGTGAGTAGCAGTAGGTTCGCGGACGGTCTGACAGAGAACACTGGGAGACAAGGGATTAAATACAAGACAGACAACAGGTAACAAGCAACAGGTGGAAGTAATGATTGCAACAGATTGGCGTGAATGAGTGGGAGGGGCAAGTGATCAGGGAGAGAACGGGAGACACTGACAGAGAGGCATGACAGTATAGGTGACATATTTGCATTTTAGAAGGATTAAAAAACATATTAATTTATTTTAGTGTTTTTTACTTCATATAAAATCAAACACAAAATGCAATGCAACCATCTCAGATCTTCTCTGGCGGTAAGTACACAAGAGACCAACATGTGTTTAAGTTAAAAACTGTGTTAAGGTAAAGCTTAAGAGTGGTCCAGACCAGTCTTACAAAAGTATGATATACTGAAGATATACATAGGATACAAACATGTCGGGAATCATGTCATAACCTTAAGGTAGAGGTTAAGGTATAACTTAAGAACAACTTAGCGTTAAGAAGGCTTCGGGAAACCGGCCCCTGCTACATAAGTATGCATTCTCAAGGTTTTCTCATGTACTCTTTTGCAGTATAAACACTAGAAAAAAATGCATGCTCTCTTTTATAGACTAGCAAGTGTGTGTGTGTAACATTCCTTTTGTTTGCTCTTTTTTGGCCAGTGGTAGCATAGTGGTTAAGGAACCTGGCTAGCGTGCATATATCCTCAAAAGTTGTGCCCTTGAGCAAGGCACTTAACCCTAAGTTGCTCTACTGAAGACTGGCCCTGAACAATAGTTGACAAGTCGCTTTGGATAAAAGCGTCTGGTAAATGTAAATGTTTTTAACATTGGGCAGTATTGTTGCAGAAACAAATATTTGTATGTGTAACAGGTTTCTTTTGACCCGACTAGATGACAGACACCAACAAAGATTCAGGGGCGTAGGTGCAAGCAGTGCTGCTGGTGCTACAAGGGGACCCAGGAAGTCCCCTGGGGCCCCGCATGTACCTACAAAGTATGAAAGCAGTCTTTCCTTAATGCAATAACACATGTGATTCATTTTTTTTTACGCAAACTAATGATGCAGACGCATACATCACATTACATACATCACATCACCCGGCAGCGCCCTCCACGTTTTGGCTTTGACAAAGAACTGACATAAACTCAGTCAGCAGAGACAGTCCGTAGCTGCTGCAAACTACTGCCTAACTTGCGGTAATTGGAGTCTGGTCTCTTTTCTCTTCTAAGATAACGCAAAGTATACATGTCACTACGCAGAAGTCGTAGTTTAGTTCAATATGCGCAGGACCAGTTTAAAGACAGCTGTTTGTGTTTATCTGAAGGTTCACTGGGCACTGACGAGAGATGGTATCCTACAGTAGCCTAGTCTCAAGTTCTTGTCAAGATTTCAAGAACTCTGGGATGAAAAAGTCTCTCTTTGATATTATTTGCAGAATACAAGAAGCATAATGACGGTTGTAGATGCTTCATAATATGGCATTTTCAAAAGAGATGACAGACACCATGAATGAGACTTAACAGTAAGAGCTGGTTCTCACTCTAACCTCTATGGCATCTACTTGTGTCTTTGTATTTGAGCTGCACTCTCTGCTCTGCTATCAGAGTGCTCATGTCTCTTAGCACTGTGTGGATGTCTGGCTGACAGGTTTGTTGGGTGCAGCCTGGAGCTGCTTCACCATTCTGTTCTGCAGAGCCAATCTGGGCTCCAGTGTTGCCACCATCACCAAGGTGGTTCTGTTGAGTGATGTCATTCTCACTGTTTGTCTCGTACATTTCATACAGTGTATATCACACTATATGCAATGTGCTTTTTGTTGCCACCAAAGCCTTGCAGTTAACAATTACTGAATAATTATTAACACAACTAAACACATGTTTTCCAGGAATACCATGTGAATTACCACAAAAAACTTCCTCAATTTCCTAAAAAGGCCTTTGTACCTTGAGACTTTGTACCTTTATGTTGTTATTGTTGACCGTAATCGTAATCTTAATCATAATTAAATCACACACACACATACACACACACACACCCACAAACATTTCATGAATCAGAATCATTTGTGTAATACTGTTTCATCAAAAATGCAGAGAATATGTTACAGTTACAGAATTGTATATTGCTATAACCATTTTACTGTTTGGTAGTTCTGCAATCATTCTTTTTTTGTCATGCATGTCAGCATTTTGCAAGTGAGAATTTCTCTCCAGGAAATTCCTGCATGAAGCTTGAAGAATAGCCGAAGAGGAGTTTGAAATTTATGGTCAGGGTGAATGAGGAGCTCTGTGCTCAACACTATTGTCACACACATTTAATCACTTACATGCCTGTAACACATGTACTGTATGCATGTTTCATCACACACACACACACACACACACACACACACACACACACAAACACACACACACATACACACACACACACACACACACACACACACACACACACACACACACAAGGATGGATTCTGGGGTCAGATCTTAAATGTGATATTTCATTTTTTTTTTCTTTTTGTGTGTGTGTGTGTGAGAGAGAGTTTTTCGTGAGTCTGTGTAAGTGTGTGCGTAGATATATTCATGAAATGCACACTCCTGATTGTACAGTTCACACATTTGAGTTTCCAGTTTGCCCCTGGTTTGCCAGCTGTCTTTTTTCAAGGTATTCCACTGATAAGGAAGTATGTGTGTCACAGGTTGATCCAGTTGTTTTAGCAGAGACATTAGGGCCCTACTGTGTGCAGTGTATTTTATATTGTAGTGGTAATTTACTGTGTTGTGTGTTCACAATTGTAGTGGTTACTTGCTGTGGTGTGCTGTCAGGAGTATTTAAAAGCCAGTTGTGAGGGGACGGAAGAGGCTGGAAAGAAGAGCACCACGTCGCCTTGCTGCCCTTGCCTTGCTGCCTTTGAGTCCAATGCACGCTATTGTCCTGGAAAGGGCTGTAATTGTTTCATTGTCCGGGCGTGAGTTATAGTTGCTACTTGTAGCCCTCTGCTGTGCCTAACTGTTTGTTGTGTTCACTCCAGCCTCTGGCATCTCTCCTATGGTCCCAGTCCCTGATATTGTCCGGAGGACCGCGTTGCCATGAATCTGAGTCTCTTTCAACGCTCGCTATGGCTGCCTAAAGGGCCGTAATTATATTTTCTGTATTGGAGGGGTTGAACATGTCCCCGGCTATCTGTGGTGCAGTTGGTCATCCCTTGTGTTCTCTTCCTTGTGTTCTGTTCTCTAAAAACTCATATGAAACAAAGTCAAATGTTCTTGTAATTTTTCAACATGAGAGAGACAATAGAATACATATTTTAAACACCTTTAAGAAAGTGTGCCCAACTCTTCAAGATAGAGAATTGCTATAAAAAGTGTTACTTTCTCAAAAAAAAAACAGCTGTTTGAAGCTGTAACTAAGATATTTCAGTCAACTGAAACTATTGCAAACTCTCCTGGATAACGACCCATGTTTATCTTGCCCAACACAAAGTGAGAAAAATGGTAAGAGAGGTTAAAAATTCCCTGTTGGAGATTTCCAGAAAAAAGGAGAATCTTGGGATCACCAAGTCTTAAAAAGAAACCCCCCTCATTAGGAGATCTATTCAAAATGCATACCAGGCTTTCTTGTCATTTAATCACTGACTTAAATGACTGGAGTTACTAAATACTAATAGGACTTGACCTACAATCATGTCTTATGGTCAGATGGGATGAAAATTGAGCTTTTTGACTCATGCTGGGTTAAGCTGACAGAGGAATTACTATACTGCAAATAGCTTGAGTTTCACAGATCTTACAACATACGCAAATATGTGGGCAAGCACTCTCTTCAAATCTAAATAAAGCAAGTGTCTGCTGACAGCCCACAGGATGTTATTACTATACTACAACGCAGACAAGGCCTATGAGGTTGGCGTGAATTAAGAAACTTCACAACAAGGAAAAACATGGGCATGCAATGCATCTGAAAACGCCACAACACATTCCTTACCTGCAAGTCAAACACACGATTTCATCTCTCACTACTTTGGACTGTCTTTGTAACCCACCTACAGCAGGCTCTTCTGGACCTGAATCTATATCATATATTCACTAAGGAAATACCTCTCCGCATGTAACTGGGCTGCAAATGTCCTAAAAACAGTTTCAAGGGTTCAGGTACAATATGGGTATCTACTGGTATGTTAATGAAATATAATTCACTTAATCTATATGTTAATTATAATTCACTCTTGCCTGTGTGGGTTTTTTCAGTGTGTCTTAAAGGAGAAATCCAGTGTAAATCAACCCATAGTCCTGGTGTTTTAGGTCACCAAATACTGTCAAAAGGAAAAATAATGAGAAATTTTGACACAATACAGACCGTATAGTGAACCATAACTAACACTAAATGAATGGGGCACAGCAATTTACTTTCAGTTTCATTTCACTATGCCCCATTCAGTTAACATTAGTCATTGATTTGTTATTCGGTCTATGCTGCATCAAATTTTCTGGTTCTTTTTCCTCCAGTCAGCATTCAGTGACCTTGAACAACAGGGCTATTGACTGATTCACACAGGATTTCTCCTTTAAACCTATGGTAATGGGTGGCCTCTTCTCCTCTCATATTTTTGGCTCCAATAAAAATTGTTATTGATTGATGACTTTTGGACTTTTCCTTTGTGTCTGTCATCTAGTTGGGTCAAAAGAAGCTTGTTACATATACAATTATAAAAGTAAAAGAATGTTTCGACTCAAAACACTTACTCTATAAAAGACAGCATGTAATTTTTCCAGTGTTTATGCTTCAAAAGAGTCATGACAAAACGTTACTAGCATAGCAGAGCGGGAAGGTAAGAGGCCAAAGCCCATAACTGTAGCCTGATTAGGGATGTCTATGGGATGGGATGTCTATGAAATCATTAAGTGCACATAGACAAACTAACAAAATCACAGTGGACAACAGGCAATGTACCTGATGGTAGCCTCTGGTGTCGAGACATGGGCCAGGCCAATGGAATGAACAATGCTGCTTGCTGCAAGGGCTCTTACATAGGCTGCACAGGCCACAGCCCTGCTCCTTCGTTAACTGAGCCAGAGGGCAGAAGATGCGAAACTACGTTAGAAAGATACCTTGTTTTCGCCTGTTGTAGCCTTAATTCTGCATGGTTTGTGTACTGTTGGTGACACCACTATAATAATATATATAATTTCTGAGCTCAATATGTTTGTTTGTCTTTGTATCGCTTTATTAATATAACAGTATGTGGCTGCTAGCACATAACTCTTTAACGCTATAACGTTATACTGTACCTTAACCTCTACCTTAAGGTTATGACATGATTCCCGACATGTTTGTATCCTATATATATCTTCTGTAAGCCATACTTTTGTAAGACTGGTCTGGACCACTCTTAAGCTTTACCTTAACACAGTTTTTAGCTTAAACACATGTTGGTCTCTTGTGTACTTACCACCACGGAAGCTCTGAGATGGTTGAGTTGCATTTTGTGTTTGATTTTATATAAAGTAAAAAGCGCTAAAATAAATTAATTTGCTTTGTTTTTCAATCCCTCTAAAAGGCAAATGTCACCTATACACGTAATATTGATGCATTCATTCTGTTTTACTTGCATATTTCTTGTTGATACCTGCACTTTCATGCCCTTAAAAGAAAATTTCACGCATGCTCAAAAAGGCTGGTAAGATATATCTTTAGAGTCTTATTAGCGCACTATAAGTGATCTAAGGCATCTATCATTTTGTTTACTTTGTTTTTGGGAATGGTCATGCATCTAATCAAGTTAGAGTCTATCTTTTCAAAAATGCTGAACTCTTTGTGCTTGCACATGGCCATCAGCCAAGTCATTATGCACCATCATCTAATGGAGTTACCCTGCTGCTGGAGGTGGGAGATGTCATCGGCCTGAAACTGGGGCCCAATTCCTGGATAAGAGACACTTTTCACCACCACAGCACCTTTTCTGGCCACCTGCTCTTCACCATGTGAAAAAAAAGTGATCAGGTCTTTTGTAACATAGCTTCATAACGTTTGGTGACTAACTGCATGCATAAGGAAATCAACACATTCATATAGTGTTATAATGCATTTATAAAGTCTTGTAACTAATGACATTGATGTTCATAACTGTTTATGCATTCTTTAGACTGCATTTTAGAGGCATTATAATCTTATTTTATTAGTTGTAAAGTCTATATGATAACATTAAAATTCCTTATGAATACAGTCATGAGGATATATAAACAGTAATGAATACTCATAATGCTTTATGAATGCATTATAACCCTTAATGAATGCATTTATAATGCTTTATGAATACTGGGTTCATAGAAAGTGTAAAAAATGTATACTGTCCCATATACTTCCCAATGGCTAAATATCAAACCTTGCCACTAAGATAAATTGGGTGACATACTGTGCTTTAGAAAATAATAATAATAATAAACAATGCATATAACGTAATACAATTTCTGAACCAATAATGTAAGAATGTCTTGTCAATAATGTAATAAGTTATTGGATGGCTATTAAATTGTTGGCTGGATGAAAAAAAAGAAATTTAATTGTCACACTTCTTTAGCATCTGGTGTTAGTACTGTCTTACTACTAAGAAAATGTAGCACTTAAAACCCTGCCCACATACACATAAACACACCTACACTCTCACTCTGACTTTCTGTCTCTATGATCCAATTGATCAGTCTATCTTATTTTGTCTATATTTATTTTGACTACCACAGCACAGGGCAACTGACAGACATTTAGGTGAAGGTGTTGTTCCTGGGGGGCACTCCCTCACATATTCCAAGACAGGTTGGTTGGACACACTTTTTGCTGAATAATTCCTTAACAACCCATTTGTGGTGTAGCACCTAAACACATGAAACTTGATGGTCATGTAGCCCCAATAGACCCAGGCACTGACCCCCGACGGTTTGGTTGGACTTGTATAATCACTCAGTAACCCAAGTTGAGGAAATTTTTGTGGTATGTAGGTGCCAAGAAGCTCCATCAAATGTGCTGCCTCAACCACCTCGGTTGGGAATTTCGGGATTTTTCTTGTAAGCAGTGTTGTCAGATTGGAAGTATCAAGCCAATGTCTTAAATTTATAGAGGAAATTTATCGACATGAGTCAAAAGCTTGAACTACAGCTATTTTTCTTAAACATTTACTCTGTTTGCATGGTCTATAGGCATTCTGAGTTGCAGTTAATAGGGGCTGGGCTACAGCCATCTTCTGAAGTGTTCAACGTGCACACAACGTTGTAACATTGTGATCAAACATGCTATGCAGGATACATCACCAAACAGACTATAATGCTGAGTCATGGAGTAAATCCCAGCTATCATTGTGCCTGCTGCCTTGTAATGATGCTCCAAAGGTCAGATGAGAATAGTAGGATTCTACTGAGGGGCTACAACAAACGGACAAAAATTCTGTAATTTTCGGACATACATTGTACAGAGGTCAGAATTAAATTACAAAAAAGATAATTATTATATGTCTAGCAACACTGCTTGTAAGCACATTTCTCTCAATGATTCCAGTCCCGTTTAGACAGGTTGGTTTGACACAGTTTTTGTGGAATAACTCGAGAAACATAGCATTCCGGCCGACAAGAGTTTAATAGTATGTGGGTCTTAAGAAGTCACATCCAGTGAGCTTCGTGTGTAGTATAGTGCCCCCTATGGAAAGATAAAAATGCCAAACAAAAATTATGAGCAAATTTCCATCTACGATTTCTGGGCACTGATTTCATAAGCACTGATCATAACAACATAAGAGCAAGCCCTGAGTATAAGGCCAGTTGAGGCCAGAATTGGACAAGGCAAGGCTATGTAAAGAAGCCTCTGAAACAACCTGTAACAACAGAATGTGCGATGCTATCAGGCAAGGCATACATATGGTGCCATAACCAGGTGGGAAGGTGTATAGTATTGGAACATTTGTGCTGAGTATGACTTGGAAGGTCCAAATTCAGAATGGGATACACCACTGACAAACCAGACATAGTAGAAGGCTGTAGTGACAGACTGAAGGAAAATGGGGATCTTGAGAAATATCAAAGTGTTGAGTTGAAGAGGATGTTGAAGGCACCCACACTGGGTATGCATCCCCTTAATTCAAACCATTATATGTACAGTATATGTACAGTATTTGACAGATCTGAGGAGATGAACAGGTATTTGACAGATCTAAGAAGATGACAATACTGCAAGCAGTCTTTGTCCAATATTTAGTTAATCAAATCTCTAATCCTCCTTGTCACCACCTCATTGTTAGTGTGACTAGTGTCTCTTTGATTAAATGATATTCGTTAGTTATGACATTATTGGCTGCAATTATTACATTTTTTTTTCATTCATCCAGCCATTAATGTAATAGCCATTTAGTAATGTAATAACTTTATTACATCAAAGTAAAGTCGCAAGCAAAGTCTCTGATGAGATGATGTAAACATCAGCAGTCCAAATAAGAAGCCCGTTAGCAGCAGATAGCACCAGCCACACTGCATCAGGATCACTATCTGTGTGTGTGTGTGTTAGAGAGAGAGAGAGAGAGAGAGAGAGAGAGAGAGAGAGAGAGAGAGAGAGATATTGTCTGTATGCACTTTCCAAAAATGTGTGTGTGTGTGTTACACACTACACACTAATGGCCAAACACAGACAGGCAAAACAAACAGCCTGGTTTCCCAGAACTGACCTTATTGACCAGGTCTCATTCTATGTCACATCTCCTGTCAATACCCATCTGCACTCCCAGACTGAAAAGCCTGGGAAGAGATAGATGCCTGTTTGATTATTCCTGGACTTTTGGACACAACATGAATGAACAACTGATTAAAGACTTACTGTAACACACACATTCACTTCACAGGTGGATGAACACTTGAATGTGTGAATATGTGAGCTTGTCCAAATATGCAGTGTGGCACCAAATGTGTTTCAAGTTAGCAGCCCCCCTGCACACACACACACACACACACATGTATCCTCTGCACCCTCCCTTTCCATCACCCTCCTTCCTAAAGTGTGGGAAGCGATGCAGTAATCTAGTGGACAGGAGCTGCCGTGTACGCTACACTGCACCCGTGACATGAGGGCTCACACACATCACCCTCCCTCTTTCTTTCATCTTCAAAAGAGCAGTTTGTTTACGGCTTGGAGACTTTACCCCCTCATACTGCTTCATGGCCTTGTCTGCCCCCCACTTTCCCCACCTCTACCTCCTCTCATGGTAGCCATGTACTGGCCTGACTCCCCTCTCTCTCGCTCTCCCTAACTCTCTCTCTCTAACTCACTCACTCAATCTGCCTCTGTTTTTTTTTTTTCTTACTTTCTTTCTCTCTTGCTCTCTCTCTCATCCTCTATCTCCATTGCTGCTATATTTATTATCCTCAAGTTGACCAGTATGTCAAAATTCTATGCTTTTATGTGTGCGTGTGAATTTATGTGTCAGAACTTCAATGTGTGTGTGTGTGCAGTGTAAATACTGTATGTGTTCTTTGCTGTGTGTGCCTGTATGTGTGTGTGTGTGTGGTTGTGTGTGTGTGTGTGTGTCTGTGTGTGTGTGTGTGTGTGTGTGTGTGTGTGTGTGTTTTGTGTGTGTGTGTGTGTAGTGTGTGTGTGAGAACCAGAGTGAATAAGAGAAAAAGAGAAAAAGAGAGAAAGAGAAGAAGAAGATGCCTTGCCCTAGTGTGTCTGGGAAGTCCCCCAGTGCCTGCATAACCATCCAAACACCCCCACTGTGTAAAATGTCCCAGCTATTAGTCCTCTGGGTGCGTTGGCACACAAACGACAAATGTGTCTGGACATTTAGGAGAGGACGAGAACAGAACAAGTGATGAGACAGTGGAAAGACCTCCAGTGAAGACGCAAAAAAGAGGGAGAGAGAGATGAACACAGAGGCCATCACCAACAATCAGTCCCACTGTTAGGCTCTGTGACAAACTGTGCCACCCGCCAAAGACACAGACACAGTGGCATTTGACTGTGTGTGTATGTGAGTGTGTGTTTGTGTGTATGTGTGTGTGTGTGTATGGCATGTGTATGATGTGTTTCGCATGGTGTTCTTGTTGGGGCCAGTATGTGGAGGGAAAACACATGACTCCACTTCCAAACTGGTTTCTTCTGCTCATTAATGAAAATGGTATTACTAGAGTAAAACTATAGTCTTTCAACTCAAGTTTTTTAATGAAATATCCAAAGCAATGGATTTTTGGTTTATGTTTACTCATAAATAAATACCTTTAAAGCAACTCCTTAAAAGTGCACACAGCACAAAGTATAAATGTCCTATGTTAAAACTATTACAAAGTATAAATAAGTCCTTTACAAAAACTACTGTACAAAACTACCATAAAGAGAAGAAAAACACCTATGTAAAGCCACTGAGTACCCAGACAGACAAGACAGATACGACAGACATGAGTACAAACTGGCAAGCAGCATACAGTGTGATTGAGGTAGTGTACTGGTGGAGGTAATATGCATGTACCCACAGTCACACACACTTACACACACTCACAATCATACCCCTCCACCCCCCCCCCCCACCCCCCACCCTTCCCACAACAGCTGCTGGCTGGTATCTAATCTCAGAGTACATTAACATGAGAAGAGGGTATTGCTTGCTTGATTGATTGATAATTATATAGTCTGAATTGTTTTGAGATAGAATTGCGATATATGGATGTGAATGGGTATGGTATGTATCAGCCTATAAGGGTAGGGCATAGGGAGTATATGCAGTGATGGTCCCAGTGGCCTGATGGGGATGGTTTTAAACTTCCTCAATAGAGTGCAGTTAACCCAGTAACCAATACAGTAAGTGGGTCATTGATGATTTCTCTGAATCGTTCATTCTGGTTTGTTGATTGAATTTTGATACCTTGCTTAGATTTTTTAAATTGTGAAAAAGAGTGGGTGAAGGTTGAAGGTGGGCCAGTCTATAAAGCACTTCACCTTGAGACAGTGGCACTTTACATTCCATTGTAGCATAATAGCATTGATTTGAAATGGTGAAAGACTGTGAGAGAGACAGACTGGAATGTCTAAGTGTATTACAGCTATAGGTGTGTGAGGGATGCTCTGCAGGGAGTCGCTGCTCACTCTTGACTTTTAATCTCCGTGCCTCTTGGCCCCCCGCGAGGCTTGTGCCAACTCGGCAGGGCCACAAAGGCTGGCATTGTTGACATGGAGGGGGCCTTAGGAGTAATCACCCATGTATGATTGATAACGCCAGCCAAAGAGAAAGGGGCTCCTCTGAGGTTCTCTGAATTCTGTGGTGATCAGGAGGGACAGGGGTGTGTGTGCGTGTGTCTGTGTGTGTGTGTGTGTGTGTGTGTGTGTGTGTGTGTGTGTGTGTGTGTGTGTGTTGGGTACGCTACTCAGAAGTCTCACACCAACTCCCAAACTTGCACAATATAGATGTGCTTAGACACACACACACACACACACACACAAATGCACACACAGGCACACTGCCAAGCCCACAGCCACCTCCGTAACGATCAGGAGGCACCTGCCAATCAGCCAGTCCTCTCCAGCACCGCTCCTCACACACCACAACGCACCCTGCCGTCACACACACCCTGTCGATACACACACACTCTGCAGTCACAGTTCATTTGTAAAGAAAGATGAAAACATCATTAACAGCCAATGATTGGGAACCCTTAGTGTGCTGGAACAGCTCTCTGTATGCACTGTTATTACCTTAATGGAAATATGGACGCCTTTGAATGGGCCTCAAAGGCACAGACTCTTGGCGCTGTTTAGGTGATGACAGGATTTGTAATAATCAGACATCTGACAGGGTTTGTAATAATACCAGTAGCCTATGTTATTTCAAGAAATACATCATTTCACAATTAGACCCTGAGTCCAACTCCCTTTTAGCACAAAAAAGAGGTCTATTTCATCTTTATTCCCTTATTAATCATTCCATGGACTAGTAGGGCCACTGATTGCATTAATTTTCAGTCCTACACGCACAGTTACACATTTCAACACATTCCCCACAGCTTCTGTACTAGTCATAACGTCCACTAGAGGGAGCCAAATGTGCAACAATCCGATGCTAGAACAAAGTTTACTCATACTGAATAATTTGGGCCTGATTAATATTGATTAAAATGTGAATTGTTCTGACGCACAATATTGAGCGGAAAGCTGTACAGTTTACAAGAAAATGAACAGCTGTGAAATAAATAAATAATAATAATAAAAAAAAAAAAAAACATTTTTTAAGCCACCTCATTTCCATTACACATCTCTTAAATATTCCCCACAGTTCCAGATTAAGCTAGTTAGATCTCAGGGCAATAATATTCATATGGAAAAGGTCTTTCTAGGGTCAGAGGCGGTGTCCAGTGGGTGTTTTCTGTCAGTTAAGTTAAGTCCTAAATCTTTTTCTTGAGGGGAAGCATTCAAGCTGGGAAACGGGGGAATCCCGGATATTCCCGGACATTCTCCTGCAGAGGCGCTCACTGGACTCTTGAGGTGATAATCCCTGGGCCAGATGCCACCCGCCTCTACTGCACGCACCCAACGACAGCTGAGCCCGTGTTCGTCTTTCACGGCGCTCCTGTGGACACAGTTCTTCAACCAAGCCGGAAATACGCCAGCGTGTGGACACGTGAATCGGCACTTGGCAGCTGTTCGAGATCTCTCTGGCCTCTGTGCCTTTTCTATATGTGTCGGGTTTACTGATGAGAGCTGATCCAATGCCAGTGACACACACATGTGCACATTATATAGCCGTAAAACAGTCTGGTTTACGGAAGTCTGGTTATGGTTATTGTATAATTATTCTGTCCATGTAGGCTGATAGTTGTAAACCTTTTTTTACAGAATAAATAATAAATAATTAAACAATACATGATACAGTAATACATACTAGGTACCAGAGTATGAAATGTAAGAGACAAGTGTAGTGTTATAAAACCACACCACAGCACACAGTCATGCCTGTTCAGCTTGTTTTAGTAAAGGGATCTACAAAATACATTTGTTCATGTCAAGACACAGGTGAGTAGCCAGTGGTTTGTGTGTGATGGTTCTCGCCTGGGAAGTGTCAGTGTCCTAACTTCAATGTGATTTTGCTGGACATTAATTGCATTATGATTGAAGAACAATTATTATCCAACAGAAGAGGCTGGGGAAATTAATGTAGTCCAGAGATACTGTAGAGATCAAACACAAATTGTGTAGGTCTCCACACAGTAAGTTGCTCTGATAAGCTTTCTTCCCTAACTAAAGGTACGTTGCTGCCCTCTACTGGTCAGGCCTGAAGACTACAGTGGCTGATAGACATGACTGAAGTTAAATTTTTTTCCATCATCACTTTGGTAATGATCAGTCTTCTACTTCAACAAAAATTTACTTAGTCATCTTATTAATACTCCCTCAATAATTAAAATCTTGCTGTGGAGCCTAGTTATGAGACCTTTATTTACAATATGTATGCCAATAATTATAAATCATTATTGTCTAAATTATTAAGGGATGATGTTGTCATCTTGGTCTCTAAAACAATTACACCCCTTGCCCCGGACCTCTACTTCAGCTTCAGGCTTCTGCAAAGCCTCTGGTTAACGTCCTGACTGGGCCTGTCTCACCACACTAGCCTGATGACTTCCTTTCTTTCACGATCCTGCTTGTAAAATGTCATAAGCAACACTTTATGTCGTCAAGTTGTTAATAACATCCCTTACAATGCCAGAATACATTATATAGCCCATACCATTATTGTATCACAATCATTTATTACGGTGACATACTCTGGTTTTAATGTGTGTGAAGTATAATGGTTAAATGATTTCAGTGGGGAAATAATATTGTGATCTTGGTGCATGAAACAGTATCCACAGTTGTTTCTTCAACTAAGCTCCTGCTTGGTATCATGTCCAGACCTGTTTCAGCAAACACACACACACACACACACACACACGGTGGACATTGGTGGAGGACAGGGGAAAGTGTGTGTGTGTGTGTGTGCGTGTGTGGCTGTTGGGGTGGGGTGCTGATTGTGTTTGACAGGAGGCTGTCAAATCCCCCTGTGATAGGAGGGGGCAAAGCAGTGTAAGAGAAGCTGAGCCCAGAGAGAAGAAGAAATGTCTAGCCTGCTCCCCTCTGGGCCTCCTCAGTCCTCACCACTCTGTGCTCCAGTCTCACCAATCAGGCCACAGAGAGGCTCTATTTCAGCCGGTCGATGGCCACCAGAGAGGACTGGACAGCGGTGTTCCCTTACTGCCTGACCCGGCAGAGGGCGGAACTGCTGGGAGGGAATCGTGATCACCAGGCCTCTGCTCTCTGCTATGGCTGCCTTGAAGGTGCTGTCAGCCAGTGATGCTAAGCCGTTTGTAAGTGTGTAATGCTTTCTGTAACAGAAACAGAGAAGGCTTTCTGTCAGAGTGGTTAGTGAAATGAGAAGCTGCCTGTTGGTGTAACCACATAAATAATTGATATTATTTATCACCAGTTTAGATATGCTTCTAGGCACAACACACACACAAACACAAACACACACACACGTGTGTACATTTTACATTTCACAATGAAAAAGGGCATAGGGTCATTATGTTAGTTAGAGTTTTGAAAGAACCTAGTTATTATTTAGGGACATTATTTAGGCAATCACATTTGCTAAGAACAATCTTGAGTGAATTTTTGTAACCATCTAGAGAACACAGTTTCAATGGTAAAACCAGGAAACATTTTATTGCTCTCTCTCTCTGTCTGTGTAAAGATGGGCTTATTGGCAGGGAAGAGACAGAGGCAGTCTCCATCCAGAGACATTGGTCAGTGACCAGATCCTACTCCTGAAGAATAAAACTAGAGAAGCACTCGGAGAGAGTAGACCTCCTCCAAGGCAATAGGGTCACTCACACAATACACATTCCAGATGGTGTTCAGGATCACCACTAAAATTTAATACTGACATTGTCTGAAAATTTCATCCAAATCCGTGCAGTACTTTAAGTCATTTTGCACACAGACAAACAGACAGACAGATAAAGGCCAGCGAAAACATAACCTCCTTAGGAGAGGTATTAATAACAGAATGGGATTAAAAAATAAAGTTTGAATGGAAGAATCATAGAAAATGAAAGAATTAGTTAAAGAAAGGCAATATGTCCTCAACTATTTGTATATGAAACCAATTCAGCATGCACATTTTGTATATATATTATGTTTGAATGTATTGTACCCTGGCCAGTGATCTTCAAGGCTATGTTTTGATCACTCATAAAAAATCAGCATCTTTTTGTATGTATGTATGTATGTATGTATGTATGTATGTATATATATATATATATATATATATATAACAAATAGCTCTTTGTAAAATTCATTTCCAGACACAACACCAAACAAAGAGAAAAGATTTCCTGTAGCTGGGCATTTTGTTTTGTGTGTGTGTGTGTACTCTCTTGGTTTAGTGTTGTGTCTGGAAATGAATTTTAAAAAGAGCTATTTGTTTTTGTCATTACCATTTGTCTGAGATGCATTACATTTCCATTACAATTCATTGTGAGACTGCCTGACAGCTCTGTCAACATGTTTGTGTTTTGAATTTGTTTATGCTGCCGACTTCATAATTAATTTTGTCACCCATTATTACATATTTTTTTTTGTATGATAGAACTGCGAGATGAAAGGCATTAGCATTATAGCATTCCAATTAAGCTGTGTGAGAGAGCAATATTGACATGAGCGGCTCTGAATGAATGTTATTCACAGGTTTTTATCTGGAGAAAAACAAACAAAAACTAAATATAAAGAAATAAACATCTCTAGGCATTGAAATGGTGGAAGTTGTGCTTCCGCCATCATGGACTGCTCCTCTTGTTGCCTCTGAACACACTTGGGTCTATGTGTTGCTATGGGGGGGAGGGGGGGCGGCACTAACACAATGTGGTAGAGACTTCACTAAGGTGTACTTATGAGAGAAGCAATCCAACACAGACATATTTATTGCCATCAGGGCCTGCTTGGTTTAGTGAGCTGTCCAACAGCCTTGGGGGTAACCTGTAATACCCCTGCCCCTCAAACACACACACAAACACACACATGCGTGCACACACACACACACACATACACACACACACACACACACACACACACACACAGACACACACAATGCTCTGATGCTCCTCAAGGCAGAGACAACAGCAAATAAAAACCACCTCATACCTGCAATAAAAGGCTCAGGCCATGAGCAAGTCTGTGTATGTCTGTATGTGTTTGTGTTTGTGTGTGTGTCTGTGAGAGTGAGTAAGTGAGCTACACACTGGATGGTTGGAATCAGTGTCAACAACACAGTAGATCATCCTGGGCCATCTCAAACTGCACAGGGAGCCCAGAAGGCTGGCAGGAGTCAGGAGTGTGGCAGAGATGGAGGAGGGCAATCAGGGGACTGTGTCCACACCATCAGGACATGCTGCAGGCAAGAAGAGAGAGAGCAGAAACAGGCAGGGAGAAAGAAAGAGAGGAGAGAAAAGGGCAGAAAAGACAGGAAAGAGGAGAAAGAGAGAGAAATAGAGAAAGAAAGAGAGAGAGAAAGAGATGATCTGGGTGAGTAAAAGAGGTGTAATCTTGTAATTATAAAGCCCTTGAACAAACACACACACTACAAAGCAAAAGTACTACAAAGTAAAATAGTCCCTGAGACTATCTTCGAAACAGATAAACCTTAGTTGTGTTGAACCAACTCTCTAATGTACAGTGTGCCAGGTCAGGTTATATGACAGGTCAGGTCCTTTAAGCTATGTTCAGATCAGATGTTAATGCCTAACCTAGAACTGATGCATATTTATATTTTTCTAAGAGGTTGCATCAGCATCCACAGACAGATCACTACACCCAGAACACCTTGTGCTTTTAAAGCACCGATGTCTAGGTGAGTCTTATTTATGACCATGAATAATTCAGCACATATTAGAATATCTGGCTGTCTCTCATAGATGGAAAGGCCATTAATATTTGAGGGTGCTGTGACCTGGCTTTGCATGTTCCACCACCAGATGATTAAAAGTCCATTTTTTAGTGCCAGACTTCATACAAATCAACTCGCTTGCGGACCTCGACAAAAAGGCGAAGGGGGGGAACTTAATGCTCGTCCATGTTCCTGTCACACCAATAGGTCATGAGGCAACACGGCACAAGCTTGGGATGATTGACAGGCTCATTAATCATGTGACGATAGCTGGATAGGACACATAACCCACACATGGTGGCGCTTACAGGACTTGTTGTGAGGGCCATGCGACTTTGGGAAGTTGCTATGCAGGACAAAGCTAATGCTATTTCCCAGCACATAACCTCAGAAATATTACAGTAGGCTATCTATCACTCTCTCTGGGAGAACTATGCTGTGTGTAAGTTTAAATCATTACATATTAGATACTAAATTATTAAATACCAATGCTAAATCTAATTAGTCATGTGTTAGGGGAAAAAAAACTAGAAAAAAAACAAACAAACAGCAAGAAAAAATATAACATTACTTTGTGTTAAAAGTTGTGAACCTGGGAAGTTGTGTGGAAAAGGACAGCACAAATAATTCTCCTTTGCTTTAAACAGGCGGATGAAAACTGACCTCTGTGCTTAGTATAGATTCCATAGATCGAGTGGGTTTTGTGTGTCAGTGAGCAGCTTCCTGTCAGGTGCTCAGGTGTTTGGAGGAAAACTCCAAGCTGTCTGTCAGAGAGCCGAGCTGCTGCTTCACAGGCTTCTAATGAGGTTTATTTACCTGTCAACCTGCAGTCCGTTTACTTCCTCCTGACACATTGTACACACTGACACACACACACACACACACACACACACACACACACATGCACACACAAGCATCCATGGTACAGACATACACATAACAACACTCTAAGCCCAGCTGACAGGCTGAAAACAGGGGGCGGTGTGTGTGTGTGTGGGGGGGGTTGATGGTAAGTTGAGGAACATATCAAAGGCTTGCCTCCTACCCCACCTATTAAAGCCTGCCGTGGCACATTATTAGCCGTTACAAGGGCAATCTTTCGGCAGCGAGACGGGCGAGCCGTAGGTCTGTCAGCCAGGAGAACATTAAGCGGCCCTGATTGCTGGCATCGCTCAGCAGGTGGAGCCCACTGACAAGAGGCAGCCAATTACATCCCACACGGAGGGAGGGAGGATGGGGGAGGCTTGGACGGGTCTGGGCCAGGTGTGGTGCGCATCTCTTGGTGTCAGCTACTGTTTTTCCACCTCCCCACAATCACACACAGACACACAACGCACACAGACACACAGACCATTCTTAAACCTCCTAAGGTTATATCATTAGATATGTAAGCCTTATACAATGTGCAAGGTACACACACACACACACAAACAGCAGAGACAGCAGCACATGAATAAATGAGTGGGCTTACTAACACTCTGGGATGAATAAGTAAAGAGTCGACATAAAGACGTGGCTTATATTAGCAGTGGGCCGAACCAACACCCGCCAAAGATTAGGATGTGTGAGTGTGTGTGGGTGTGGGTGCTGGGCTGAAAGCAGGAATGCTAAATGCATGTTAGCTATGCACCACCAGACAACAGCACCAGGGCCCGTGGATGCGCTAGTGCCATCTGTGCCTAGTACCTGGCTGCTTGTGTCTCTACCTCTGCGTTTCCCATTTTAGTTTGTGTCTGTTGCCTGCCTCCCTCTGTCTCTCCATGATAAATCTTGCAAATTGGGAGTGATTTTTTGACAGCCAGGTGCCGTTCCAACCATTTGCGTATGAAGCGTTTTGCTACCAGTGACGTTCCAGAGACACGGAAAGGACTTTTGAATCTGGCCACTGCGCTGATTAATTATTTCTCGACCAGCACGCACCTCCTATTTACCGCACTGGCCCGGTCGCGTTAACCAGCCCTCCATTGGATCGGCTGATTGGTCGAGAGAGACTTGTGAGCAGCATGGATCACGCACAGGTCCTGGTCTCCACATTCATATTTAACCAGGTCCTTCCTCTTCCCCACAACCCTCCTCCTGCCCAACACCCCACCTTAGTCAAGCCTTTATTAGCAAGCCCCCCTCCCCTCCCCCCATGTGTTAACCTCCCGCCCAATCTGAGCACCCCTCAGCAGGCATGCAGATCTGGAATAATGTAGCGGGACCAAATTTGCATGGTCAAATGTCAAAAAAATGAAGCCTTCCCCTGAGCCTTGTCAGGAAAAATAACATAAGTGGCCCGCCAGGGCTGCCGGCGTGCCATTATCAGTTAACTCAAGCTGTCATCACACACAGGAGAGAGGGAGAGAGAGAGAGAGAGGGAGGGAGAGAGGGAGGCATGGTGCTCATTATTGCAGCGACTGGAAAAAAAATGCTGGGGAGGTTACACTTAAGCCATTACCCCTTTGGGACTGACTGACAATACCTGGGCACGTAGGAGGGCATTTTGTTATGCCCTGGCTGGGTAGGAGTCAGGGGTCACTATTGTACCTGGCCTTCCTGAGGAGTGGAGGAGGAGAGAAAACGAGGCCATCTTTAATGTGTTAGCAGAGTCACAAATGAAGTTATATTAAGAAGTAATCTGTTTAGTTCTGTTGTAAATTAGAACAGCAGAAATGAACAGCAGCAGGGCCTTGGAGTGATTAGGTGATTAAATATTCCGTCAGTGTGAGGGCACTCTTTAATACAGCAAACAACATGAGGAAGCAACTGCTAGACAAAGAGTTTATGGCATTACAAGCACATATACTGTATGTATATTGTATTAAATATCAGATGCACTGAGTTTTAAAAATGGATGTCTGTGATGATTTGGAATGGTTAAAAACGAGCATTAGTTTTCGTTATGGTCTGCAGAAGTTCATAATTGGACTCAGTACTCTTGCCTGGGGTTGAATGAGAGAAGCGTGGCCTCCTTAGCCCATAGCCATCTAAAGCACACAGTCCTGATGACATTGGATGTGCTGCTGTTCTGACAGACCCATGCTTCTGCTGCTGTCTAGATGATGATGCAACAGCTGACAAAAATATGTGAAATAATAATATTAAAACTGTATGTAAGTCTATGGTACTAAATGGGCATCTCTGAGAATGCCTCTGTCAGCGTCACCTGCTGCAGTGTGACATTCTGGCCAGCCAGCGCTGTCAACGACTACAGCAAGGGAGAGAAAAATACATAGAAGAGCATGAAAGTGATGGACACACTTGCATACAATTATGTCAGATTCAGCCCCTGGTTTAAGCTGAGGAACACAGATTCATCAGTGCTGAGTGGCTGGCTAACTGTCACAGTGTTCATGGAGACATTTGAAAACAAGCTGAACCGCCCAAACTCTGCGATGGGCCGACTGACTTTCTCTGTGACAACAGAACACATGTATCATCCATCCTCTTAGAATTAAATACAAAAAAAGACTCAGGTGCATGAAATTTGTCTGCATCTACATTATTTAATCTAACAAGGAATATTTAATCAAGCTTTTGCATTTTACAGAAGAGAGAGACAGAGAGAGAGGGGAAAGAAGAGGAGAGATTTTCCTTAATTGTGCACTTTAGTGTGTCCTGGACTTGACTAGGACTTGTGACTAGTGTGTGTGTGTGTGTGTGTGTGTGTGTGTGTGTGCTGTTAGCTTGCAGATTTCCCTGGTCCTATTAGGGAATGAAGTGGCACGGCAGCCTAAAGCAGCCTCTCATTTATTTTAATAAGCTGCCAAGGTGGACATGAACATGTTAAAGTTGGACAGGCGGCAACATGACAGAAGAGCAGCTTGTCAGATCTAAGCTGAAGGAGGTAGCTCGTCTGCCTCTACCGTCAAATCACACACACACACATGCACGCACGCTCACACACACACACACGCATGCATGCACGCACACACACACATACGCACACACGCACACAGAGAGAAAAGGAAAGAGCAAGGCAGGTAGACACATATTATTCACATACATATATACAGACAGGCAGACAAAAAGACAGCTGTGTGCCCACACTTGTAGAAATGAAATGATGGACTAATTGTCATATCACAAATATTTCTGTTGTCATTAATATTGATATAGTTCAATGCGCCCACATCCTCTGAAACACATGAAGCTACTAGATGCTTCCTGAATCCTCACCTCACTTTATCATCATTGTATCAGTCACGCCTTTGGTTTTCAACACCTACAAATAAATAGACAAATACAGAACATAATAGTAAAGAAAAGAAAAGAAAAATGAAAAGAAAAAAGAGAAGAGAAGGAAAGGAAAGGAGAGAAAAGAAAAGGAAAAAGGAAAAAAGAAAGAAAAAGTTTCCTGTTCAATTCAAAATGTTGCAATGCCGTTATGAAGCAGCTCACCTTGAGTGTTCGTAAAGTTCCCTGCAAGTCCTGCTCATCTAAACACATCCACTGTGAGTGCAGGCTGAATGATGACAAGAAACTTACATCAGAAAACACCCAGATGGCATCAGGCGACAGATGATGGCATGCTTTTTAGAGAGACAGACTGACTTTAAATTTATAACATCACTTACGAAGAGAAACTTAGCCCCAGAATTGCCTAAGGGACTCATCATAACAGCTTCAGCTTACAGCTTCGGTGTATGCAAGCATAATAAAGCAACTTATAGCCCATGTGTGCATTGCACTCATACAGAAGTGCAGTTTCCATCTGACTGTGTGGATGGAATCTGCTCACTGAATATAATATGTATTTATAATACATACATCCATAAATTATATGAATGATCAGCTAAATACCGTTATGTATTTGCTACAGCCTTGAATAGCTATCTTCCTCTTTTTCTAAAACATAAGAATATCTAACGATTTATGACAGCATTCTAACTGGAAGCGAGCTATAGGGCCTTAGTAGCTATTTTCTCAAGTTTGGTTCTACCAATCACATCACTCTGTCACCTAGACGTACCCTAGCAGTAGCTTATCAGCTTATCAGCATCCAGAGGCAGTTTGAGAGACAAACGCTGATTTCACCCGTTTGATTGAGCCCAGTCCAAGAGTCCAAGAATTCAAGAATTTATACTTAGAGAGCCCATCTCCAAGTATAAATTCTCTGTTCTGTCTGCTGTTTTCCCTCCTCGTAGCATGCCTAACATTTGGAATCTAGCTCATCAGCAAAGGATTTGAGGGGAAAGTCTCATTCACTAAACTATTATATTATATTATATTATATTATATTATATTATATTATATTATATTATATTATATTATATTATATTATATTATATTATCAGTTTTATCCCTGATGTGTGTTGTGGAAAAATTCCCCAACAAGCTCTCTTTGAGGGAAGGTTATCCCTCTAAGTACATTCAGTAAGTTTTATTGTGTCTATTTTCCCTTGAGCAGTTTTATCATCACAAAGGGAATTATGACTATAATTACCCTAAAATCAATATCCTTACATTTTAAGACACCGTAGCCTCCAAGGGTGGTTTTAATTGAGTTACCAGACACGTATTTTCCCTAGACAGTAGAAAAAAATGAATGAGACGAATTACTGTATTTTCTCCACGAATTATGCATCAAATTCAATTTGTGGAACAATGGCTTTGTTTTCATAGGCTGGTGAGCCGCAGTCGCTGGGCAACTTGTCAAAGTACTGAAAGCAAATTGCTGCACGACACTGGTGCACATTGTGATCTAATTGTGTCATCAAGGACTTAGTAGACAAAGGTGTTTCACTGGTGGCACAGTAAACACTCTCTAATCCCCTTAAGATCTGAGTCAATCAGGGCTAGTGCTAATTCACTCATAAAATCTGCCTTGAGGTTATCCTTCTCTCTCTCTCTCTCTCTCTCTCTCTGTCTCTGCTAGCATGCTATCTGTCACTAGTTAATGCCATGTACATGAGACACTTCTAAGCTAGCAGAAGCATCTCCCCCACACCCTGCTAATCTGCTGCCATTCTTCTAATCATTCCAACACTCCGAGGCCAAGATCTATTTTCATTGGGAGCTTGATAGGATCTCACCGGGAATTAGCGGGCGCTTGGGAGGGGCCGATGGCAGGGCAAGCCCGCGCCTGTGATCTCGGGCTTTAGGCCGTTCTCATTAGGCAGCAAGCGGCCGGATCGAAGAGAACCCGAGCCCGGGTGAGTGGATTTTTTTTTTAATCCTCTGGAGGCCCGTGTTGCAGAGCTGCAGTTATTTAGGCCTCTTTGATTAGCCTGGCCTGAGCGCTTTGATTAAGAGAACTTCTGAAGATTGAGATTGAGATTGTGTAGGGGGCTGGGGCTGGGAGGGGGAGGTTAGGGAAGAAGGTCTTTATCATCCCCTCTGAAAGGGCATTTGCGTGGTTGGAGGTGGGGGTGGGGGATGCCTGGTCTCCTCACTCCATCTCTCCACCTTTGACTTTGCCTGTGCTGAAAGTCACAGCAGGGCCAAACAGCCATCGAAACCAGGGAGGAAGAGAAGCTTAGCAGACACGCTCAACGGCAGATATAAGAAAGCTGCTTTTTCCAGGGCTTCGAAGAAGTTCTCAATGAGCCGTTGTGTGTTTGTGTGTGCGTGTGTGTGTGTGTGTGTGTGTGAAAGAGAGAGAGCAGGTTTGTGTGTGTGTGTGTGTGTGTGTGTGTGTGTGTGTGTACGTGTGTGCGCGTGTTTATTGGATGTGGGGTTAAGTTTTGTTTTGGGTGTAATCAACAATACTTAGCCTCTTCTGGCTATTACTGCAGGTAATTGTAAAACTTCGTCTGAAAGATCAAAACGTCTGATGGACTGTAAGAGGTCATAGTTTCACAACTGTATGTTCATTTTCTGAATTCCACTGAATGGCCATCTTTATTCCACATAACTTTAAAAAGACAGAAATCCACTCAAGAGACACTCAATCAAAGATGGAAGACTTTATCCTCAAAGACCTGATGAGGGATAGTTAGCCATAGCTATATTTAGCCAACATGAGCAAAAGTTGCTCTTGAGACATTTGAAGGTAATTGGGTAGTGAGATTTTAAGAACTCATATTAGTTTAATCATAAAAGCATGTATCTGAAACACTCCCTGTCTTTGTTCTTACAGCATAAAGCTTTCCTCACCAAGAAGCTCAGTTCAGGAGTACAAATAAAATATCTTTCACATAGCCTCAGGACATTTAATGAATTAGAAATATCCAAGTGTGTGTTTACCAGGTTGTTCTTAGCAAGGGGACAATTTCAATGAAATACTAGGGTACAATTTTATTCATAGGGAATGCATGAGCACCTGTTTTCCGTTTTGATCGTAACGTTTTTAAAAAAATTAAAATTTGTGATCTATGGATTATCTGAAAGGTACTATATGTTGCATTATATATCTATGTTAATTACACACACACACACACACACAGAGACATATATCTGGCTTGAAATGTCATAACAAGTAATCATGTTTGAACAATTTTAAATCTGTTTGGCATCTCTTGAAATACATGAAACAGAATAAATGTTTCAAAACAAGTTTCTCTTTTTCTTATGTATGTTCAGGCAAAACTTACAAAGACAGGACTAGTGCCTGAAGTGTTGACAAGTATAGATTCCCATGGAAAATGTTCAAAATGTTCTTGCAACATGACTTTAGCCGGTGCGAGTGTGTTTTCTGTTGACATCAAGAATACTGATACCTTTAAAAACTGTTCAAAGCTTTTTGTCACTCTCAATTAGTATCTGCTCAAATGTCAACCAATCAGAGTTGACATCAAGCAAGTGCATTAAAAGAAGTGAAGCAGTACCACATGGCAAAGCTTTAAAAGTAAGATGATCCCCCTGCTGTCACTGGACCCATGTGTTTCTTTCATATTAGTGAGGGTCTTTTTCTCTAGAGATGCGCAGCCTTTGATACTTGAGGCCTACAAAATAATATCTCACTGCTTTGAAAAACAATTTTGCAAGGGTTAGGGAGACGGGGATTTGTATAAATATGTAGTGTTTATATATATATATATACATAGATATGTGTGCCATTGGCACACTGGATGTCTGGATGTTTCTTGAACTTAGCAAAGGCAAGAAAAAAAGTGAAGTTATTTATTTGTTTATTATTTGCAGAATGTGATGCAAAATTGATGATGGCGGGGCCTGTCGGCAGAGGACCACTGGGAAGGGGGGAAGGCACAAGGACATCAAGGCAGGCCCATGGCTTCTGAGGCTCTGCTGAGAGGGAGACTAAGAGCCAGTAAAACAGGGTAGTCATGGCCTACTGTTTAGGGCCTCAGACCTGTGACGGAAGTGTGGCGATCTTTATTCACGACCAATAGGAAAACTGCAAAGGTGAGGGAAGAACATTCCCATATCCATGGCAGAGATGCTGCTGAGCAAGGCACCTAACCCTAACTGCTCCCCAGCTACTGCAGCAGTGGCTGTCGGCTGTGTGTGTGTGTGTGTGTGTGTGTGTATGTATTTGTGTGTATCTGTTGTGTGTGTGTGTGTGTGTGTGTGTGTGTGTGTGTGTCACTAATCATGGGTGAGTAAAATGCTGAACACACATTCCCCTCATAAATCAAGATAGTATACAGTATGTACTTCATATATCTTAAATATAAAACAATCTCACTGTGCTCCTCCTTCTTCTGCATGTCCATACAGCATGTTTTTTGCCTACAAAACAATGCAGCACCCAGAGCCTTTGGCAGAGCTTTTGTTTTGCCGCTCCAGTGGCTCCAAATTGAAAATATTTTAACTTTTCAGAAAGGCGCTGCAATGTCACAATGGGCCACTGCTTATCTATCAAAGTCGAAAAAAGGTAATGGTGGTCAAAACTCCCTATACGTCAGTAATATGTTTAGTTTGTCTTTTTTCCGCAATTGTTTTCTATCAAGTTAGCGAGAAGTTGTATCTACGCAACCTAAAAACCTTGTTGTTTAAACATAAGGATATGCGTGCAGTAATTGGAAGGTGTCTGTCAGCATACTGTCTGCGTTCAAGATATTAGCAAACTAACTACCCCAGTTGTTATACTGTCACATTAACTGTCATAGAAATTAATAGAACATCTTTTTAAGTGCAGGGTGAAGCGATTTCCAGCATTTTATTCAAAAAAAAACCCCAACATTATCTGGACATTGGCCCTAAATCTCCAAACCCCCCATACACCTTCATCCCTGTCATTTCCCCAGCCATTCTCAACTGCAGCTCCATCTTCATCCCAATATGGGTCTTACCACAAGACAGCCAGGACTGGTCAAACCTCTGTCCCTGCCTGGGAATGAGATGACCGTTATCTGTTCTTGGCCACTAGCCTACCCCCTCGCCCTCTAAAGCCCTGATGGCTATCGGAGGTCTATGCTGGAGGATGTGACCTGATAAAGGAGTCTAATGAACACACAGGAACTTTGGTAAGTTAAGCATCAAAACATCGAAGGCGGTTTGAACTCTGACTTCTTCTGCGCTAGCGACCGGCCCTCTCTTATCGGCTGAACCGGAGAGCTCTGCCAGATTAGGCTACTCCTAATGAAGTGGAGGGAATCGGAAAGGTCTTAACACGGCCACAGCGGATTGCTTCCAACATTTTTCAACTCGTTATCTCAAGTACCCAGATTGCTGTTGTAGACAGGGCAGTATTTTTTTTTTTAATTACAGGTCTCTTGGGAAAAGGTGGAAAGGTGTAGAAAGTTGAAAAAAAAAATGTCATGACAATTACAGACTGCAAAGATCCAAGTGCACAAAATAGTCAAGTTTTTAGCAGTAACATCTTGTGAACAGCAAACTTGATCTTCACGTCACATGTGGCAATTGTTCAGTTAATCACCACTTGGGGATATGAACTCTCTCATTTATTTTGAATGTTCTGCAGTCTCCTTCTCAACAGAGGGAGAAACATGCCCAAAACCCTGTCATCTGAATTCTTACCAGCTTAAATATCTTCAATAAAATCACATGTTAGTTCTGATTGTTATTATATCACCCTATCACAAAAAACATGTTGTGGAGAGTTGAGTTTCTGTCTTGATGGCTAGAGTCTCTAACATCCAAATGCTAAAGTTGCTGGTGATGAATTATTCAAAGCCCTGAGTCTCCTTAATGCATTCGCAGGATGCACTGATTCTGAGGTAAGAACTCACACAAAGTACCTGCAACAGTTTCACAAAATTAGCTTTTTTTGCGCATAATGTGCCCCTGTGCCCCCAACCCTTCCGTGGTCGCCTCAGCTGGCTTTTCTGGCATTGCCTGTGAGAAAGCACTGCTTCTGTCAAGTTGAATATAGCCACTCTCCAGGGCTCCGAAGGTAATGAGCTTTAAGTAGCGATGTCGCTTCTCAGAAATGTACAACAGTCATTTCACTGGCTGTGACGGCTCGCCGCTAATACGCTGGCTCAGGTTAATAATTAATTGTTAAGTGATAAATGTCTCTGAGGCATGAGAAATAGCCAGTGTTATAATAAATATGAAAACCCACAGTATAATTTATAAGGGTGTGTTGGTCTAATGTAAAGCGCTCTCAAGATGTTGAATAATTCATCTTTGGAAGTGGCCATCCTTTGGTCCTGCAGAAATCTGAGGAGGTTCTGGATAGAAAAAAAATCATTCTGTGGATGAGGTCTGTGAATAGGCCTAAATTCTAAAATTATATGGAAAGACGGCAGCATTTTTAAATTTGGTATCTGTGGGCTCTTTGCTTGCCTTTGACAAAAAAGTCTGTTTTTAATTTAGCTCTTGGTTATGTCACCAACCACATGCTGTTTGCATCTCTTCCAGTTTCTCGGCAGTCACTGGTCTTATGAAATATGGGAAGGATCTTTGCACCTCTCGTGTGTGTGTGTGTCTGTCTGTGTGTTTGTGTGCATGTATGTGTGTGAGGAGAGACTGAATCCCGCTGCTGTTAGGCCCAATTCTCTGGAGGGCTGGCTAGTTTAATTCCTGAGGTATGAGCATCTTAATGAGCCTTTCCCCTCACTTCATTAGGTTTTTATGAGGTATCACACAGACACGCAGGCACACACACGCACACACACACACACATGCACACACTTCTGCCTGGTGAGTGGGTCTCGCTTGTGCGAAAAGTGGGTTTCTCTGGAGACCGTTCAGGAGATAACCTACTGAGAGCCCATCCACTTGCAACCAGAGTCAGAGAGAGAGAAAATCTTAAGTGTTGTATGAATTCAATACTACTCTTAAAAACACCAGGGGGAATAGCACATCCATATTTCTATTTCTGCTACCCTTAATGCACTGTTCTCCCTCTCTCTCTCTCTTTGTCTCTTCCCCCTCTCTCTCTCTTCTGTACAGGTCTTTTTTTTTCAGTGCTATGCTTTTAGGAAAGAAGCTATTTTACAGCCAACACATTATGTAAACAGGCACACCGAAAAAAATACATAAACATATGCAAAAAAAACAAAGCGACAGAAATTCTTCAAATTATCATATCATAAAATTATTCCTCAAAAATAGATATTTTTTAAACAGAATGTGAAATAGCTCAGAACAAATCAAGATTCATATTTGGAAAAAAAAAAAAACAAATCCAAACCTGCGCTAGTACTTTTGTTCAGACATTAATGTTCAGTTTTTATATAAAAAAAACATCATCTGATACACATGGATTTGCACCTGGAAACCTCACAAAATGGAATCCATTTGTGTGAGATGGGTTTGTTTTTTTTTGTATATTATCAGTTTGCTGTAAATAAATCATTTATGGATTTATGAAATGTGTTTAGTGAGAGAAATTCCAACAAGACCTCAAAGTTTCTGCTGAACATATTTTGTGGTTGCCTCCCTACTGGTAATAAGTCTTAAATCTTGAGTGGACTGATTTTTTGCAGATGTTTCTGGTTATTGCAAAAATAATTTGGAAATCCACATTGGGGCATTTAACATCAGCAGACACCTCTTTGGAGAATAATTCTTTGATTTCTGTCTTAGAAATCATTGTACACAAACAGACAAACATTTTACATTTCAAATGCCCTGAATGAACCCCAGACCACTGTTACTGTGAAACTGAAAGAGAAGCATAAAACATGTGGTTGGTGGCATACAAAAACAGATATGCAGCATGATTCTCTTGTTTATTACTAATGGTATAAACAACTCAATGTTCTATATGCCGTGCACATTCCCTGTGCTGTCACAACAGAAGGTTTGCAGGTTTGCTGAATAGCCTGCACCAGAATTTTGTTCTGTCATAATGCTATTAGGGTGATTTCAATGACATAAGACTACACACCCATTAATCCAGAATAGAAGTAAAGTACATAAACAAGTGGATTAAATAAGTGTACATTTAGATTATAAATAGTCTGTGTATGATAGTGCTAACCAATGACGCAACCCTTTCTGCGCTCTGTCCTATGAAGGAGGCAGGTCCCATGGAATGTGCCCCTTTTCTGATCACTGCTCAGGAATTCTGAAATCATATGCAATTCCATCATGTGTCCATATGAGGGCAGTGCTGTCCTTCACTAAGTGTGTCAGTATTTTGTGTGTGTGTGTGTGTGCGTGTGTGTGTGTGTGAGAGAAAGAGAGAGAGAGAGAGAGAGAGAGAGTCCATATATGTGTACGAAGATAACATGGTTACATATGTGTGTGTCCATATAGGCTATGTGTATGAGGATAACATTGGTTGTGTGGGTGTGTGTACGTGTGTGTGTTTGTGTACGTGTGTGTGCGTGTGTGTGTGTGTGTGTGTGTTCCTAGAAATATTTCTGTATTTATTTCAGTATGTGAGAGCTTGTGTTTTACATGTTAGTGTCTCTGTGACTGTGTGTGTAATTGAATTAAGTCCATATGTGCATATAGGGTGTTGTGTGCATACATCTTAGTTTGTGTTTAATGTATAACGTTTAGTTTGTATGTAATGTGTAATGCATGTGTGTGTACATGTGTGTGCATAAGTTGTTGTTTGTATATTTGTGTGTGAGAAGAAGAGAGAGTTTGTGCCCTGTGGAGTTCCTGTGACTGGATGTGTGTGTGTGTGTGTGCGCACGCGCGCGTGTGTGTGTGTGTGTGTGATAGAGTTTATGTTTCAGGGTGGGCCTGCTTCTGATGTTGATGTATGGCAAATGACTGTTCAGCAACAAAAGTAGTTACAGCACACAAGAGCCCAGGAGATGTGCAGAGCTTGCTCTCTCTCTCTCTCTCTCTCTCTCTCTCTCTCTCTCCATCTCTCTCTCTCTCAAACAGACAAAAAAAACAAAGCAAACAAACAAAGAGCATTACAAACCATATGAATTCGAGTAAATTAAACAAATAGAGTATTTAATTAATTTGCAATCTATTCTTTTGAAATATTTGTATCTTTTTCTCAGAAATAAAGCAATTTTTAATCAATAGTAGGTTATACACGAAGGCTGATGCTATGTTTTAGTGGTCTTTTCTAAGTTTTGATGAAAGGGCTAGACATTCACACATACATACACACACATACACGCACACACACACACACACACACACACACACACACACACACACACACACAGCAGATCTCTCTCTGATCTGTAGTCTTGAATTTAAAACAAACTCTGAGAGGACATAGAAACCACTGCTCCTCTCCCCCAGCCTCATCCCTAAAACTAACTCTTCTTTCACAAGCCCATCCATTAGATTGTAGGAGCTTATGACTTTGGTACCGCAAAACTGCTAGTCATTTCTTACAGCCATTATGCTTCTGCAGTGATGGAGAGGAAGGCAGCTAGCTTAGCTTAGCCTAACGTAATGTGGCCTAGCCTAAAGTAGCACTCCTCCCTCAGCTAAACTGCGACGGCCCAAGCACTGGCAGGGTTCGGGGGCACTCGGAGGAGACAAAGATGCTTGCGAGCGGAGAGGAGAGAACTGCAGAGTTAAACCATATGGTCGCACAGACATCGGCCATAATGACAAGCCAGTTCACTTACAAAAAGATTTTGCTGCCTGCCATTAAAAAAATATCATTTTTTTTTCTTTCTTCTTTGTGTTGACATGAGTTTGTCCCTGCGGATGTGTGCATGTTAGGATGGGGCCTTTCTGCTTGTCTCCTGCCTTAACAATACTCCCATTGAGTGGCGGGACAGGAGGTCAATACGACTCTCCAGAAAACAAGAAGTTACTGTTGAGGACTTGGCAGGTCTGCACGAGCTGAGCTGTTTGTGGGATCGGCTCCTTTAGTGTGTGTGTGTGGGAAGTGTGGGTGAGGAAGCACTCGGCCACGTTGCTCCCGTTATTGATGTACATGCTGACACTGGAGGATATACAATGTAATTATGTTGTTGGGAAGTCCCATTCACTTTAAGTGGCAGATTAAGGGAGAAGATGATAGACACACACACACACACAAACACACACACACACACATACATACACACACACACACACACACACACACACACACATGCACATACTGTTGTTCTGGTTGAGTGAGAAGGGGATGCTGAGTGGCAGGACGCTTTCACAAGGGACCTGTAGATCACAGAATCAATCACTGCCAAGGACAGACTTTGTGTGCTTAAAAGTGTTGTCCTATGTGTGTGCGTGTGTGTATGTGTGTGCGTGTGTATGTGTGTGTGTGTGTGTGTGTGGTGTGTGTGGTGTGCTTTTTGTGCTTTCCTTTTTTCATTTTAGCATGCTTACTTAACAGTGGCTTCATCTCAGCATTAGTCCTCTGAACAAACTTGCTGCTGTTTTGATTGTGATGTTGATCATGGACTTAAGCCTCCTCATGCCAAGTCACGTCACTGTGTGTGCAGCTGTCTGTTGCTTTCAAACTCTCAAGGTCCTACTCTCACTGCTAATCACAAAAGTGTAACATGAACGGCTTTTCCCCACAGGCTGTCAGAATCATCAGTGGACTGTCCCCCACCCCCACACTGTTATTCACCTAAATCCATACACCCCCTGTAAACCTCTGATCAGCACTGAACCATGAAAGCCAGAATAACTGTACTCTACAGGGCTGCTTGACTGCACTGTATAGAACATGCATTTTCCATGTTTATTAATGATCTCTTCAATACACGTCAAGGAACACTGATGCACTTCACTGATTCTACTATAGTATGTGTGTGCCCTGCGTAGAGGGACTGTTCATGTTCATGCACACTTTTAGCTCCACACTGGAATGTGTTGACGTTACATGTGTTTACATGTGTTGTTTGTGTGTGATAGATATGTATTGTTTTAGTAACAACTATACTGAGAGAAACAGCATTTTTAAAAGTGTGCAACTGCACCTGAATCAGTCATGAAAGCAGAAAGATAAAGCTTCACTTGAGCGCCTGTATTCAGATGAAAGGTAGAGTGTAGGTGTAGACAGTGCAGTTCACAGTGGGACTCTGCAGGTGATGCCAGTGATGTATACTTACCTTCACCCAACAGATGCTGCCTTTGTTTCTTGGACAGAATGAAGAGGTAGGTGGCCTCCCAGACTGGTAAAGAGGACCACTAGTAACACCCAACCCTTTTCTCTCTCTCACACACACACACACACACACACACTCACACACCTTGTCAACCAGCACTGGTATCTGTTGGTGACCGCAGCAGCCAAGGGTCATGAACCCCCGTTGGCATGGCGATAGAGGAAGTGGCAGCTCACAGCGACCTCCCACGCCCTTACATCGCTCACCTGGGCAGGTAAGGGGAGGCAGAGGAGGCCCTCGCTGACGGATTGGGAGCGGGTCAAACAGAAAAGGTCACTGCTACTGAGGGACAAGGCCATGATGTGGCACATACCCCCCACCATCAAAGACACCCCACACATGCACGCACGCACACGCACACACACACACACACACACACACATTTTCATTTAGTGTCTGGATAATTGGCCTATTATCACCCTTTAACTAGAAGACCTGCACCAGGTCTTCAGATTCCCAACTGCTGTAATGCTTAATGATAACTTCACAAAATACAACAACAACTAAATGGCACAGGCATTGTGGTTGTTCTGCTTTAGAATTGTTATACAAACATTTGGAATAAAAAGAGATATTAAAGGTACTATCAAGGCATTTGTCATCTGCACCACTGTATGATACAGTTCTAGGTACAGAAAATGAACATTTGCAGGCCTTAGTAGTTATGTGTGAAACCTATGTATCTGTTTCAGCATTAAGATATAATTTGGGATTACAGCAGTTTGTGAAAAGGAGGGCAGAGATGACCCATTTTATTCTGAATTAAGAACTTTAATCTGACTATGAAGAGTCTACTAGGATCTACTAGGTATGTTAGATATTGGATATTCAGCTGGTAACCTCACATTAATACTTGTGATGTATGAAATAGTTGGGTTTTGTTGAATTTGTGTGAATGTACCATTAATACTGCTGTCACAGACACATTAACACTGTTGGACAACCTGCACACACACCAGCAAACACACACACACCAGCCGTCTTCGCCCACTCTTGACTGCTGGGGAGGCAACCACATCCGTTGGGCCTGTTTATTATTGATAAATAAACATCTGGAGGCCTCCAGAGTGGCTCTGCTGTGCCTTAGTGTGGGCGTCCGTGCCCTGAGGTGATTTATTATGGTAAGGGGAGTGTGTGTGCGTGTGTGTGTGAGTGTGTGTGTGTGTGTCTGTATGTGTGTATGTGAGTGCTGAGGGTTGAGGGCGGCTATGGGGGTGTGTGACCTTCCTTTAATTAACGTTGATGAGGATGAAGGTGAGACAGTGTGTATGTGTGTGTGCGTGTGTGTATAGACGGACACGTCTGGACATAAATCACCAAGCCTGCCGCTCAGCTCCACTCCTGCCTCCCCCTTGTCTGGTCTGGCCTGGCTTGGCTGCGCTGGCTGGCCCAGGCATTGTGCAACAACATCCCAGAATAACCTTGTGGCATGGCAGGTTAAATAAGCAGCTCTCTCTCTCTCTCTCCCCCTTCACACCCCATTCCATCTCCCCCTCCTCCATTATCTGAACGGACAGCTCCTATTGTGACGCTTGCCTTTGTGTGCGCCTTGCAGTCTAATTTGCTCATTCCTGTTCCTTGAGTGGTCTCCTTGGTGATTTTCGGGGGAAACGTTTTTTTTTTCATTCTTTTCTCATGTGTGTATATGGCCATGTTCAATGGGATGCAGAGTTAATGAAACAATCGCCGGCTACACTCCTGACATTGCTATGAGTGTCCATTTGCAGTGCGTTTTGTCTGGTATGCTCGATCTAATCAACCCAGCGACATGCTCACGCTCACACTGGTCATGAAGGGATCCGTGTTTTACAGGCTTGAGCTTGGAGATGCAGTGGGATTCGGACCGAGCAGCTTAATTGCCCCGGGAGTGAAGCTGACACGCCATAATATGATATCTCCCAGTCATTTAGTCCTCACAGAGCACGGCCGCTTCGTTGTGTGTCTGTGGTCTATCCAACCACGCTAGGCCCTAACCATGCCAAGGTCAGGAGTTTCGTTGTCAAGCAGTACACGTACTGAGCATAGATAGTGGTATGTAATAGGCCCTCGAGTCATCCACGGCTGTTCCATGGCTTCTACTCAGCATGCTATAAATCTTTCCTGTTTTCCAGTTTGTTTCAAAGGAACCTGCAGAAAATCGGTAACTGTGAGTAACAGTGGATATAAAAATTGATACCTGCCCCCTTGAATTGTAGATTAACGTAATTAAAGGCCATTAAAGGTCAGGAATAGATCTGAACTCTGTACAAAAACAAAACAAAAAAACTTAGAATGGGTCTTTGTGTGCAAGTAAACGTCAATTAGCTCAACTCACACCTTTGCCCTCTGACCCCTGTGTCACCTTGGTGACTTCAAGGTCAACCTCTGTCCTGCACTGTCCATTCTTTCTGGGCCAGCGTCTGTGTTTGGCTCCAGTAAGGGTCAGTATGTGATGGATGGTCCTGCTTTGTGGTGGCTTTGATCTCCATGCCGCTAAAGATTATTGCCATATTCTTTGTGCTGAGGGGTCAAGAGGGACTACAGCAAGGTCCTCTCTGGCATCTGTACCAGCGTGCTGCACAACAATAGAACCAGGAGACCTTTGAACTCCAGCTTTGCATCTACACCGATCCCGATTGTAAGCCAACCTGTCAAAAAATAATGAGTCGATTCGAAGGTCTTCCATTAAAAGCTAAGCCCAATAAGAAATGATAGTCAGGCCATTGAGAAGACTTGCTATTTGAGACATGCAGTACATCACTTCTATTTGTGTCTCTGCTTCATTCCCCATCCATGTATTCATGCGAAGGCTGAGTGTCCGTTCACTCACTCACTCACTCATTCATTCATTCATTCATTCACTGGTCCACCCCTGAATCATTTGCTCATTAAATTATCTCTATACTTGTTAAGCCATTCATTCATTCATTCATTCATTCATTCATTCATTACGTCTGTGTGTTCCTAGATGTGTCAACAAGGCGTTGAGAGGGGAAATGCACACAGACAGAAGTACACAGACTGGCCTGCACGCCATTGGGCCAATTAGCTTCAACTAATAACCGACTTAAAGTACAGCATTGTGGGCCCACAGCTGAGAGGCCTGCTTCAGGTCCTGATGAATAATTGAAACGTATTTATCCACAGAGCTCTCACATGTGTCAGCCTGTATTATTATGATTTAGTCTTTGTGTACATAATGAGCCCAACATATGCTGCAGAGAGAGAGAGAGAGAGAGAGAGAGAGAGAGATGGAGGGAGAGAGAGAGATGCTGATGAGCTAGATGTGTCACTCTGTCTCTCCTGACATTTTCATGGCTTAAAATGTTTCATGCATTTTTAGTGTGTGTGTGTGCGCTTGCGCATTTATGTATGTTTGTGTGTGTGTGTGTGTGTGTGTGCGTGTGCGTGTGTGTGTGCATGTGTGTGTTGCTGTCTCATTTCATAAATTATGTATTTATTTATCATGAAAATCTGTTTTTGGAATTAAAGACTACCACACTTCAAAGACAGGAAACCTTTGATATGTTTGATTCTCTCTGAATAACTGACTAGATTTATTCAATTTATGCAAACCAGCTCCTGGGTGATGGAGGTGCCATTTGAATACATTGGACTGAACTAAATTATATAATGAGGAATGGTTTACAGCCGTATCATTAAAGGTTTTCTGCCTAATCCTCGTCTTTTTAATGGGCCATTTGGCAGAAGGCATGTGCCCAGCGCATTGACAACAACAGGCTCCAGAGCATTGGGTGCCGGAATGGATATGAGCATGACTGAAATTAACTTGGATTGACATGGCCTAGTCCCTTCCTCTTTCTCCTCTTGATGTTGAAGTTCAGAGGTGCCTGCAGGGAATGAAATGGCTCTTTTAACTTTTTTTTTATTTTATTTCTCTCCAAATGCCCATAAATTAAATATCACTCCCAGGGCCACACACAAGCAAAAGGCTGCGGGGAGGGAAGGCCCAGGTCGTTTATTAGCAAGCTGCTATAAGATAGCAGACTGGCAGCCACCGATAGCAAAAGGTGTATCAGAAGGGGGAGAATGTAACTTAACATGGTCTTGCCTGCTTCGGGTTTGTCTAAGAGTCATTAACCCTGTAATGGAATGTTGTTTAGCCTCCTACCCAGTGTTCTTTTGCTACCCACCTAAAGGTACGTTTAGATAAGAAATAAAATAAATTAAAAATGGTTGCAGGTTCTGTGGCCTTTTAAATGTTTGCTAAAAGCAGGAGGCAGTATGGGTGATGCATATTAAATAACTGGATGATATGACAATCATACCATTTCAAATAAATAAATAAATCCAATGTAGGCCTAATAATCAAGTTTTAAATTTAATTCATGGCAACCCATTGAATAAAAACAGATTTCATAACCATACATTTTTGCAGTTGGCATTGGGGATTTATTGCAAACTCTTAGCCATGATTGATAGTCTTACACTTACATTAAATTAGTGTTACAGTACAGTTACAGTATGCTTTACTGTATTATAACAATGTCAGTAAGGGTTTATAACAGATTATAAGCACATTCATGAATTATAAACATATAAATGCACACATTATAACATTCTCTAGCAGTCATACTTTAAAGAAATAATATTGATAGCACTTTCTATGAATCCAGTATTCATAAATCATTATAGACACATTCATAAAGGGTTAAAGTGCATTCATAAAGTCTTATAACTATTGTCATTAGTGTTCCTAATTGTTTATACATTCTCATGACGATACTTATTACGCATTATAATATTATCTTATAAGTAGTGCTGTCAACCTTAACGCGTCAACGCATGTGAATAATGTAAATTATGAATAATGAATAATGTAAGTTATTTTTGTAAATGCAAACTGATCATGAAGCATATGTCATACTAACCACCAGCAGCCTCCTCACTTTCACACACCATAAGGGCTGTGATTGGTTGTGTTCAGTCACTCGCTTGGTTTTGTTTGCCGGTGTATATCAGCAGCCGGTACTTTTAGCAACATGCTAGTCCACTCTATATACTTAAATATATAGAGTTACTTATAGATATGTACTTATAATTTAAGATATTGTTTTGAATTCAGTGGCAGGATTTCCTGATTGTATCGTGCCAATCTTTCAATAATCTTTTAAATTTGTCAACAGGCAGTACTTTGTCATGAGAAGTTTACCCAGAAACCTTGTAAATAGTTCTACAATGAGGTTGTTGAAATATGCAGTGTCTATTTTAACAGTAATGTTAACAAAAACAAGTATGACAAAGGAATTTCACCACACTTGACTGTGTGGTAGATAATTCCACTCAAAGCAATTTGGTGAAGTGTGCTACACAAATGCAAACACACTCAACGCAAAACCATAACAGGAAAATGATGCCAACAAGGCAACAAGCAGCGTAATGACGGTTGTAGATGCTTCATAATATGGCATGTATAAAAGAGCTGATGGACACATTGAACGAGAGTACAAGGAAAAGACCAAAACATGGTAGATTTGAAGCAAGGGTGAGTGTGCAGAAGCCTGTGCTAATTAGGGCCATGTGTGACATTCTCTCTTCATAAAAACAAATAAGGAGAATTCTGGAACTTTAAATGTGTGATTAATTGTGATTAATCGTGATCAGATTCATTTTAATCGACTAATCAAATTTTAATCTTACAACTTGAAATGTCACAAAGCACTATGAAATTTCAATTCATGAATTGTCCTTTTATATGGCCAATTCCTCATTCCAAATAATGAAGAGATACAAGTGTTAAATCAATAGTAAAGTGAGATGAACTTAATAATTACTCATGAAAATCAATGAGGCACCATTACAGACAATAAGTAAAGTGGTATGTTTCCCTGGTATCAAAAGCCAAAGAAGGCTTATATGATAATATTGTAATGCCTTATGAATTCATTCATGAGAATGTCTAAACAGTTATGAATACTAATATCATTAGACATGAATGCATTGTAACCCTTTATGAATGGATTTATAATGCTTTACGAATACTAGGTTCAAAGAAAGTAATTGCAACCACTATACCTGTTATGTGCAAGTACTCTTTGTTCTATAACCTTATTTAAGAAAAGAAAAATTAGGCATATTAGTAAAATCAAAATGTATGCATACAAACACAGGTATTAAAGTGATTAAAAAATGCCAGATATACCTTTTGAGATTGAGACCACATGAGGTTGTAGGGAAGTCAAAGGGTAGCACACCTACATGTACTGACAAGTTGATTCTTCTAACTTGCAGCCGTGGTCAGGCAAAAATCCATTTAAAAACATCAGTCTGAGACCCCCACCACCACCACCACCACCACACACCCACCCACACACACACACACACACACCCACCCACACACACACACACACACACACACACACACAGACATACATCACTATCATTTATTTCCCTCTCAATTTTGAATATTCAGGCGCAGACTGATGTGAAAATAGCCCATGTAGTGTGAAGTGGGGGTGGGGAAGAGCGGGGGGTGTTCTCATTCGATGCTTGTCCATCAGGCCTCTTTGCAGTTACAGGTGGTCTCATATCCCCAAACTGGCACCAAAACACACACACACATACACACACACACACACACACACACAGACCTTCATCACATATACACACACATGACAGCAGGCTCCCCTCCTAGGGTCATTTGCATGTTCGACAGACAACAAACAGCCCTGTGCATGTCAAAATAGGTGGCGGGGCATGACAGGTTTCCGGAACAATGCTGTCTCCTCCTGGCCGACCTCTGACCCTCCTCTATGTCTCCCTTCACATTCAGGAGGCAAGATGAGGGGAGCACAGCCCTAGAGAAGAAAGAGAAGAAAATCACCCCAACCCCCTCCCCGCCTTTGGAATAAATCTAGATACCAATGTCATTATCCTCCCGCTCTTTTTTACCTACTCTCTCTTTCTCTCTCTGTCTCCCTCTTCCTCTCTGCCCTTTCTGATCCCTCCATCTCTTTTTCACTCTCCATCCTCCTCTCTCCTTTCCTCACATATGACTTTAGAGCTCCAAAGCAGATCTGCTAATTTATTTATTTATTTTTGTGTTGTTTTTATCTCCTTCTGTGACTTGATCCAAACAGCCATGTTCTGGTCTGACACTGACAAGAAGGGAACAGCTCTGAAGACCCCACTGTAGAAGGGCCTGATCTTTTGTTCGGCTAGGAGGGCTACGATGACACTAATTACCCAACTGGCTCATTTTCTGTTTGTGTTGCTATTCATATACCCCCCATTTCATCACAAACCACACTGAACTGTCATTTCTTTTACAGCCATTTTTGTCTTTTCTTCCCCCCCTCCAAATCCCCGAGGTGCTTCTGTGCATAACACAGTGCCCTTGAAGATTAGTCTACACTGTATGACCTGACAGAGCCTGTCAACTTGCCCCAAGCACTGAAATTCATTACTAATGTCATGAATTTAAGAGCCAAGTCAATTTAATTTGGCTCCACCACTTTCAGTGTTAAAGCACAACTCATCTAATGTTAGGGGTTTTTATTCAGTTGAGTAAGCTTTTTTTTCTTTTTTTTAAGGGGAGGGGGGTATTGTTTGGAATGCAGTTTTTTATAAAAATGGGTGAAATGTAGATAGAATGTATCATTTTAATTACTTCAGTTTACTATCATGTAGTATGTTGAGCACCATTACGGTTGCCTTGTGGGGAAAATGATGGCTGATTCTGGGGCAGTTCTGGTTCAAACCCGGCATGGATCCAGCAGCAGGTTAAAACATATTCCCCTGCCCACCACACACACTAATGCACTCACATTCACACATTGTCTTATCATTCCTGAGGACTGTAAAATGAACTTCCCCCAGAGATAATGCTTTTGTCTGCTGCTCTCTCTAAAGGAAACACTAATTGGCTCTCCACACCTGTGGATGCTCTTCTCATCTTTTCTCTGCTCTTCATTTCCATCTCTTCTCTTCTCTCCCTCTCTCCTCTCCTCTCCATCTTTTCAGCACTGGACTTGGTGGCTTGCTCACCTATCTCCAGCTGAAAAACACTGGGCCTTTCAATCAGAGCCTCCACAAATTAACCATCTCAGATAGGCGTCTTCTTCCATTAACTGGAGTTAGATAAGACTCTGCATTGCCATGGATCTTGGTGTCTATACGTATCTCTTGCCACGTATATCGGCAAGTGGAAATAGGGAGTTGAAGAAGCCTTAATCACTCTCTTACTTTTAAGTGGATACTTTACATATTTAAGCAGATCGTTACATCATGAGCCGATGTCGGAGGAGCTGGTGTGAGGAGATGTTCGGCGCTATCTGCTGAGGTTAAATAAAAGGCCATCCACTCCAACATGACTCTTCCTCTCACGCCGTCTAATCCAGAGTGTTTTAATCCTCCGTGCACAGAATATATGGCCAGGAATGTCAGACTGTTAATTCCCTGCACCTCTCTGATCACTCGTAATGTTTAACAGGGCAGCTTAACACTCTGCATTTTTAACAGACTGGCTTTTTGGCCTGCGCTTGCAATTTTCTTGTCTGCAACTTTTTAATATAATCCTCAGCAATGGCCGTGTCCAATGTCATCTTCTATGGGCTGGAGATAAAGCAGGTCCTTGCCTTATTAATCAGCAGTGAAATAGCACTATTGATGAGTTCAACATGGGAAAGACAAGAGAATACACATTTTAAATGCATTGCAGAAAGTGTACTCACTTCCACAAGACAGAAAACACAACTCCTTGAACAGATTATGTTAAAGGTGAATTTCAGCTACTTAATGAGTAATTCTTTGTGACATGTTTTTTTAACTTACCAGAAGATATTCTTGAACTTGACATTACCAAACAGTTTTTTAGTTAACATTTTTTAAACAATCACTAAGAAATGAGAATGCAGCTTTATTTCTTCAGGGTACACAAAACCAGTAAGTAAAGGTGTTTTAACAATGGATCTTGATGAATACATGGGAATAACAGTGTGAGTTTTCTTCAGGGTATACAAAACCACTAAGTAAAGATTTATTAATGCAATTTCAACATGAATACATCATGTATTGACACACATACACAGGACTGCACTGCAACATCAGCCAAGGAGACTACCCTGGGGTCTCTAAGTTACCTGATGAGGTTAGTTCAGAGGTGGAGACACTGACATAATCTTTACTTCATTTAGAATCTCTCAATAATTCATTTAATTCATTGAATTCATCATGATTTCTTTAAGTAGTAATGTCTTACTAATGCTGGAACAATGCTTACTAATGGTTAACTAGGTGTTAATAATTAACTAACTCAGTTAATAATTAACAAATGGAAAATAGTGTACCATTATTACAACGTGTTACCATTAAAAAAACTGCTGGCTTAGACTGTTGTGAAATGATTTTGCTGGATTTCCAAAAGACAAACCTCTTGCTGTCTTTGAAGCTGCCGTCTATTTTGCCTGTTTGGATAATTGATACTTTCCTCACAATTATGATAAAGCTATAAAATGTCACTCTCGCATGCTTTTGGTATGACAGCTTACGTACCCACCAATCCCAAAGGCTCTGTTATTCAACCTTTCAGCACTAACCTTTCCATTTGTTTAAAGAGATGTAAATTTGCCTTTTGTTTCCATTGAGCCACAGAGGCTGACACTTGAGATTATGTTTATTGTCGACTTAATCCTCTGAAGGAGCGCTTGCATGTTCTCCCATTCAGAGGAGCTCTTTCACGACGGCAGGAGGAGACGTGCAGGGCCCGAGAAAAGCCACATCTGAAACCCTTCTCAAATGTGTTGTCACAACAGCAGAGGAATGCGAAACCAATGCCATGTTTCAACCTGAGACCGCCTCTCTCTGTCTGGGAAGAACCACATGGGCACAGAGAGCAAGAGGAACAGTGCGTGTGTGCTTGTGTTTGTGGGGACATTTCAGATGGTTTGTATCATCAGTTAGTTTACACTCCTTCATCTCTTTCTTTCGTTCTCTCTCTCAACCCCCTGCAGGCAAATACCTATAAATAAACAAAAAAAAAAAAAAAGTGTCCCTGACAGTGTTACGGAATGAAACTTCAAAAAGTGTAGGCCATTTTAGGGGTGAGGTGTGAATGCAAGTGGCAATATTAGAACATCACCTTCCATCTCAGACACATAGACAGTGTTTACATTGAAGTACTGGGGTGAATGGGGACATGCTTTTCACTTTAAAAAAGAGAGAGGGAAAAACTTTCTTAGCCCCAGAGATGTTAAAAAGCAAGCTTGTTTATGAGACACAGGGAGAGGGAAGTGTTGCTTATTGCTCAAAGACAAGGCTGTTGAAATTTGGTGTGAAAAATCGGGTGTAGTTTGAGCTGACAGCTGGACTAGAAGTTCTGTTTGCAACCTTATTTGACCTACCAGGCCATTTTGAGGAAAGAAATGTGACATGGAGCTTGAACAAAGAATAGCACGAAAGCACAGGAGTTATGATGAAAAAAGTTCCTAACAGATATATACAATTTGTAGAGATTTGTACAGATTATTTACAATTTGTAAAATTGATTGGAGTTTCATAAGAAAGAAAGGTACCATTCAATCTGAACATAACAGGAGTTAGTGTGAAAAGTTGTATATAGGAACTGCAGAGTCTTTGCGACAAAGTCAGCACTGTTGATCAATTGTCAGAAGAATCCAAAAAATTTGAGGACAAGTTTTTTTTCTTATTCACCTTTCTCATAGAATACAACAGCTACTGCCAGGGAATATAGAGTGTGTTAGCCGTGTTTAAATGTAATCAGAGATGGTTTCAGATTGTTGATGTAAACACTTTTTTACCACAAGCATCCTTGTCAGTTACACGCTACACTTGATCGTCCAGGAACAGTCACCTTGACAACACACTGACGATCTCTGCAACATATGTTAAGGATAAGAGGGAAAATAGACATAAATTGAGTCTCTCCATCTTGCCGTTGGGTGAGGCCTGTCACACTGTGTTTGTTTTCAGTCACAAGAAAAAGACACAGAAACAGGAACATCGATGCTCACGCATTCAACCATCAGAAGATGTTTCAGTAACACCTGTCCGTACATCAGAGTCTTTCTCCCTCATTAGTATATCTATTTAAATATGATGTCTGCTCTCCTAAAAAGAAAAAAAGGAAAAAAACAAGGACAGAGAGAAATAAAAATGCCTTGCTCCCAAAGCTGCTTTGCTCTGTTTTCATATCCATTCCAGTGATTTAGTCTGTCTCTCTCTCTCTCTCTTTCTCTCTCTCGGTCTCTCACTCTCTCTTTCTCTCGTCTTCTCTCTCTCTGCGCTTTGGCTTGTTTTGTGTTTAATTCAGGCTCATTAAGCGAGAGTCTCAGTATGCCAGTGTGAACCTCCACGGGAGGTGTGTCTGTGTGTGTGTGTGTGTGTGCGTGTAAGAGGGCTCTTTTTTGGCAGCCCAACCTCAACTGTGGTTGAAAAACAAAGGATCCCCCCAAACACAACCCCCCTAACAGTACTCACCAACCCACCCCAAATCACCCCATGCATACACACACACACACATACACATACACACACACAATCTCAAGTGGCCCCACCCTGTTCAGATCCTCTTGCCAGAGGGACCAGCAATGAATAATCCACGAAAAAGACAGCCTAAGCTTTTCTAACCTCAAACTAAGGCCATTCTTCGGAGACCTAGGATACACAGTGGATTTACAACATGAAAACACACACACGCACACACACACACATACAAAGCCCCCCTCTGACATATTTGCAGTCATCCTTTTCTCAGCCATCCCCGTGCCTCCCTCTCTTCCACCCCTCCCTCCTCCTCTCCCCATACACATTTGAATAGAGACACATCAAAAGTAAGCAAAACACATAATTACCAGCATTAATATAATGAGGTCTTTGAGATAAGCCGCCTGAGTCGGAGCTCCCCGCTCTGTCAGGGAGGTGGGGTTGGGGGGAATGTAAACAGCACTTACAACTAAGTGAGCTGTAGCCGGAGACCTGAACAAACATATCTGGTGCCTGATGATTAGACAACTGCTTTTCCCAGGTATGTAGGGGGAAGAGCGGACGCTAGGCTGGGCGAGTGCCTGGGCAGGTATCTGGAGGCCATAGGGGGTGAAAAACCCTACGGCTGTTAGCGTTAGCACAGCTGCAGGCAGAGGGAGAGGCGAGGGAAATCTGTTCAGTGTGTGTTTCCACATTACCTCTTTATTTGGGTGTAATTAACGCAGAATCACACTCCTGACCCACCTCTTATTCCCCCTTCTGTTTTTTAGCTTTCACTTTCTCTCTCTCTCTCTCTCTGCCTCTGTCTCTTTCTTCCTCTGCCTCTGAGGTAGCCTACGCTTTTTTTTTTGATGAGATCCTAAGGGTTTCTGGTACGTGGCAGGTTTCTTTGTAGCTCAAACACCCCAAGAGGAGATTGGGGGCAGAAACTCCCAAACCCAGGGGCAATTCCCCACTCGACGTGGGGATTTGCCCCAACAGCTGCACCCGAGCTTTACATCTTCTTCAGAACACTAGCAATATAATCACAGATCAAAACCCTCTGACCTATCTGCAGTCATGTGGTGCTACACTTTTTGCTAGCATGCTAGTTACATAAGAGTGAACTGGGCCAAGCTAACATTGCCTGAGGCAATGTTGGAGATTCACTGTTCTTTCACATTGCCTCAGCTTCAGACTACAATTGATCATTTTACATCTCTACATGGGGTGCATTTGTATCAACTGATTTATTCAGCATTTATTGAAAGAAACCATTTATGAGGAACATTTTTGTCTAAAACCATAGCTTTACTATGCTAGTCATCAGCTATAACCCTTATCTTCTGCAGAATATATTTCCCTAAAGAGAAAGACTTAAGGAAACTGTATGATACAAACCATAGTGACTGGTGTTTAACAGATGCTTTTATTCAAAGCAACATACATCACTAATGTGGGGGTTTGGGAACTGAACCTAGGTCAGCTAATTGCAAGTTAGTGATACTGCTGCTCCGCCATGAACACACTAGATTTCTCAGAGAAACAGTTATAAGACTATAAACTGAATTCTGGAGGTAACACAGTAGGTAAATAGGCTAAGGAAGTGAGTCAGTGAGTAAGTGCAATTAATGCAACCTTGTCTGCTAAATCTTTCACTGTTTTTTACATGTACTTTGCTCCTTTATTTACTAGACTATTCACTATACTTTACTTTACATCCATTTTCAATGTCTTTACAGTCTGGTTTGAGCTTGGTAAAGTTTTTCTCTTTGTCTTTCCAAAGGACAGCCTGATTACAACTTCATTCTCTGTGTCCTCTGTCTGTGGGTGTAGTCTGTGTCATTGATCTGTGGTGTAAAAAAGACTTCTTCTGACTGCAGCAGACATCATCTGCTGTCCAGGAGAAGTTGGCATGTTGGTCAGGTCAGTAGTCTGCCCAACTCTCTCTCTCTCTCTCTCTCTCCCCTCCACTCTCCCTCTCTCTCTGTTCGGATCTGGGCGCAGGGGTTGAACAGGGGTCAGTGTGTCTGTCCTTCTCACCTCCCTGGGCATGTGGTGGCATCACGCCGCCATGTTGAGTGACACCCTGGCACTGCCAACCACTGCGGTCCCTTGGCACGACTGGCTGGTGTAATCATGAACACGTCCTCATCCTCCTGAGGGCGGAGAGTTCAGAGCCGGCCCACCAAACACACTAATCACATTTCACTGCAGGGAGCCGGCAGGAGCAGCTCTCTGAGCAGGTGTGTGTGTGTGTGTGTGTGTGTGTGTGTTTGTATGTGTATGTACAAAACAGAGTGATGAGAGAAAAATGTGCGTGTGTGTGTGGGTGTGTGTGTGTTTGTGTGTGTGTGTGTGTGTGAATGTGCTGCTTTGTGGGGAGAGTAACTCTGTTCCCCAGCTCTGGTTGCTGGCCTCACCATGTCGGCCGGCTAAAACAACACACTGCAGTTATTTTTACAGGCAGCCAGGACAGTGTGTGTCATACTGAGGGTCTGTGCACTGCTGTTCCTGCAAACGGGAGGTGTGTGCTCTTAACCCAGGTAGGTCAGTGATGAAACTTCAAATCCTGCACCAACACATACACATGCACACAAGCACAGATACACATGGTATTCTATAAAAGAGAGATCTCAAAGTGGCAACGGTAAAACCATCACTATGGATTGGGTATGTGTGTGAGGGAGTTTGTGGTGTGTGTGAATGTGATGTGGGCTGACATCCACCCCCCCATCCCCACTGTCTTGCTCAGAGACAGCCGCTTCATTAGCACATAGGCAGATTTGCACCCCAGTGCAGTATGGGTAGGGGTGAACCCTGTCAGGAGGCCTCGGCAGAGACACGAGCTCCGCCGGCGCTCCCGGTGTCATGGGAGCGTCTTATTTGTCAGTGCCGCCACCGCTGTCGTCCGTGCTGCCGCACCCGCTCACTTGCGAGCGGCATCATCTGCTTCCGCTCTGACATGGCACCACCACCGCGTGCCTTTGCCCTCACGCACCCCTCCTACCCTGCCCCCCACCTCCCACACACGCACACACACATACACTCACACCATACCACCATACACCGCTGGGCACTGCCATCCTGCCAATTACATTGGGCGAGCAGGTGGCACCTTGCAGGTGGCAGGATAATCCCCCGTAAAGATCGCACTTCATTAAGAAATCCGTTTAATGTGGCCGGCTTGATTGATAAATCGCCCAAACCCAGTGCCCAGACTTGCCAAGCGCTGACCTGTGATTGCTGGGCTGACACGCGCACACACAGAAAAAAAAATGAAAAACAGAAGTTGATGTTTTTGAGTTCATCTCGGCTTGATTTGCATGGCTGCCATGTTTAACGACAGACTGTCACGAACAGACACTTTACAGCTGAACATGAATCCGACCCCGCCAGCTAGCCTATGGCAACATGCCAGTGACAAACTTCATGCTAAACAGACGAAACATCTGAGTGAAAGGACAAAAACATCCTTGTGACAATGTCTGTCCTAAAAAAGTCCGCCGCACAAATTGCCTTGAACAGATCCACTGGTTGTTGAGGGCGTTTTGGAGGGAGATAAGCTTGTCGTGACGCTTCATATTTTGCCATGGGAAAAATAGAACATGAAAGCTTAATTTCTCTGCTCCGCCGCTTCACTAGTGTAATGTGCGTGCCTAAGCAATGGGGTTGAGAGCGTAAATAAACACAGACCACCCAATCAGCAGCAGTGCTTTAGGAACATGCCACAGCCGTGTAACGCCTGAGGAGCCTCTCTATAATTTAGTGTCTTTGTTATTACAATCAGGAGCACACTGAGGAAAGTCCCTCTGTGTTACACTGGGATATGGGCACATCACAGGATATACACTCGTAGAGCGCGAGGCACAAGGTTTCAACACTTGAAACCACATGTATAATTTTTTTTTGTGTGTGTGTGTGTGTGGGGGGGGTGGGGGGGGGGCTGAACTGTTGAGTGAATACAGATAAATAGGTCAAAAGAAATCCATAAAATACAGACTTACACTTACATGTAATTGTAAATGGAAAGCAAATATTGCAAGAAGCAGTTGACTCCACAAAAACTAAAAATCACTAAATAATAGTTTTTAAGATTGTTGACAATTACTGATTGATTACTGACAATAACTGAAACATTTAACATGATCATCTGTTACATGATCATATAGAACAAAATCTTCTTCTAACTTTCATGTTGTTATTCGAAACAGATTAAATCTGAAGTTATAATGAATTATTGAAATCCATTCATTCATGTCTTTGTCAAATGCATACACACACACACCTGACTGAGGTGTGTATTTTGAGGCTAACACTCCAATAGCTGTTTGCAAAAATAGCGGCAATGAGACCCAGTACACATTAAGTCCCCCCCACCCAATCCCTCCCCACACCCCCAACCTATCTATCGCTCTCTCACTCTGTCTCTCTGCCCCCCCCCCCCCCCCCCTCCCTCTCTCTCTCCAGCTGCTCCCCGAGCATGTAACGGTTTGGCTCCTACCTGATGCTGAGGGCCGTGTCACACTGTGACAGGGGAGATCACCTTGGTCTCGGGGTGAGTGCTTTAATTACGCCGCCAGCGCTCGGAGCTGCGCTGCATCAATGCGGGTGTCAGCTCACCCAAAGTTCACATCTCTGCCTGCTCAGGCCCTGCAACGCCATGCCACGCTGCTACCCCTTCTTTGTTAGGCAACATGGAATTCTCCAAATTGGGCTCAGTTGTGTGTGTGTGTGTGTGTGTGTGTGTGTGTGTTCTACTCAGTGTCACCACTGGTGTCCACTATCACGTTTCTGTAATAGACCTGACATCATCCCTGAGATATTCTATATTTTAATTGCCAAGGTCAGACATAGAGCTGTTTCTCAAACAAGAAAATCGCTGACTCCTCACGACTAGCAGCTGAATGTGTATGTGTGGAGAAGCGTGCATTTGAGTGTGTGTGTGTGGGGGGGGTGTTGGCTTTTCTGCACAAATTTAACAAGGCCTGGGGTCACTGTCTGTGCATTCACAATCACAATATGTGGCACATGCATCCCCATATGTCTACACATGACAATTAAATTACTGTTGTGGTTGAACTTGAGTTGTTAAGCCTGGCTGTCATTTCCTAAATATTTTTATTTGTATTTGTACTAATATTATCCTACTTTGCATTTGCCCCCATGCCTGTTTTGACATTAGCTTATGTTGCCAATCTTGGCTTGAGAACACACCAGTAAAATGAAATTCCTGCAATTCATATGGATTTATAGATCCTCTTTATTCGCTCAAGGGATCTCTATCTCAGTAATGTGTGCTCCCTCTTTCACTTCATCTCTCACTCCATCCCTCTTTCCACCATTTCCCTATTTCTTTCCATCTAACTTTCCCGCTTTTCTCTGTTTGCATAACCCTCAGTGTATAGGAGCTGTCATAGCAGCCTGCAGTAGCCCCCAGACCTGCAGGGGGCAGTGTGATCTCAGGGCTGACAGGTAGCTGCCACTCACACACATACATCATTTAGTTGCCCCCGACCTTGTGTGTGTGTAGTTGGATAGATAGATAGATAGATAGATAGATAGATAGATAGATAGATAGATAGATAGATAGATAGATAGATAGATAGATAGATAGATAGATAGATAGATAGATAGATAGATAGATGGGTGCTGGATGGTCTGTGTAACAATATTGACACGAATGTTTATGCTGAATACTATTGCCAAGAGTATGATTTGACTTTTATAAAAGTAGGTGTATGTTTACTGTTAAAATTTCATTTAATTTTATACTGTATACTAATATATAGATATTTAAAATGGTTATTTTTAAATTTACACCTACCATGTACTCTAACCCTGCTCTTTTACATGAGGACAGGATCAATGTTGTGTTTCTGCTGCAGGTGAGAGGTCCATGTGGAGCCTCTGTATATGTTAACCATGGGTTGCTCTATGGCAGCAGACCACAGGGGATGAAGGACTGGCCTTACATGTCTGTTCGCAGGCCTCAGTGAATGTCCAGTGCTTTTTATCCATCCTAGAAGCCCTGCAACTGACCCTTCCTCACAATGGCACTGCAAAAATGGACCGTCCCAATGATTGATCCCACTCCTTGACTTTGATACTATGCCTAGCTGCTACTACACTGTCCAGCCATAACTTTAGATAACCTATGGCTTGACTACCATATAATGTTGTGGGAGGATATTTTGGAATTATTATGATGCTCAGCTAAAATCATGGACAAACTGTAGTCTATCATGATAACCACTGCTGTACTTTTCCTGTATGACCCCTGGCAGTTGGGTTGGCCCCTTGAGCCGTGGATCTGCCCAAGGTCTCTTCCTATCCTAACTACCATAAGGGAATTTTTCCTTGCCCCTGTTGCTCTTGGGTGCTCCTTGCTGTCCTAACTACCTATATATATATATATATATATATATATATATATATATATATATATATATAATTGAATTGAATTAAATTTTCCATACTCCTCTTGGGATAGCACTCTCATTCTCTGGGTTTCAATCTAAGATGATTTAGAAGACTGGGATTGAACTCAGAAGCAGAAATAAATCTAATGCTGTAGTCCAAACACACTGTTATTACATAACTGTGTATATCTGTTTCCTACTTTAACTAAACTAGTTAGGCCTTTTACATTGATTTACACAGAATTCTGTTCATGTGTTTTGTGTGTTTGTGGATGAGAAATTTGGTAACACTCTCTATGAAGCTTGTAAATATTAGTGTTTCCAAAACATTTTTGTGTGTGTGTGGTATTGTGTGTGACTGGTGCCCATAACCTCTCCCCAACACAGTACATCCTCAC
>JAIFZK010000015.1:10307500-10340000 GCA_027481765.1 Tenualosa thibaudeaui | reverse complement strand
AAAAAGGCCATACTGCAGTTTTACCTGATCAGACCTGACGCACTGTCTCAGGATATCTTGACTGGGGAGGAAGTTTAGCTCTTAGCTAAACTAAGCTATGCTAGCCATCTTGCCCCTGCCTGCGCTACCTGTGTTGAGCACGGGACACACAAATGCTTTTTCTCCCTCATCATAAGTCCCTTATAACAAGCCTTGTGTAACATTGCAATATGTGATAGCAGCATTAGCAGTATTAATATAAATAGTATAAATATGATGCTAAACGTTAAAGAGCTACTCTAAAACACGGCGGAAGTATAGCCTAATATAGTGGCATGTCATAATTAAAGGAAATATTTAACTTAGGGGTGCTGTGAACGAATAAAAAAATGTTGATTGGGTGCCTTGAGCTCAAAAAGTTTGAGAATCACTGCTCTAGAATGCATAATGCATGAAAGGCCTTCACAGAATATATTTTGAACTTAAATAACCCATTCAGATATTTGATTAAATAGTTGTCTGTCCAGTACTCTTCAGTGGCAAAGACATTTTGTGATAAAAGGCATTTCTGTCCTGTTGTTATAAGCATTGCAACACACACATTCATGCTCTAAATTCATTCAGTAAGGGAATTCACACACACACAATATTTTACATATTCATGTAGGACCACAAAAATACATACAAAATAAAAGTAAACCGTATTCGAGTGACAGTTTGAATAAAACAGATCATACACGCAAAGAGATATGTCTTCCTGAATTTTCCTCTGTGAGAAATTCAGCTATATGGTACATCTCTAAAAATACCTGCGCCCATCTTTAAACCTCCACATACACACAGAAACACTGACATGCACACACAAGCACAACACAATACAACAAAGAAGAAGACAGTGTGTTCAGTCAGTGTGCAGACCTTATGCAGGTCAGTTCACCTTTATGTTTGATCGTCTTTTATTTCTGAACAGTACAAACACACACACACACACACACACACACACACACACACACACACACACACAGGGAAACAACTGCCCTCCCGAGCTCTAAGCCGTTGAGCAGATGTCAAAACTGATAATCCAACCAGTGCATTTTGCCCCTGTCTGCACTCCTGTGCACTGCTCTCCAGGCAGCTGTTGATTAAGACAGAATAAGCCTCTGACTTTTCAATTCCAGCCATAATTTGGTTTCTGTATTACATTTTGCCAGGAAGCTCGTGATGGAATTTTTCCTATCTGGGCTGGAGTAGGCTGATGACGGGCCGTAATAGACTATCGCCGGCCATCTCCACTCTTACATTCCACCTCTCTCCTCTCCCCCTCTCTTTTCAAAATGGAAAGCTCAACATGTGTATGTGTGGGGATGGGTGGCGGGCCTTTAAATAGACTTCAGAAATGCATTCAGTGCTGCTGATTGTTCTTTCTCCGTTCTGGCTTGTCAGTGGTGCATTCCTGCCTGTGTCTTGTTCTTATTGCAACACAAGCTTTTGATTACAAGAATCAGACCGAGAAGTCCCTCTGCTCTGCCTGGGTTATGATCTCTGTGTGTGCGTGTGTGTGTGTGTGTGTGCATGTGTGTGTGTGTGTGTGTGTGTAGGCTTGAGGGTGACTGATTGTGTGTGTGTGTGTGTGTGTATAGCATATATACTATGGTGAATATTGTAGATAACGGAAAGCTAACGTAAATGAAAGGTGAAAGTTCAGAAAATAAACAAAAGGAGATTGGCGGACACAAAACAAACAAACAAACAACAACAAAAAAAACAATGTGACTACACCTCTGCCACAGTTCCACCTGCAGCCCACACTGGCAGTAGACACAGCAGTAAATACGCCAAACACAGGGCAGATCTACCATTTCAGTGAGTCAGGGAATGAGTAGTGAAGTGAGTTTTACTTCCAATGAAACAACCTACTGTTTAACACCCAGCCAGTGTGACAAGTCCACCACCATCACCACCTCCACCATCATCTTCTCCACCCTCCGCTGCGTAGCTGCTCACCGACAGACTCCTCACCCGCGTTACTGTCCATAAATTCCTGCCTGCCGGCCTCTCTGCCTGCCATTTGTCTGGCTGACGCGGCCTTGCGGATTGATGTCTTTCCAGGTCATTTGTCTGTTGCTGTCCCTGCTTCTCCTCCTCCTCTACACCTCCAGAGCTTTGGCCTCCACAGGACTCCACTTTGCCCCCCACGCACCACTTCACACACACACACACACACACACACATACACACAGCCATCATGCCATCCGCCATCCCGCTTGATTGCGTATTGACAACAAATCAAAGCACATAATGTATGGAGATGTTTGCTAGCCTGACACACAGACAAGACGGACCGCCCGAGCATCGCCCAGTGTACACATGTTTATTGTGGCTGTCAGCCTAAACCGCCATTGATCCATGAGGAGAAAAAAAGAGAGAGAGAGAGAGAGAGAGAGAAATATAGAGGGAGGCTGGGTGAGGAGTAATTGTCTCCATAAGCAATGCTTACTTCATGGTATCAGAAAAGGCACACATAGGTTTACTTAAGTGAAAGAGATGTGATCGTGAAAGAAAGAAGAAAAGAAAAAGTAATGAAGAAAAAAAAGAAAGGAAGAACAGAAAAGAGAAAAAAAGGACTAGCTTAAGTAATAGACTGAGAATACGATTACAGACTCCCTCTCCCCCACGCCACCACAAACACCTCTGTTGGCCTGGTAATGTGTGTATCAGAAAAGTTTTTTTTTTTCTTTTTCTTCTGCCCCTTAGGCCTCGTCAATAAAGGAATGGTACTGTGGGTTCCATTCTCTCTCTCCCTCTCTTTCCTTCAAACATACACACACATACAGCCACACTCAGATGCACTGAGTATCTTTGAAATGGGTTTTGTATTGATTTTTGTAACTACCCTGTTAGGTGACGTTATGCCTCGGCGTGTCATTTCGTGATGGGCTCTGCCTGCAGCAGGTCATTGAGGTGATAACTGTCATTTGGAGGGACAGAAAAGCAATCATAGCTTTTTCATTACTTACTCTTTTGTCCCTTTCTGCCCCCCGTCCACGCACTGTGCTCTCACCTCTCTCTGCGTTACCCTCCTCGACACCCATGGCACCCCTCCACCCCTCCGCTGGGATCTCTTGACACATTATGGCTTCTGTGATTTAACTGTGCTCTTAAATTAAGTGCTGGAATATCAGGCTTTAAGCTTTAGGAAAATAAACTTCATGTCAGGGGGATCAAATGGCCTGTAGGGTCAGGGTGGTAAACTCACACAAGCACGCTCATCAATTTGAGACCCCGACCTACTGTTGGGGGCCTGGTCGTCTGGCCAGCTGGCTTCTAGGGCTGATTGGCTGGCCGGCTGACCGGTCGGGGTGAAGGTCTGAGCGGATCTTTGTCTGCGATTGTGGAAGGGTCCAGACCTGGCGTTGTGTCCAAGGAGTGTCACCATCAAAACAAGACCAGAGCGCAGAGGACACCAAGGTTACACCCTCTCTGTGAGTCTTCATCTTATAGGAGGAGAATCTCTGTGACTGTCAGTATGCTAACACCAAATATATCAGATATATTTGTATTTATCTTTGTTAATAATTAGTGAACCGTCAGCATAACCTTGCACCAGAATAATTGATCATCCAAACATCATCTCGCTACATGATTTAAATTGTGTTCTTTAGGTATCTGGAGAACAAAACTCCATGAGTCCATGAGTAGGGCTGTAAGAGTCTGGTTGTGTTAAATCACACTAATAAAATGTAAACATGAGTCACAAAATGTATGCTGTTTCTTTGTGCTAAAATGTGATTGTGCTTCTTTGTGATGGAATGTCTTCTAAAATGTCTAAAATGTTCTAAAATGTGCACTCAATCATTTTATGTTTTGGTCAGTGGACTCACAGACTGAAACTTGATGATGAAACATGTAGAGTTTTCCAGGCGTGTGTATGAGTGTGTATGTGTGTTTGTGTGTGTGTGTGTCTGGGGTGCATGACTTTTGTGAGATGCTCTCTTTGCTGAGGAGATGGAGTGTTTGTGTGGGGTCTTGCTGAAGGGTGTCAAGCATGTGAGCCAGCTGTGGTGGGACGGAAAGCAGCGCTAGGCTACACTCATGTGACACCCTGTTCCCTTTGGTACCAATCAGCAGGATGACATTACTCTTCTTTTGTATACTCGTCATTTAATCCTTCACAGTCTGTCACTCTCTCTCTCTCTCTCTCTCTCTCTCTCTCTCTTCCGCTCTTGTGCCCCTCATCCCACCATCTCTCTCTCTCTCTGTGTTATTTCATACCATCCGCTCCAGAGAATGCCTTCCTCTGCCGCTGTCATCACTTCTAAACTCTCCACAAATCAAGAGAGGAGAGAGCTCATCAAAGGCCATGGCAGAAATGAGAACAATGACATTAAATGATGGATGACATATTTGTGATACTTAATCCACATCTAATATCTAAAGATGAAAGCCATATAAAAATGTGTATACTACACATTTCACCCACAGGAAACCATGCTCTTGTTTGAGTGACACACCCAGGTCTGAAACAACTTTTTGCCCAAATGAAAATTAGTTTGCAGTGATTACTCTTTGGAATTATTACATCTGGTCTGTGTATTTTTTTTATTTTTGTGCTCGTACTTTGAGGAGAACCTATCCAAAATGAGCAGAAAGATATAGAGAGCGTGAGAGAGAGAGAACGAGGCAGAGAAACAGAGGGCAGGGAGGATAGTGACAAAGAGATGGTGACAGTGTCTTTCTCTCTCTCTTTCTCTCTCTCTCTCTCTCTCTCTCTGTCAAAGAGGGAAAAAGTGGAAGAGGGGGGGAGGGGGAGAGAAAGTGGCATGGAGTTGATTAGTCTTCTGCACTTCAATGACCCTAGCCTGTTCTTTTTGGTGATGCTCTTCCTCCGCCTCCTCCTCCTCCATCTTTCCCCCCATTTTGTCCTCCTCCATCTCTTGTTCATGTTCCTCTGGCCTGACGGTCACCTTGCTCATCATCAGGGCAATTATTTATGTAAGGGGAGCGGAACAAAGAGCTGGGCTTTCCTCTCCTCTGCACTCTACCCGTCTCCAGTCCTCCGCCAAGTGCTCCTTGTAAAGCACCCTGCTGGAGAACCAAGAGGGATTGCCACTGCCAAGTTCATAATCTCATTAACGAGTCGGCATAAGGTTAGGGCCGTTTACATCACGTGCTCAATGTGACCCCCATTATTCTCAATCAACTCATCCATCCAGACGCCCCGCCGTGGTGCGTTAGGGATCCTCATCCGACACCCCCCTCCACCATCACCATGACTTCCAGACCCCCTCTACACACACACACACACACACACACACACACACACCACCACCACACCCCAGCTGTGAGTTTGCGCTGTTCTGCGGCCCGTGAGTGGCCTGGGCAGAGGTGTGACAGGGGGACGCGGCTTGGAGCAGGCTGCTCCACGGATGGCTGGCGTAATTGAAAATAATGAGGGTCACATTGAGCATATGGTCGCTGTTGTGTCCCCCTGCCCCTTCTTCCACCTACCCTCAACACACCTCCCCCCCTCTCTGCACACACACACATTCACATACACACTCACACAAAAGGCCTCAGTCAAACTTTCTGCCATCTCCAGCCAAAAGATTTCACTCTTGGTGTTTGACGCGTCTGGTGTAACCATGAACAAAGAGACTCTTTCTCTCTCTCTCTCTCTTTACCCTTCGCCACCAACTCCACGGCCTTAATGACCGGCCTTCCCACTGTCACAGGGAAGGGCATTGCCCAGTTGGTGGTGCTCTGGCATGTCCACTGGGACCAGGGGGAGAGTTGCCACTAAGCAGTGCTCTGATGGCAACGTGGGCAGTGCCAGCTGAGTGGGGGTTGGGGGGGGGGGGGGGGCAGCAGCGGATGCGTCACTTTCAGCTTCATTAGACTCTCATCTCTGTCATCAGAAACGAGGAGCAGTTTGCCAAATTTTTTTTTCTGTCTTTCTTTTCTTTTTTTTTTCTCGTGTTTCGATTTTATTTGTCCTCTGACACAGTGACCTCGGGCAGGTTCTGGCATGATGTGATTGTGCCAGCCGGCCAGTGTGTGTGTGTGTGTGTGTGTGTGTGTGTGTGTGTGTGTGTGTGTGTGCGTGCATGAAATGCGTGTGAAATGTGTGTTCACCTGGTGTCAGGAGGCATCCACTACCCCCCTGCCCCCCAAAAGCACTACCTCCTCCACATGCGGTCCCTCTTGCCCGCCCCCCCTCCACTTACAGCAAGGAGAACCATCAGGAGAAAAGAACAGGAGAGAAGGGAATGAGGTGAGCCAGAGTTTCAGAGTTTACATATTTTTCGGACGGTCATGCGATCTTGGTGGGTTAGCGGATAAATCTGGCTGTGCTGTCCCCTCACCTCCCATCATCCATCACTTAATCTGTCAGAGGGGAGCAGATACTCAGCCCAACGCACTTCTCCTCATATCTACCCAGTGTGCTGGGTATCTGCTGAGAGTGGGCCAGACACTATCAGTGAACCTAACTGCCAGCAGCTCTCCTCTCTCTGCCTTTCTCTCTCTCTCTCTCTCTCTCTCTCTCTCTGCCAGACAGTTTCGAAACACTAATATTTTCCTCTTGTTTCCATGCGACGGCAGGGAGCGGGCGAGCTATGCTAAGGTCAGGGATGTCATTCCCAGCGTGTTGAAGGACTGATTAAATGTAGGCCTCACTCTCACCGTATATCACTCTGGAACTAGCCTCCTGATGGAACGTATGTCTTTGAGAGATACCATTATTTATAAGAGTACTATTCTTTATTTTCATATAGTCAAGGCATTTGTCCAAAAGCACAAAAAATGAGTGTTGTACAACAGCTAGACAGAGGATCCCAACATTTCTGTCTGAGCCTACGGGGTGAGGTGTGTATGTTAGCTGCATATCAGTCTGTGACAGGCTGGAATGATATAATTCACTATCACCTCACAAATTTCCACTGACAAATGGACATCATGTGCTCCATATATCACGTGCCTGTCCAGGGACTTGGGAAGCAGCACTTTGAAACTCCATCTGCGAGTTTAATAAATAATGAAAAAATAAAACCCCTCCTCCACACCCTCCATCTTTACAGAGAGGTCGGATTAAGATAGACCAGTCATGGGGCTTTGGGAGCGCACTGTAAAACTGTCAATTGATTTCCTTGCATCTCAGTTACTTGTGTAACATCCTTAGGAAGCTGAATTTACGAGCGGCCCATGCAGCAGTGGCAGCATTGTTGCCGTGATACGGCCGTCGAGATGTCAACTGGCTCTCATGTTTCACGCAGAGACAGGTGGACGTTAGACGCGGTAATGCTGTGAACGGCCTCTCTGTGGACCGGACCTGATATCTGTTCATACTGTGAATTACCCATCTGGCTATAGGTCCAGATAATCTAATAATACTGTGAACTGCTTCTCATATCTACACTGATATGTTAATGTGGTGTATATGAAGTTATGAACATGGATATTTTGATATGCTTATCTGCCTCTCATATGAAAACTAAGGTATTAATAGAGTGACCAATGTGTCCCTTTACATGAACATTGTTATTCTATTACTCTAAACTATAACTCTGCCTGTTTACATAAGAACCCATATGTTAGTGGTGTTAGTGGCATATTTTTATGCACATAATATATGACATACCAATTACAAAAAAAAAAGAAAAGGAAACATAAAAATGTGTATTAACAATGTGATGTATTGTGAGTAATTATGTGAATAGTCTATGATTGCAAGGAATTACCATATTAGGTATATACTAAGTAGAACTGAATGGGGTTTAATGCATAATGCATGAATGATTTACAATAAAATAAAGAATCTGAAATTTGCCTGATCTGACAATTTGTAGCCTACATTGCTTAACAAAAGGTGATAAACAGGTATGAGAAACAAAATAATACACCGTTGTAAATGCTATTAAAGGAGTCAGTTGTTCTCATGACAAGCAGTGTCCTCTGTAATAATCTAAGTCATATAAGCTCCCCATCGCGTATTGGTCCTATTTGTCTTTCCTTTTGAACTGCATCTTTAGCTTTACAAGATTGGGCCAACGGCCAAGCCTGCTCCGGAATGTTCTGTACAAAGGAACTCACAGTCTGACTGGAGTTATTTATTCCGGAATGTTCGTAACCGAGATGCTCTAAACCATAACACACGTAAAACGATGCCCCCATCTTCTATAAAGACCAATGACATGGGATGGAACAGCGGCACTGGCATGGCTTGAGTCAAATGCTTTAGAGGCTCTGTCAAAACAGCTGTTTCAAACAAGCATCTCTCTGGATGCTCTAGAGATTGTGGTGTGGCCATATTAGATTCACCGTGAGACAAGTGAATGTGTCAGACAGGAGTGGTGTGTGTGTGTGTGTGTGTGTGTGTGTGTGTATGTTGGGGACGGGGGGTGGGGGTGGCTGCCAAATTCATCCCTACAGGAAGTCTTAAACACAGAGATCTAAATACCAACGTCCTGTTGGGACCCTGGCAGGGGGTGGGGGGCACCACCTGCCTCTCCAGTCTAATTGAATCCTCCGTTACTAAATGCAATTAGGTCTAATGTGAAGTCTCCCCGGCTTGCGATGACAGCCGGCGATGTTTTCCATATCTGCCTAAAAGGATTGCTCTCGTCTCCCAGCTTATTATTCCCCTCGCAAAAGCCAATAATGACAAATCAATTAGCATCAACCCATCTCGTTAAGAGTCTGCCAGCCTCGTTAAGACTGGCAGTGCCAGGGGTGGGCAGAGACCCACTGCTTGGAGCGGACAGGAGACTGTTGTGTGTGTGTGTGTGTGTATGTGTGTATGTGAGTGAGAGAGTGTGTGAGTGAGAGAGAGAGAGAGGGAGAGAGAGAGAGACCTAAAGACACAGCAGAGCTTCTGAGAGTGTTTGGACTAGGCCAAAGGATTGATGCAGTCTTACAGTATTAAGTGGGAGGGTGACCTCCACCCACAAGCTCCTATTTTTACAGTGTTAGGAAGAGAGAATTTGACACAAGCAAACACTAAGGACTGTGTGTGTGTGTGTGTGTGTGTGTGTGTGTGTGTGTGTGTGTGTGTGTGTGTGTGAGAGAGAGAGATAGAGAGAGAGAGACAATATATTTCTTGTAGTGTACTTTGAGAACCTACTGCAGATTGTGTTCCAGGTGAAATTGTGCTTCCTGAGCTACATCATAAGCACAACCTTATGCTGAACCCTCTCCCCCTATCAGTCAGCTGGACATTCCCAGTCTGACACACAGTCACACACACACACACACACACACACACACACACACACACAGACTGGGCTAGTGGTTGGAAAACTACTGACACCAGTTTGGGTCATTTTGATAGGGCTGGAAAAAGAGCAGAGATGCCACTATTTCCAAAAGAAAGTACATTTTACACATACACACACACACACACACACATACCCATCCCCCCCCCACACCCACACACACACACAGACACACATACACACACACACACATACACTCGCACACACACACACCACACAGACACACACACACATACATACACACACACAGTCCAGCCTGGCCTGAAGCAGGTTAAATACCTGCTCTGTTATTTCTGGAAATATGGCAAAGTTTCTCGTAAAGAGTTCACAGAAAATATAAATCAAATGCAGCCTCCCCCGTCATACCCCGACACACACACAAACACACACACACACACACACACACACACACACACACACACGCACCATTTCCCTCCTCATCCCCTTAGCGCAGTACATCATGTTCTCCAGCAAGGCCTCTCCGATTTCTATCTAACACTAAATATTGTGATTCATTTTTCAGCCCTGCCACTGCTTCTTCTGTTCCTCAGGGGCTCGTATTTTTACTGGGGAGTAAATATCTGCAAGTCTGCACTTCTCTTGTTAGGCAAGCTATAGGCCTTCACTCTCAGGACGCATTAAGCATTTCATTTGGGGTGCTTAATGTCAATTTAGCCACGGTGTATCTGCAAGCTCTCATGCGCTGGCTGTCGGGAACACAAACCTCTTATGTTTTTTATCGATCACGTCGACAGTGCTGAAGTGACTACACGCGGTCTGGATTATTTTATGCTTTACCAAGTTCAGAGTTGAGAGTGAGTTCACACACACACACACACACACACACACACTGGGACTGTTTCTGCAGTCTGGGAGCTACTTTAGAGTGGACTGAGTGACAATGTAAATGTGTACCTTTCAGTAACTGATAATCATGTAAGAGAGCCCTATTTCCTCCTCAGTGAAATATAATATACAGTCCTGTGTAGGTCATCACTTATATTACTTATAAGAAATCACATTGTAACTGAACATCAATTCAATATTACAGTACAGGACTAAAAAGAAGGATTTTTCCTTAATCTCTGACAATTTGACTCTTAGAGTGATAAGATGGTCTGCCTTTTAAGTAAGTGTCTGAGGGTTTCATTCATATACGTCTCAAGTGCTCTCTTTTGCTTTCCAACCTTGGAGAGACTGAGAAATGCAGTAATGGCATGAGGAGAGAGCCTAATGGTGGCGCTCTCTTCTCTCCTCTCCTCTTTTCTGCTCTTTGCCTCTCTCGTTCTCTTGGGCCATGTGTTTCGCCTGTGTCGGCATGTTAGAGGCCTTTCCCTCTGTGCTGCTCTCCTCTGCTCTCCTCTCCTCTGCTCTGCTCTCCGCCTCTCTTAGCTTTATCTGAGGAACTCAGCGTTATCATGACTAATGCTGGGACTCTCCACACTGATAAGCAAAGGAGCTTAGGATTAACCCACCACTGAGCACTGTAGTCAGGGGAGTGGGAGAAAGAGAGAGAGAGAGAAAGAGAGAGAGAGAATAATACACACAGGAGAATAGAGAGAGTTTATCTATCAGTCAAAAAGTGCTGGAGTATGTGTGTAAATGTGTGTATACTTGCCTATACAAATAGCATGCATGCATTCAGTACATGTGTATAGTATACAAGCATGTACTGCATGTATGGTTGTGCATGTATGTATGTGGCATGTATTTTGGTAAATTTGAGTATTTCAATGGGTGTGTGCATGCGCGCACGCATGTGTGTGTGTGTGTGTCCTGCATGTATATTATTTCAGTCCTGGCGATCTCTGTCCATTAATGTCAGGCCTTAAGATTGCCTGGCAGGGGAATGAGCAGAGAGCTGATGGATGACCTCTGGCTTCACTCATAATCACACACACAGACACACACACACACCTCTGTCTGTCTACTCACTCCCCCTCTTCTTTTTCTTCTTCTTCTCTCTTCTTTTTTCTAATACTTTTGTAACACTCTCACTTTCATTCTATCTCTTTTTTCTCTCATCCCCTTTCTTTGTCCTCTCTCTCTCTTTCTCTCTCTGTCTCTATTTCTCTCTCTCTCTGTCTCTCTCTCTCTCCCTCCTTCCCTCACTCTCCCTCCCTCCTACCTCTCTGGAAGTCTCTAAGTCGAAGGTGGGCCAAGACTAATGGCTGAGTTGACCAGACGCCTCTACATACTCTCTGTCATCCTCCAGCACGCCTTGTTTGTTTCTGCAGATGGAGATCTATATTTCTCCTCTTAATTCAATTACTGACCAACAGACTAAAAGCCCGCGCCTAATAACATGCCAGTTACAACAAGGCTTCTGCTTAGAATAAATATGAATATAATGCAGTAATTTATGACCTCAGATTCAAGCAGGACCCAGATCCCTGACACCATTGATTATTAATTGGTGCTGCGGCCTCACAGGCCAATTAAGATGAGCTATTTAGAGTTTCTGGGGGCAGGAACTGCAGTAGAGGATTTGTCAAAAGGAGCTACGCGCGTCTCCGAGCCCTGGCCTGAGCATCCAAATCTAATAGATCTCCTCTGACATAATGTATGCCACCTTCAGATGGCGGCCCTGACTCGTATTGAGTGCAGTTTATGATTTTCAAATGGGCCGGTCACTTGCATGGGAGTGTTGTGCCGGGATGCATAGTAATTATGCGGGTCAATCTCTTAAAGTAGCCTGCGTCTAGCCTATGTCTCTGTCCTCTGGTGGTGCTTAGGCATTTCCTCATCACGGCCAAATGCCCACGCCTGACGCATACACTCTAACGACCCCTCACTCACGCAATTTATTAATGGACCCTTCACCCCCCCACCTCACGTCGCCCCACGCCACCCCGCTCGACTCCCCCTGCATCCATGCCATGTATAGGACTGCAGTAACATGTGTTTGCTAAATATGCATTGATTTATTTGGGCCTGAGTTGATGCATTCAGGGAAACAGGCGCATGAGTACAATGGCTTCTTGAATAATGAAGTGGCTGTTGTAAACTATAACTCAGTCACACTCATGTGCACCGTTGCATACACAAACACACACACACATGCACACACACACACATCACACACACACACACACACACACAAACATAAATATACAGAACATACATATGCAGACACACACACACACACACATGCACACATGCACAAATTTAATGTGTTTCTTTTGTTCTTTCTTTCTTTCTTTCTCATTTGGTACTTGTGGTAATTTGGTATCTGTTTTAGAGTCTAAGTGATATTTGTCCCTATCACACACAGTTCCTTCATGCTCATGGCCCTCTCACACACCCTCTGTCTCTTACACACACTAGGCATGTCTTTACTCTTGTTTAACAATCCCACAACTCCACTTTATGGTCTTACCTCTCTCTCTCTCTCTCTCTCTCTCTTACCCTTCCCTCTTTTCTCTTTTGGTCTCTTTCCTCTTTCTTTCTTTTTTCTTTTATATTTCTCACTCTCGCTCTCTCTCTCTCTCTCTCTCTCTCTCTCTCTCTCTCTCTCTCTCTCTCTCTCTCTCTATATATATATATATATATATATATATATATATATATATAACTGTAATTTCACTGACATGCAGATAATCCATGGGTCATGAACTGCATGAAGTACAGTATAAATATTGTTCATTGTATGAATTTCAAGAATTTTTTTTTTTTTGCCAGATGGCATTAGATATGTGGTGGACCATGTCACAGTAATCACATGTTGTTTCTCACATTGCCAGGTGCCTATCACTGAGTCTGAAGTTAATTCTCCTCTAGTGTCTGTGTCTTCAAGTCTGTCTCACATTCCCTCTATCTGTGTCTCTGACCTTCACCACTGCCCTCTTCTCTGCTTGTCCATGTAGTGACGGCTCTAGTCTCAGTAAATAAGTCACCCAGCATCAAGGAGAACAGGCCATCTAAATTCACCAGCACCACACTGGCTAAATGGACCAGCAGTGTGCGTGGTCACGGGCAGGAAGTGCTTGAAGTAACACAGTGACATCCATACTGAGCTCGTTATGATCTCACTGAGCACTCAGTGCGCCCTGCGCACACACACACACACACACACATGCATACACACACACACACACACACACATACACACACACACACTAACATGATCTGCCAGGGAGCAAAGTTCAACCTTTTCACTCTTTCAAATTTTTCCCTGTTTCAAATATATCTGGTGTTTAAAGTGAGTTTCCCCAGAGCACCCCCCCCCCCCTCCCACACACACACACACACACCACCCCCGACAGCTGGGGCAGCTCATGCCTGCACAATGCCTATTATTTGTCCGACGGGGGTCAAGAGAGCGCACCGTTAGAGCAGTGGAAATAAATACAGTCTGTCAGTGGGGGGATTCATTAAAGGAGAGCTTTTCACGGCTGACACTTTCCGAGGCCTAATTGCTTTTAAAGGTTACTCAGCGAGTAGCTAAATCATTAAGACGGGGGCTTCTGAGATGCCGAGGCTGGAGCGGGTGAGTGGGCGGTCGGTCAATGATTAAGAGGGCAGGAGCACAGGTTGGCCTGGAGGACTTGGCGGCAGACAAGAGCCTCTTTGGATGAGATGATTCATATTCCAAACATCATGTCTTTTTGTTGAGCAAGCCTCTACAAACAAGCCGAATGAGTGTGTCTTTTGGTTTCCCCGAAACAGAAGAAAGCACGTCCATGACAGAACCTTCTGAAGCTCTTCCCTCCTACATGTGTGTATATGTGTGTGTGTGTGTTTTCTTACTGTTTTATGTTTTGTGCTGCCTTGGCCAGGGTCTAGAAATTTACATTCGTAAAAAAAGAAAAGAATGAAAGAAAGAAAAAAAGACGGTGCACACACTTACACTGTGGTTGTGAAAGAGAGAGAGAAAAAGGGAAACCTCTGGAAAAGGCGCTGGTGGTTCTCCATGAGTCTGACTCTGCTTAAGTGCGTAGTTCATCACCTCTGGCTCCCGTCAGCTCCCCTGATTTGGGGCCAAGCAAGACTACTGTGAGTGTGTGTGTGTGTGTGTTTGTGTGTGTGTGTGTAGTGCAAGGCTGGGACAGGAGGGGATTGGTTAACTGTGACGGACCATATAAACATGAAGCACTTTGCTTTTAGCATAACCTGGGCTGCCCATTTCCTCTCAGAACAGCATCCAGGGGTCCCCAGGGGTGTATGTGTGTGTGTGCGTGTGTGTATGTGTGTTTGTTAGGTCTTTAATAACATTGGGAATGAGTTACATTAATTAGTGGTCTATTTACAAAAGTGAAAAAAAAGGAAAATAACCACTTTATACATTAATATAAAAATAATACATGGATAGATTTATGTAGAAGAGATGTAGGAAATTGTGTACATTGCATACAATAGTTTCCAAGTAGATCATGATTAATTTGGAAGGACTAACAGACCTTGAAAGACAGAATTGTGTTTGTGTGTGTGTGTGTGTGTGTTTGTTAAAGTTAATGGTGGCACCTAATCCCTTGTGTGTGACCTTGAGGTGTGACCTTGGAGGCCCAGGTGGCGTATGTGTGTGTGTGTGTGTGTGTGTGTGTGTGTGTGTGTGTGTGCACCGTCTGTCTGCAGGAATAACACCCTGAGCCAGTGCTTTAAATCTATAATCATGAAATGATAAAGGCGGTAGACCCCTAAGCAGAGCTCCGTGGCCTCAGATGGCTGTTCCTAGTCATCCTTCCTCTGTGATCAGCACACACTGATTTGCTGGGTCTGGATTGGACTCTCACAATACTTCTTGTGGCACTAGTGCAGGGCTCTGACTTAACCAGCTGCTCGACTGAAAGATGAGATGTTTTTCTTTCCACTTATACATTTTATAATCAACCACATAACTGTGAAGAGAGATGGAATTATTCCTCAAAATAGTCTGTCTTAAATGATTATGTCCAGTCAAACCTTTATATCTTCCCCCTCATTCTCCTTCCTCCTCTGCTTTCTTCTTTTCCTGCATTCTTAGCCTTCATTTTTATCCTTCGTTCTTCTTCCGTGTCTGCTGTTTATTCATTAAATTTATTCATTTCAGACCATCTGTTTTTGTGAATAGCTGAAAAATGCAACAAACCCCTGAAAATGTAAGCCTAACCTTTTTTCTCCACCATTCCTGGAGAAGCCCAAAGCTGAGCACAGAGTGAGGTGACTAACTGTGCAGTGGCACATCTGAGCTAATTAAAGCCATGTTCTCATTAGACCAGCAAAGCCTCTCTACTGGACTGAGTCGCTATCCTTCCATGTTCCCTCACATCATCAGAAGACCCGCTTCCTCCGCTGGGACCCACACTGTGTGTGTGTGTGTGTGTGTGTGTGTGTGTGTGTGTCTGTGTGTGTGTATGCTTTCATCCCTGCGATTTTTTAAAAACACAGATTCTGACAATCATGAATCACACTCGAGTAATTAACAGAGTGCTTTCATGTGCAGGCGCGACTGAAGTGTAAAATGAGGTCCCATGTCATTTGGTGGAGATTTAAAAGTTAAGGGACAAACAAGCGCTAATAAGCTGGTCATCATTTAGCAGAGACGGAGTATAAGGTAAACACACTGCAAGCTCGCTAGCCTGTAATGGATTCAAGTTGTGTGTGCCAAGACCTTGGCCCGGCTGCCAGACTTCTCCAGCAGGCCCAGTGTGATTTATATTATTTGTGGTAATACAATGTGGAACACTAAGAAATATATCATATTGTGTGTTCTAAATTCCTAACATGGGGAATCAAAATAATAATGAGGGAAAGAATGGCGGAGTATTTCTGTAAGTCACATGGTAATTAGTGCAATTACTGTGATGACAGTGGCCGTAATTCCATCTCGTCTGTTTGTGCGAGACACTGGCTGGGAACTCGACGTCCCCCCCTGTGGTGGAGATGGATACCAAGGCAATGATTCGGTTCAGTGTGAATGGAGACTACAAAAAACAACTGCCCTATCAGCAGAACTCTCAGAGCCTTGGCAAGGACATTTATTATGCCATTTTGTTGGCAAGATTTCTTCTGCACAATCTTTTCTTCTAAGAAAGAAGAAACTGTATATTGCTGCCAATGCTATGTAACATACAAAAGTAACATATTCACATATTTACTGTAAAATAAGCCCATCACAGTGAAATATTGAGTCAAACAGTGCAGAACTTATCGGATAATACAGCTATCGTGGTATGAGTGTAGGGTCACTGAAAAGAGATGTCAGCAGCAGAGTGACTAGCTGCCTGTGTCAGACTGCAGTAGAAGAAAAGAAGAGTGTTTTTTTTCATCTCTCTCTCTGTCTCTCTCTCTCTCTCTCTGTCGATTACTTGGAGGAGATTGTTTCACTTGCGGCGGGCCGACAGAAAGTGCTGATGATGGCTTTGGCTGTGGGCTGATCTGCTCTCTTCTGACACTGTTTGCCGTCGTACGGCGCGCCCCTCGCTGGAGAAAACAATCTCCCTTAAACTAACCCTGTTAAGGCCCGCTCCCCTCCCCCCCGGCACTGCACGCTCGCGCCTCATGTTTCCCAAAGCTAAAGGAATTATGGGAAATAAATAATGTAAGGAATGTGTAATCTTCTGGCAGGCCGGTGACAAGGGGGTCAGATGGACGCCGTGGCAATGGGGAGCCGTCCTCCAATATCAGATTGGAACATCAGACGCTTTTATGAGCAAAAGCACAATAGTACCTTGGGGGTGTGCGTGTGTGTGTGCGTGTGTGTGTGTGTGTGGGGGGGGCAAGTGTGTAGAGGGGCAGAAACAAAGCAAGGCTGATTACCTCTACTGGGTTATGGGCTGATGGATTATACTTACAGGTGAACAAAGACAAACAGATACTGGGGGGAGAGGCGGGATACACACACTTTCTTTTCACACACACTATGGGTGTTCTCTTCTAAGAAGACAGAGTCTGTGTCTCCGCTGTATGTGTGCGTGTGTGTGTGTGTGTGTGTGTGTGTGTGTGTATGTGTGTGTGTGCGCACGTGTGTTACAGTGCAAAAGACGACTTCTGCTGTGTGTGTGGACAGTGTGTTGTGTTCGGTATTTGGAGACCATTTGGTCCATTTGACTTTTTCCTAGGAAATACTCAAAGACTAATAAGCATGATAAAAAACAAAGCGTTGGATACCTAAAGCTGACAGTAACACGTGTTGGATTATTTGGAGAAATATTGGATTTTTGGATTGAAGTTGTTGAATGTCAGCATATTTGGTTTTAAATCCACCTCTCACTTTCCAACAGCTAGAATTAGATACATTATTGGCCAACATTTTGGTGTTTTTATAGAAACATACATTTCCTTTCTAATGAAATATGACAACGTGTCATTTTTAAGACACTATTAGGTTATCATGCAAACTTCACTTAAATAAAGTCAAATAAAACTGCCACCTCCAGTTTTATGTTATGGCTCTGAGAGATATGAGACATTTGCAGTCTTTTACTGTCAAATGGCCCCCATTACTGTCTGTGGAGAAGAAAGAGCAGTAGACATTCTGAGTAGTCGTTTCTCTCTGTGTTTGAGATGAATCTCCATAATGGCTGTCTGTCTGTCCATCTGTCTGTCTGACTGTCTGTCTGTCTGTCTGTCTGACTCATTGCAATCAAACCCTGAGTGTTGCGCTGCAGACTGCCCCAGACACCCGGTGTGTCAGCGAGGCCTGTGCTTTACAGGCAGAAGGGCTAATGGCGGCCAGCCAGCACTGTTGAGTTTGGCAGCAACTTGGAGTGACACCGTAGGTCATTGTCTGAGTGTGTGTGGAAGTGTGTGTGTGTGTGTGTGTGTATGCATGTGAGGGAGTGAGAGCAGAGATCAAACACTGCTGGAGTGGACCTGAGACAAAAGCCAGAGATGACACACACACAGACGCACACACAAACACACACACACACACACACACATACACACAGACTGTGTCCAGTGCCAGATGACGGTATGGCGACCCCTCCAGCAGATGTTGGGTTGTAACAGTGCGCAGCTGAGAGAGGCACACAGGCCAGGTGGAGACCCGTCGGGGGCGCTTCCCGCTCCCCTCCTCTTCCCTCCCAAAACGCCCCCGCCACATCCTAAAACCACCCTTCCCTTCACACACACATATGCACACAGACACACAGAACCACACACACACAGACACAGACACACACACACCACCCTAACAAAAGCACTTTCAGGTGTCACCTTTCAGAGGGATGGCCCATATAGTCAGGAGGGCCCAGATGGCTGTGGGCATGGGGCAGGTTGGGCCCAAAGCAGAGCCAGATCTGCCCCAAGTATGGGCCAGAGAATCTGGTTTACTGAGATGTGTTCAAAAATGTAAACAAACATGCGCAGAAATTCTGTAAACAGTTTTGGAATTTGCCTTGAGTTTCCTGCGAATGTTTACAAACAAAAATACACAAGGACTTGGACACACACACACACACACACACATACACACACACACACACACACACACACACACACACACACACACAAACACACACGTGGTCTGAGGACAAGGGCAACAGTTTGTAAAACTGTTCAAAGCGTTCAAAGGAAAGGTGCATTGAGTCCATCTCTGGTGTTGGGGGAACTTCAGGGCAGGAAGAGCAAATTTGCAGTTTTATGCCCCTACCGCAGATGGAAGGGATGTGGGAGTGTGTGCATGTGTTGTAATTCAAAAGTTCATACCTTCTGTGTGCATATGGTTCTGCTTGTGTGTGTGTGTGTGTCTAAAATGCATATGCAGCATGTATATGTCAAAGTCTGTTTTTTGGTGTGTGTGTGTATGTATGTGTATGTGTGTGTGTGTGTGTGTGTGTGCGCGCGTAGGAGAGTCTCATAGGCCTTGAGAGGGATGAAGGGCAGTAGCAGTAGCTGCAGCACCAGTGGCAGCTCTGGTTTCGGCCTCTAATGGAGGGGCTTATTTTAGTGGCATTGATTGACTACTCTTTCTCTCTGCCACTGAGCCGACACAATGCTCAGCACAGCTCCTATATCTGGTCTACTTGAGTGTGTGTGTGTGTGTGTGTGAGTGTATGTGTGAGTGTATGTGTGTGAATGTATTATGTTTGCATGTGTGTGTGTGTGTGTACGTGTGTTTGTGTGAATGTGTGTGTGCATATGTTGGTTTTTGTGTGTGTGAGTCAGTTTATTACATTTGTGTGTGTGTGTGTATTTCTGTGCGTGTGTGTGTGTGTGTGTGTGTGTGTGTGTGCATATGTGTGTTTGTGTGTGTGTATGTGCGTGGGTTTTAGGGAGGCATACACACTGTGACACAATGTGGGAGATGTGTGTGTGTACTCCCTTACCTCTAACACTTGCTCGGTGAGTGAAGGTGACAGAGCGATGGAGAGAGGGAGAGACAGAAGGAGAGAGAGAGAGAGAGAGAGAGAGAGAGAGAGCAGGTCTGAAGTTCTCTCTGGTCCCTTTAGGGGGTGCAGTGAGTCCACCTTTGGTGTGTCTCTGTGACCCAGTCCCTGCTGTGGCTCTACTGGGGGAAGAAAGGAAGGTGGAAGTGTGTGTATGTATATGTGTGTGTGTGTGTGTGTGTGTGTGTGTGTGTGTGTGTGTGTGTGTGTGTGTGAGAGAGAGAGAGAGAGAGAGAGAGAGAGTGTGTGTGTGTGTGTGTGTGTGTGTGTGAAAGCGTGAGCGAGGCAGAGCAGGGGAGAGTTGACTGACTGAGGCCTGGTTCTCTCTTATTGCAGGTGAAACAGGAATAATACTCTAGCACTTAAGCACTGAGAGCTCCACAGCAAGCTCTTTGCCACTGCCACTGTCTGCTGTGACTTTGACAAAGATTAAGCCATCATTGCTCATGGATCAAATACAAACACACACACTCACACACACACACACACACACACACACACACACACACACACACACACACACACACACACTCAAAAAAACACTCTCTGCAATTCATGTGGAGTTAAATTAAATAACATAGGTTAATATCAGTTTTTTTTAATGATGACTTGTATTTCACATGATTTATAAAATTGAAATAATGTTTTTATAGGCCACACTCTTTCAAATTGTGTTCTTAACTAATACTGGCAGTACCTCTCTGTTCTCTAAAATCTCTGTTACAGGACCATTATAGGAGCTACCATCTGGTAAAGCTGCTGAACATAAAATGTAGTACTATTAGAATCTGAAGTAGAAGTAGAACTGAAATGTACTTTTAATTTGTGGTACCCATTTGTGAACATTGTTTATTAATTAAATTCATTTTACGTGAGTGATCACATTTACTTCTGAAGAGACATTAAGAGAAAAAAATATGAATAGTAATGTGAAAACAGAGTTATAAGAAAAGTAATTTTGTGACACATAAATTATCTTAATTTTATATGAAAATCAAGACATAAAAATGTAAATATATTTTAAATTATGCTGTTATTCAAATCTAAAGCCATATTATTCTGTTAGTCTCTTGAAACTGGCATGAGGACATATGTTCCTATACTTTAAAGATTTTGTTACAGAATTATTCACACCTTTTGCCTGTAAATAAATAAATAATAAAAATTAAAAGTGACGACAGAGAGAGAGAGAGAGGAAGAGAAACAGAGTGTGTTTCAAGTCTCCTGTAGGAGGAGGAGAATAGCAGACTGACTGCTGTATATCTAATGATTTGATTATACACACAGAGAAAAAAAAAAAAAAACACATAATTTCTGAATATACATGCTGTGAAAGTTTTATTGCAGTCCTACAGACCTCAAGAGAGCTGGGAGTTTGGGGCCTACCAAAGGGACACACCAGACTATACCTCTATCTTCTTGCTTCGCTTTGAGTGTGTGTGTGTGTGTGTGTGTGTGTGTGTGTGTGTGTGTGTGTGTGTGTGTGTGTGTGTGTGTGTGTGTGTGTGTTCACAGAAAACACAAGCCTTCACACACCATTGTCTGCCACAGCATGATGATCTCTGGATATTCTCTGGAAATCTCTGGGAAATGCTGTGGAATTTCAAGAGAGTGCTATTTATTTTTACAATGAGTAAAAATACAATGAGATTTAAAAAAAAAAAACAATCTTATAATAGATGAATGGAAGACAGGACACTTAAAATAACACGCATAACTTCACCTTAGACCACATCAACTAATAAGCAAATAAAAATGAAATAGATATGAATGATTGCACGACATTCACTAATCCTTATTGATAATGAGAAAAAGCTATACTCTACTAGTACTACCACTACTACTACTACTAATTATATTAATATTAAAAGGTCTCTCTGATAAACACACACACACACACACACACAGTCATAAACACTGCACCCAAAATATAGCCACTTCTATAAACCTAGCAGACTACAAATAGCAAGCCAAGGTGACTCCATCGATCCGTGCACCAGGGTATGTGCTGTGCTGTGAGTAGGGAGTGAAAGCTGTAGCAAATGTAACCGACAGATCGCTGGTAGGACAGCCAGGCCACAATTCACAGCCTATTTAGGTCTCCTCTCGTGTCTTTTAGAAAGTTAAAAGACATGATCTCCTTTTTTTTCCTGTGGTTTTTATAGCCCTGTACCTGGAGGAAAGGTAATCTTCTTTTCCCCCCTCAGTACTCACACACACACACACGCACACACACACACACACAGCCATCATAGCACAGATTGCTTGGCTTCCAGAGATCTTCCACCATCCAACAGTGGTTTCCAGGGCGATCAGGTGAAGTTTGATTAATTCTAATTGTCAAGTGATTGTCAAAAGACTCGTTTGCGAGATAGATGACTAATGACGCGGCTTTGAAATGAAGACATATTGAATGTCACGTGGCAGTCGGCTTTCAGGCAGAATTGGCCACGGTTCACATTTCAGAGTGTTTTCATGTGACCAACATGCCTGACTGTTTTGTTTTGACTCTCCTTTATCCAAGCAGTTGCCCTTCATATCACACAAGGGTACACACAAGGGTAACCTGAAGTGCCGTGCACCAAGAGGGCAACGTGCGTTAACCCCGCAGTATCTTCCACTGCTGATTGAACCAGGATACTTCCCTCTGAGGTCTAATCAATAGTAACCTGTTCTAACGTGTGGCTGTTAGCTCAGCTCAGCACTTGATTCCTCAGAAATGCTAATTGATGGTGTGTTGGATGTTTTTTAATGGACATAACGAGCATCAGTAGAAATGTGGTTTGTATTGATTGAACCTAGAGTGCATGCCATAATGCTTGTGTTGTTGTACAAGGAATATGGAAATATGTTTTCATATGACAAACACTCTGCTATTTAGAGATTAAATTCTGTTTCTGTCTTACAAATTTGTAAATTAAATTAGTACCAAATAAAACAGGATTCATGCATCATGTGAAATCTTCAAAATGTTTTAATCTATCTTGTATTCGTAGAAAGAAATACAACAACAACTACAACAATAATAATAGTTCATTGTTATTATTATTATTATTATTATTATTATGTATTGTTGTTGTTGTTGCTGTATAATATGGTTATATATATATATATATATATATATATATATATATATATATATATATATATATATATATATATATATATATATATATATATATATATAATTTAATATATATATATATATATATTATAATTTAACTCTTTATTATGAAGCACTTTCAATTAATAAACAACATGCAAACATAATAATAGTTACTTACTGATGACATTTAAATAAGCATGTCTTATGTTTTGATCTTAAAGTCAGAAACTTCTTTCTCTCTGTCTCTCTGTCTCTTACACAAAGAGAACTTTATTAACCATTTATTCCAACTGCTGTATGCATGGTAAACAAGGAAAACAGACTGTCACTACCTTCTCCCCTGATCCTATGACCCTTTAAACTATAACACACAAACACACACACACACACACACACACACACACACAATTTTTCTCTGTGGGCATTCCATTGTGGGGCAGGGCCCCTGTGCAAAGTGAGCTGTGGTGGATGAGAGTGCAAGTAAAGGTCCAGTAACATCTTCTAACAGGTGCTGAGGTGATTTTGACTTTGTGACACCCACCAGCCTGTTTTTCCTGCTGCGGACCCCGAAATACGTCCTGAGTGTGACTGATTTAACTCACCATCATAAACACACACACATGCACACACGCACGTGCACGTGCACACACACACACACACACTCACACACACGTATAAGTGTGTTACCATGGTCATGAAAGCTAATCTCTGTGGGATAATAGTCATCTTGTATCAATGCAGGCTCCAGTTTCAATTTTGCCAAATGTGAGTGCACATGAGTATGCACTGACATTGTGATGTTTTCATTATGAGAGCTCCAGTTGTCAGTGGTGTTGTAATCTGTTTGAAATGATGGGAAGACTTCATTTCCCAGCATGCTTAGGGGCCTGTCACATATGTTGAATGCAAGTAGGGGTGATGTATTCATAAAACAAAAAAAACCATTAGTCACTTCTGCAGTTTGGGACAAATAATGACTTAAACCTAATGTTGAAGTTTATTAAATTTGAGTTCTATCTTAAAATAAAATGTGTACACTGATTAAGATCACTGTAAATTGCATCGCTTTCATTATCATCCCCATGTACCCATAATACATTGTATCATTGGCCTTCATTTTTTAGTGGAGTTGGCAGCAAAATGCTATTCTTGCTATTTTTACACATTTTAGACACTCTATATACATTTTAGCCTACTCTATAGGGCCTTCCACTCTGCAGGAGAGTCAGTAGACTTCCATGTAACCTTACTGAAAAATACAATTAAAAGGTATCAGGTTTAATGATATGTGTTAAGCATTATGTTCCTATAAAATAGTTGATTGCACCTTCCACCTCTACACCACAGGCATCTGATACATAGTAGTCTTTTCGCTATAATAAGCAACCCTGTAAATAAAATGGACATTCTAAACCTTCTCTCTCTCTCTAACTCTGGAGGATGAGATTACAGCATACGACATAAACTATTTTATGTAGATCAATAATATGTTTGGTTACGCGGTTGTTTCCTGTTCTCTGGTCAGGCAGTGAGATACTGGCATCCTGGTGTGTGATGTTAAATAGGCAAACTTAGATGAGATGGTGAACCCAAATTAGTAATGAGGATTTTGAGTTTCTAAACTCCAAGTTCTCAACACTGTACGCATCATTCTTCTCACTTCTGCTCTCAACTGCTGTGTAAACTTGCCAACTGCACTTTGTTTACCCAGACATATGACACGCAAACAACATGGATGGGCCTCTGTCAGCTGTACAGGAGGGCCAGATTGGCCTCTGTGTTTGTGAAGTCTTGGAATCAGGGTAGTCTCAGATGAAGGGCTGCTGAAAACAGAAACTCCAGCGTGTGCACACACACACACACACACGGATACAATACACACACGCATACTAAAAAAACACAACACACACACACACACACACACACACACACACACACATGCTGGGAGGGCTTGGGAGCTGATTATAATTATCTCCTAATAAGAGAGATAATAGTCTCTCCTGCTGTTCCCAGTGTTAAGTATCACGTTGTGGTGTGTTAGAGACTGAGCAGCCATAAGACTGGTTACAGAAACCAGAAACACAAATAAACAAGCAAATTAGCATTGTGTGTATTTCACAACTCCCGCCCCGCCTCCACACACACACACACACACACACACAAACAAACAAACAAACAAACAAACAAAAACTCTTATTTCAATAAGGTTAGTGCCTGACAAATGATGAATTTACCCCATCATGCTGCAGCTTGATACCTCTTCATCAACATCTCAGTATTCTGTGAGTAACTTCAGAGAAGCAGAGAAGTACAGGTAACATATGCATGTTCACAATAAAAACTTCAGTATATCTATTACTGCACTGTGAGAATGCAAATGAAATGTGCATTGGATAAGAAAGGAAAAGAAAAAAATTGCATGCATTTGAAGGAGAGAGGTGGGCAGGGGTGTGTGTGTGTGTGTGTGTGTGTGTGTGTGTGTGTGTGTGTGTGTAGTGTGGTGCATCAGTCGCGGCTGAGTGTGTGTCTGTGCCAAAGCCCAGACATGCTGCTCTGCCAATCTGTCTCTGGCCTGGTCCAAAAAGCACCTGCGGGCTCAGGAGGGCCTCTCCTGCCTGTGTTTCATCTTCTAGTTCTCCCCCTTACTTGCACACACACACACGCACACACACATACACATACACACACACAAACAAACACACACACACACACACCACACAGGCCTACGGATTAACATGCCCAAAATAAGCACCAGCAGTCGAAGAGCAGTACAGAGCCAGGAATCACATCCCACCACCATTCATGAGACATTTTTATTACTGTTCATAGGAGAAGTCAGACACATGTCCACTTGTGCATCATCTATGAGGATCTATGAGGTCACCTCTGCTGTCGCCATAGTCAGAAATAAGTCATTCGGGTCTCCTGTTATATGCACATTCCACTAAGCTGTGTGTTTTTGATTGTTATGGGTGTGCGTGTTTGTGTGTGTGAAGAGTCCGTTCTCCATTCACAAGAACTTTTGTACCTTCTCTGGCCCGTGACGTAGCTGAAGTATGAAGTAGCTGTGAATGGATTGTGAATAGCACAGTGCAGGGGCCAAATGGACGCTACTTACACACCAACCAACACTCACTCTCTTTTTCAGCTAGCCCTACTTGTGTGTGTGTGTGTGTGTGTGTGTGTGTGTGTGTCCGGGGGAGGGATGGGGGGGTCTATCTGTGGCAAGACTCCCAGTCTGCAAACGACCATAAATCCTTCCCCTCATTTGTCGCTAGTGGGGTGGTGTGGCATATTTATCAAAGCCCAGGAGGCAGCGGAAGGACAAGAGGGTGAGTTATGGATGTTCCACTCAACCCTCTAAACCATGAGTAGAGGACACTGCTCAACTTTAACCAAAATAAATGAATAAAAAATTGTGTAACAAGTTTAGAAGGATATGAGGACTCATAACATGACATTTCAATATGAAAAAGGAATGGGAAAGGCCACTTGAGATGTAATTGTTTTAAAAGGTTGCCTCAGGTTCATACATGGAGTATCATGGAATCAAATATGCATTTAATAAACAAAAATGAGAAAAGTTTTTTTAGAGAAAAAATATCACCCCAAACCAATGATTTTCTTTGAGAATATAACATGATGATAAAAACGAAAACAGCTGGTGTCCCTACTATCAGCTTTTGTGACCAGTGCCTTCCTGTGCCATTGGTTGAAGTTTCCAAAACGTTCTTCATGAGCTACTGGATTGCCTGAAGACCCCTAGACTCCTTCCTCGAGTCACTGACATAGTCAGAGACTCTTAAAATTTTTAACTGGATTGGTCTAAGACTCCTAAAACTTCCTCCAGTGGCCAATGAATCAGTTTAAGGCTCATAAACTGTCTTAATCCTTTGACGGACCACATCCGCACGTGAACCAAAATTCCCCTAAGGTCCTCTCCAGGCGAAACACATCCAGCCCCGCCAGACTACTTGACATATTACTTTATACTTAGTCAATGCCGCAGACAGGCAGGATAGATGGCCCCTCTTCATGCCTATCTAATCTGCTTTGGTTGTGGACTATTTTACCAAACCACTTGTTCATGCTATTACAAAGGCAGTTCTCACTGATGACACAAGCAAAAGTTTTATTTTTGTATGTATTTTGTCTTGGTGTCATGTCTGCAATATAGCGTTATAGTTCTATTTCTGATTTTTTTTGTTTGTTTGTTTATTTTGTTTTTTATGTTTTGTTTTGTTTCAAAATCAAACTGAACATTCGCTAAAGCAGGAAGAGCAGGATGGCATGGTGTGAGTGACACCCATCAAACACAAAGCCCTATCCAGTACCTTGCAGCGAGGAGGCCAAAAGGCATGGTGTGTGTGTATGTGTGTGTGTGAGAGAGAGAGAGAGAGAGAGAGAGAGAGATTTGAAGTCGATCCAACAATTTTCCCTTCAGTCTTTTCTCTCATTCTTTCAGCAGTCCCCTGGGTCAGAGCACCGGGGCAAGGGAAGACCTGCTGGAGTGGGGGGTGGGGAGGGGGGGCTTAGGAGGTTAGGGGCCAGTTAGGTGGTTGGTCTGTGGGGTGCTGATCTGGCTGATGGAGAATGAGGGGCTTGTCATTCCAGTATATATTTCAAAGGCAGGTGCCGTAAGGCAATCCACCGCATTCTTCTGGTTGCTCCTGCATTGGCAGGCTCACAGATGGATGGATGGATGGAGGGATTCAGGGGGGTGGCAGGCAGATTGGCCATGAGTGTGTGTGTGTATGTGTCTGTCGGGCCGTCAGGCTATGAATGTGTATGTGTGCAAATGTGTGTGTGTGTGTGTGTGTGTGTGTGTGTGTGTGTGTGTATGTGTTTGGTGGAGGGGAGTGAGTTAAATGGATTAATTACCTTTCTTTCTCTATCTTCTTTTATTTCAGGGGACTCATGGGGGCTTTGCAGGAGCCACATGGCTCTGTAATGACATAATCACCTCATTAGGTGAGCTCCAAATGCAATCACTTGGATAAGTGGGGGCTTAATTTTCCCAACCATTCTTCCCTAGCAGCATAGAGAGGAAAGAGAACAAGAGAGAGAGAGAAAGAAAGAGAGAGAGAGGGAGAGAGAGAGAGACAGAGATGAGGAAAAGGCATGTACAAATTGTGTTTTAAACACTTTGCTCTTTAAGCACACTTTCAGGCATGTACAAAAAACTGTAATTTATTAAATTATGTATTAATTGTTATTTATTAATTAAAAATGTACAGTAATTGTGAAAAAAATGTATTCCTTCCACATTTTATCTCCTCTTTGTATGTTATATCTCACCTATATCTCTTCTTCTATAGTATATTTTGCATGTGAACAGTAAAATGTGACTAATTTAACGCCTCATCTACTCCGACTTCTTGAAGAAAATGACAGTTGACAGGCATGATTTTAGCCCCAGTTCCCGGTGCCCACGAACACAAAGCCAGGCTGCTGTGTGACGCCCACTGCAGCTCTCAGAAAAGGGCAAGCGACCCACTCAACCAACCCACTCCAAAGCATTCATTCTCACTTCCACCCCCTCCCCCCACCCTCAGCCCCATCCCCTATCCCATAATACCCATCGACTCATCTAGTGGACGTTTCCGGAGAAGAGAGAAGAGGAGACCCCCAGATGAAGATTTCCATTCGTCCCAAACAGCTTGGGGTGACACCACGGGTCTGTGCCCTCATTGATGGCCCATAAGGGTCCAATGCCCCCGAACAGCACCTCTCCCTCAGGGGTGCCCCCGTGGGTGATGAGAGAGGGGACAGGGGAACAGAGTAGTGGGCTGTCCCAGGACGAGAGATGGGGGGACAGGGGAACAGAGTAGTGGGCTGTCCCAGGATGAGAGATCGGGGGACAGGGGAACAGAGTAGTGGGCTGTCCCAGGACGAGAGGGGGGGGACAGGGGAACAGAGTAGTGGGCTGTCCCAGGAGCCTCTCCTCCTGTCTTCAATGCTCAGCCCCCTCACCCCTCCACACACACCCCTGCCTGCTTGAGCAGCTCAGCTTTTCTCTGGCTGACAGTGGGGAGGAGAGGGAAGCAAATAATTAAAAGTGAGAAAGAGCCTGGAGAATAGGAGGCACAGGAGGGGTGTGCATGCGCGTGTGTGTATATGTGTGGCTATGTGTGCATGTGTGTTTTAATGTGTGTGTGAGTGTGTGTGTGTGTGTGTGTATGTTTGCACGAGTGTGTTTTGTGTGTATGTGCATGTGTGTACTCATCCGTGTGTGTGTGTGTGTGTGTGTGTACGTGAGTGTGCGTGTGTGTGTGTGTGTGTGTGTATGTGTGTGTGAGGGGAGGGGGTCCTGGGGTGGAAGAGGCCTACGTTCTGCTTCAATACCTTGCTGAGGGTACCTGCTCAGCCATTGCCAAGTGAGGTTGTGTGTGGGGTGGTGTTCAGTGGCAACACCGGTGGAGCGGTTATGTGCACACACACACACACACACACACACAGAGGAAACGCTTCAGCGGATAAACACAGACAGTCATCAGGGGGCGTGGCAGCCAGCCGTGTCCGCCCCCACAGACGACACGTCTCGTCATTCGGTGTAGTGTGTGAGTGTGTGTGTGTGTGTCGAGGGGGGGGCAAGAGTAGCCATTTTTTTTCTGTTTGTGTTTAGTCAGCGTGAGTGTGTTTTGATATCCAGCAGACACAGGGGTCTGGAGGAAAAAAGAGGTGCATGAGTATGGGATTGGGAGGCTTTTGTGTGTGTGTGTGTGTGTGTGTGTGTGTGTGTGTGTGTGTGTGTGTGTGTGTGTATGTGTGTATGCATGTGTATCTGCATATATGTGTGTGTGTGTGTGTGTGTGTGTGTGTGTGTGTGTGTGTGTGTGTGTGTGTGTTTATGTGTGGAGAGGCATTGGTCTTTCTACAGGTGGCAAAACTGTCACTAATAGGAAGACATATGGAAAGCTCTCATTGACTATCTTCTTAGATTTACAATCAATTATCACAGCAGTTACTGAACTAGCGCACACATACACATGCACACACGCACACACACACACACACACACACACACACACACACACACACACGGTATTTGTTGTATTTGTTGTATTTCCGGGGAAGCCATAGTGCTTTCATCAAAACCAATAGTCCGGAGTCAATCGCCCCATAGTCCTGCAGTTGCCAAGTGCCATTGGTAGAAATAAGAATGAGAATATTTACTACAGCAGAGACCGAACTACAAAATGGCAACCAGCACCAACTGATGGGGGCAAGGAAACGTTGTGCCTGTCAGTGTTTGTTGCCAACTTGCCAATTCTATCTGTGTTGTAAGAAATTTTGTTGTTTTTTATACCTACCAACACAGCAACCTCAAACAACAGGGATTAACTCAGGATCTTTTCTTTACCCTGACAAAATCTGTCAGATTTATTTACTCATACTTATACTGTGTCCAGTAATGATGGAAAATTAGACAGGGAAATGTACCTTGTGTATCAATAGTTTGATAGGGTGAGGATTTAGAGAGCTGAACATCCAAAGAAAGGTGAAGAGCACAAAGGTGTTCTTACAAAGGACTTGAGTGACACTTTCCCAAATCAATTACTGTAAAAGGGAATTCAGTATATCCATTTGAGACTAGCATAATCTACCGAATGCTCTTGCTTATATGGTACTAAGATAAGTTCATACTCTTATCTCAACGGACACTGACAAACCCTTAGGCTGTTGTTGTCGTCTCCAGAGATGAGCGCTACAGCTACACACGTCACATCAGGGCTTAGTCCATGGGTGGAGATGAGAGTAAGGTTTCTGTTGAATCTTCTGTTTTTAAAATAAGTAAACAATGAGACGGAGGAGCGAGCAGGCGGTCGTTGGTCTGAGCTGCAGTGTGACAGTCTGAGGGAGAGGGAAGAGAGGTTTGAGATGAGGGGCCTGACAACCACCGACTACACCAGCCCCACCACTGCCCTCAACCAGTCTGAAAATCAACCGAGGAGTGGACAGACAAGCTATCAGTCACAATGGCAGGGAAAATAGAATGTATGACATCTGTTTGTGTGTGTGTGTGTGTGTGTGTCTGTCTGTTTGTCTAGAAATGTATGTGTATTTTAATGTTTGTTTGTGTGTGTGTGTGTGTGTGACTGTGAATGTATGTGCATCTTTACATTGAATGTGTGTGTGTCTGTCTGTAAATGTATGAGTCTTTGTATGTGTGTGTGTGTGTGTGTGTGTCTGTGTGTGTGGTCTGCCCTGAGCCATGCATTAGGCTGCAATGGCAGCAGCAGTATTTAACACACTGTAAATCCCTCCCAACTCTGACTGATAGACTAGCTATTGCCCCAGCCATTAAGATCAATGCAGAAGCCATTATGATGGCAGAAACGCACACTGGCCTGAGATTGTCAGGCTCATTATTACAAACAGATGGCGTTCCCCGTTCTACACTATGGGCAAGAGAAAAAGAGTGACATCACTTCAAATTAGAATCTATAATGCTAATACATTTGCCGGCACTCCTGGGGCAACATGTGCTTGGCAGTGTATTAAAATGCATTATGGAGATTGACTGTGACCAGAATGAATGCCCCTTGAATAATTGACATAATGGTCAATACGGTGCGGTGTAGAGAACTGAACAGGCCCATTAACTAAGCAAGGTATCAGTGTATGTTTCCCAAGCACAGTTGCAGGTGTTTGACATTCATCTCGTTTTCCGTGTTGTTGAATTAAAGCTAATGGGGTGACTGGCCCCACTTTGGCCCTGATCTGGCCCTGATTTGGCATGACTCTGACACAGACAGAGAGCTGGCGGGCCTCAGGGTAATTGCTGTGTATTTTTCTAGATGTTCTAACAGTAATTTACCGTGAACTTGAACAAATTGTCATGTTAAGTACTTATTCCACCCACATTATGAACATTCATTATTTAACTCTGGCCAAGTCTGTATGTATCACAGTGACTTGTAATAGTGGCTTGTGTTAGTCCAGACCTCAGGGGCAGAACTCAATACTGTGAATTCATTTCTCTCACAAATCATCTCTACTCTCACAAGTACCTTGGGTTTGACTTGTGGTGCTCATAGTCATATATTAGAAATGAAATGCTGATGTCAGTCACAAGTAAACATCTTTAAGTTGCATCCTTACACAAATAAAACACAATGTATACAATTTGTATGTGTGTGTACTTACATATACGAATAGTATACATTGGTATGCATGTACAGTATGAAAGCATCTGTGTTTTGGAGTGACATAACATATGTAACATACATTTACATTTATGCATTTAGTCAACGCTTTTATCCAAAGTTAGGAATAACATACATCTACAATACAATTAATACAATACAATTCTAAGATTCACACTTTTGTCTGTGAAAAAAAAAAAAACCAACAGCACTGACATGTCCCAATATAGGGGAAAAATGGCTGAAGTGGCAAAGAACAGCACAATGCTTTTAGTGGAGAGCCCTTTGCCTCTGCTAAGTCCATTATGCCCTATATCAGGACACCTCAAAGGTCATTATCCTGCTCATGCGTACAGACAATAAGTAAGTATTTAAAATATAAAAAAAACAAACATGCAGTTCAGTTGTGAAAGAAGCTAAACTGTTCAGTTGCTGTACTATTTTCTTTGGTTACTGACCACGGTGAGCTTTATAACAGTTGAGTCCATGATGGCTTGCTACATCAACTGTTATTTACTATGGTCTTTAAAGTTACCATTCAAAAGAGCATTGATATGGAACAATGATTAAAGTTTTTTACCAGATCTCCATAAGTGTCCCGTTATCGGGGAACAACGGACAGTCTGTCAGCCAATCAGAGAACAGTATTTAATTTCTCTGGGTGATGTGAAATATCAGAGAGAAAAA
>JAIFZK010000015.1:10257500-10302500 GCA_027481765.1 Tenualosa thibaudeaui | reverse complement strand
GCAAAATATCTCTTTTTTAGAGGTGACTTTTTAACAAGTCAAGATTAACTCAACCCTTTCGCAAAATCCTACACTCCCTAGAGTAAACCTATTTCATACTGAGGTGCATGAAAGCGGCATCCATACTTTAAGCCACAGGGAGAGTGTAAGGAGACGCACTGCTGTCCGAATTCTTGTTGTGTCTGCACTAGCCCAGCAGCACTAAATATCCATGTCATAATGTAATCGACTGGTGTGAAAGGTTTCAAACACAATGGCTTTCTCTGCCTGCATCTTGTGTAATGGGGGATGGCTAACCATAAGTAGGATTGTATAGATGCATTAAGGTGATGGTGTGTGTGTGTTTGGGTGAGGGGGGGGGCGGGGGGGTAGTTGTGGTTCCCTATCAACCCCACCCCCATCCCTCACCCTATGCCCCTAACCCCCTCTCCCTAGTTCATGGTACGGACTAAGGGCCCCCTAAATATGGCGTATCATATTGATCCTGTTGGCCCCCATCTCAGAAAACAGCAAGGCCAGCAGAGGACCCGGCTGAGTCAGGACTGTGGCGGTAACACCGCGCAAATCAATGGCGTCCGAGGAGAGGCTAGTCTACTCTGCATGACAATGTCCGTCCTTGTGGCCCCGGTGCATCCTCCTCGCCAATAACTGCCGGCGCTTTCAAAGGGAGAAACCCCAAGCAAACGAGCCCGAGAGGCCCAGTCCTCCTGGCTGCGCGTGTGGAATCGATTTTAGCTTGATTAGCCACAGATGATGATGACAGTGCATTTGACCATGTCTTTAAAGATCTTTAAGGATATGCTTGTCCTGTGAAAGCTCCCGGAGAAATCCTTACCCCCAAGCTTTGAATCCAAAAAACACAGCGAATGACAAAGGGTTGTGAGTGCATAAAAAAAGAGGGGGTTAAACTTCACAGAGAGGGCTGCTGCTGAGTGCACGTTCAGAAGTCTCCCTGTCTCCTTGTCTGGCACCGTCCACGCACAGAGATTTGCAACCAATTAGCGCCTGGTATGCGGCCAATTGAACCTTATGATTCTAATGTAATGCGTGTTTTCAACTTAACCAGCACCACATTTGTAGATGAACTTTCTGACTCCAGTCACCAGAATCCGTACAATAACTTGGCCATGTCTCAAGTTCGCTCAAGTTCGGATTTCCAACAGCACCATGCTTCCACTCCCCCTCTGTGTGTGTGTGTGTGTGTGTGTATGCACAGAGATGATTCACTTAGCAAACACAGACACATAGATTTCTGGAGGGATTTATGGGGAAAGAAAACCATAAAGATTTCTATATTCACAAAGTGTGTCTTGAATGCAACAGATGAACATGAAGGACAATAAGTAGGCTGTGATAACACCTACCCACTGCACACCACTTGTAAACATTACAGACAGGCTCAACTTGTCTGTTTGTGTTTGTGTTTGCGTTTGTGTGTGCGTGTGCGTGTGCGTGTGCGTGTGCGTGTGCGTGTGCGTGTGCGTGTGCGTGTGCGTTTGCGTGCGTGTGCGTGTGTGTGTACTTCTGCATCTGAAGATAGCAGCCAGCAGTATAGTAAAGAAAAGTTCAAATAGATGTTATATCTTGAGTTGTTGACAGATGACAAAAGCAGAAAATGGAATGGCAAAAGAGTGTTTTGCTGTTGTGTAACTGTGTGCAAAACTCAAAAGGAAGAGCTCTACAATATGTCTGGCAAACTTCACAATTTTCCTCTAGGTGAGGGGTAGAAGATAAGGCTTGCCTCATACAGAAAGCTCTCACGTCTCAAAGAAAACATCACAACATTTCAATTAACCTGCACTTACACCCACACTCTCTGAGGTTGTCATTTATTAAGCTGTGCAATCTTCAGATGGGAGATTCCTGGTTAGCTTCAGTTCGGAAACCAAAGATAACCGGTTGAAATACTTGAGATAAAGACGCACTCCGAGCAGATGACGAAGCACAAGGTTTTAATCAGGAATTTTTCAAATGAGACATACTAAACTAACCTCAACCCCCCCACTCCCCTAAAAAAATGTGGTGAGGGGTTCAAAAGTTTTCCCCCTTTTGTCATGGTTCTGCTTTGGCATTCAGACGAAAAGAGAGAAAGGAAGGCATTCCAGTGGGAGCGCATTGGAAAGCTGGCCGATGAAAAGTTCTTCCTCCATATTAAAGTTGAGCGTTGTGCTTTATCTTCTGCGCGGAATGCCTGTTATCAGCACAGGGGATGCGGCTGACAGATTGATGCTCTCGGTCCTATCTGCCCACCCTCCTGCATATGCTGCCCCCAGCCATGGCCACTGCAGTGGACAGATACTGTTAGAGCTGCCTGCCATTTTATACTTAACCTCCTCAAAAGCTGCTGAGAGACGGCAGGGAAGCCAGGGCTACAGCACAGACCACTGTCAGACTGGGGGGTGGGGGTGGGTGGGGTTGGGTGAAGAGAAGGATTTAACACCAGCCCACCAATGCTGAATATGAATGGGATGAATGGGGAAAAGTGCTTCGAAAAGTGCTTCCATATTTAAAATTCACCTTTGGTGAATAGAATACAGTGGATAAATTATAAAATTTGGATTGAGTTTTTTTAAATACCATATGAAGTTATATATCAGGTATGGCTGACTGGGGTAGCTTTTGTGGTATTTGTTGAAAAATATTAAGTGCTGACACAATCTGCAGACAACATAAGAACATTCATTATACACTTGAAGAGTGCCTCATTTAAGAAAAAAAAGCACAGCACAAGTGATACTCTTAAGATTTATTTGCAAAGATGTAGATGGAACAGAGTATTTTGGCTGAAGCCCAGCTCTCTCATCTCTGCCAGATATCCCCATACACAGGTACAGGCTGTCTCCACATACATTCTACCCCAACCCTTAATAATTATAGACTCCCTTTTATCCAATTCACTTTTGCCTTCTCTTGCGGTGCCTGCAGTGGCTTAACCCACAGCTCAAATTGATCATCTCAAAGATAGTTGGAGAAACAAGTGCAATGGTCCTTGAAATGAAGAATGATATTGGGCTTGAAAAAGTAGCAAGGTTTTCGCAGGGTGAGTTTTCTTTTTAAATCCAGACAGGATTTTTGGTGTCATAATTTTATTCTGTTTTATTGTGATTTTCCTCAACAGCTCTGTCTTACAGCAGATGGATTATTTGTCTACTGTAGAAACACCTTGGGCTTTTGGTTGCACAGAGTGTTTTGTCTGTGCTTGGTCTAAAAAAATGGTTTTAGCTCTCATCTGAGATTATTAAACAGATTAAAATATATTTAGTATTTTCAGTTGTCACAAATAGTTATAAGAGTTACAACAGTTAAGTGTATGCATACTTTGACCATTTGCACTAATGTTGCACCATTCCCTTCCTTATCATTTAAAAAAGTGGGAGAGTGACATAGGCATGGATCTGGATAATGGCCTCAGGTGGTCAGAAAAGAAGAAGAAAGACAGAAAGAAAGAAAAGAGAAAAGAAAGAGAGAGACGTGAGAACTAAGGGCCCATCCTTCCACACTTCTATCTGTGTGATCTGTCTCTGCATACCAGGGCCCAGTTCAGGTCTCATCTGAGTGGTCTGCACTTGGGCCCCTCCTCTCCAATCAGAGCCCAATCTCAGCACCGCCCCTGCCCACAGCACAGCTTTGACGACACAGCAAATAGCAGAGCTCTGAAGACCCAGCAAACAAGACAGATATTTTTAGGAAAACTAGATTTTGACAGAATAATTTTGGTGGCTCTGTGAGGACATTAAAGACAGATGATTAACCCCATTGAAGGAATTGATTTGATTTGGAGGTCTGACAAGATGAGAATCTGGTTAGACTGTAAGTTTCAATCACTTCCCCAAGTCTGACCTGCGACAAAGAGACACTAACCCAACCGTGTTTGTGTATTCAAGATCAACTCCAAATGAGATTTGCTGTGTGTCTGAACCTGGAGAGGGGAAGGCGGATAACAGCCATTAATGTTAGAATGGGGGTAACAAAGGTGACTCAACTCGGACCATCATGGCCAGACGACTACCGGTAGCGAATTAGCATGTCTACAGGAAGGAGGTGATCACCTAACCACCACCCTGTCACACCTGATGCCAGACAATATCACCAAAGGATATTTGCAATTAGCCACCTCATTGTTAACTATTGATGACTCCATGGTATATAGGGTAGGGGACCTCAGTTGAGCATTATTCACTCTGACGCCGGTGTTTCCATAGTATCTTTGTATGCTGTGTTACTACCTTTTCTCGGAATAAAGACAGAATTACTGACTTGAGAAGACGTCCTGTTTCCTTACACCATTCCCAAGATGTTAACTCATTAAAGGGGACATAGAATGGATGAATGGTGTATTGCACCTTGTACTCTGATGTTAAAGTATTATATATTCAACTTTAATTTATCAAAAATAAGCTCAGGTGCAATTTTACAAGCCTAATTAAAACCTTATTTTTTGCCAGGGTATTGAAATGGTCTTTTGGCTAAATGGCGCCCTCTTTGGCGACCACAGTTGAGCTACAACTGCTTTGTGCTATTTCACATCACATGTAGTCTTTGTTCTAATTTACCCATGTTTAAGAGCAGGGGTCGGCAACCTTTTTGAAATGCAGTGGCAATAAGAAATGGTCTTGATCCTTTGCGTGCCAAACAACAGACCAATTGTTTTTACTATGGATAACATGGGTATTGATGGCACAGAGCCCTCCTGGTTCAAGTCCTATCTTACTGGACGGTTGTTCAGTGTCTCATGGCTAGGACAGACATCAGCACTTCACCAACTCACCACAGGAGCACCCCAAGGATCTGTGCTGGGGCCCCTTCTCTTCGCCCTGTACATCACCTCGCTGGGCTCAATTATCCACCGCTATGCTGATGATACCCAGCTCTATCTGTCCTTTCCGCCTGATGACTCCACGGTGTCAAGACGGATCTCGGACTGTCTCTCTGATATATCTGCATGGATGAAAAGACACCACCTCCAGCTAAATCTCTCAAAAACTGAACTGCTGGTCCTCCCAGCCAAACAAGCCATACATCACGACATCAGCATCAAGACCGACTCCCTGTCTGTTTCTCCCACCAAAGTGGCAAGAAACCTTGGTGTCATGATTGATGACCAACTGACCTTTGCAGATCACATTGTCTCTGTGGCTCGGTCGTGCCGTTTTTCCCTATTCAACATAAGCAAGATTAGGCCGTATCCAACCCAACATGCAACCCAGCTCCTGGTACAGACCCTGGTTATCTCTCGGCTTGACTACTGCAATGTCCTCCTATCAGGCCTACCAGCCTGTGCAGTGAGACCGCTACAGATGATCCAGAATGCACCTGCACGTCTGGTCTTTAACCAACCAAAAAGGGCACACGTCACACCTCTGTTCATTGAACTTCAATGGTTACCCTTGGCTGCTCGCATTAAATTCAAGGCACTTATGATGGCCTTCAGGGTGAATGATGGCTCTGCTCCCATCTACCTGAATTCTCTCCTGAAGCCCTATGTCACCCGACGACCGCTTCGCTCCTCTAAGGAACGTTTTCTAGCACGGCCAACACCTTGTGCAGGTCAATCCAGACTCTTCTCATATCTGGTTCCGCGCTGGTGTAATGAACTCCCAAGTGCTACCAGATCAACTGATACCCTCTCCACCTTCAAGAAACTCATGAAGACCCAGCTCTTCCAAGAATATCTCCTGGCGTAAACTTTGAGAATGCACATAACTATTTAATTTATCTGCACTATTCCACTTTCAACTTAAAATGGTGCAGTTTCTATGTTAGCAATATGCACCCCTTGTTCGTTCTTTCATTGTGTTGTAGCTTGAATGTTATCCTCTTTTGTAAGTCGCTTTGGATAAAAGCGTCTGCTAAATGCCTAAATGTAAATATAAATAATTATGGTGCTACATTTCCAGCATGAAAATATGTTGAGTCTGGATGCAAAGCAGCACTGTAGGAATATGTTGATGTAATGTTTTTAAAAAAAAAAGAATCATTCCATCATTCCAAATAAATCATTCTAAATTTCATAGACTACATGAAAATGCACACTCCAGGCTGACTTTTCTACACAATTGCTCATTTTGAGTTTGTGCAAATATGGATTTTGTTATAGCCAAGGCCCTGCAGCCTAACTAGCAACATTCTCACTGTGCTTTAATCATGCTTCTCTCATTCTTACAGTTGGGAATTGGGCACTCTGTCCTTTAGTAGAGCTGCAATGCCCTTCTGTCCATAACCATTATTGCATAAAAATGTGGCTTTGGTGGTTCTGGTCATGTAGCCTACAAAATGTTTCTATCAAAATGTCAGTCATTCGGTTCGTGTTTGTTCCATGAACTAGTTCAAAGCCTTGAATTCAGAACTCTCCTTCGTTTGACTTGTCATTTTGTGCTCTGTCTCAAATTGACAGTGCATGTTGGACAAATACAAAACTTTTAAAATACAAGCACACAACACTTCTACCCATATTATGAAAGAGGGATTTGCCAAACTCGTCTGGCTGTTTTGCCATCGGTAACCCCTGCCTAAACTGATGAATGATCTTTGATCCAACTGCTGTCTTGTCTCGTGGAAAAATGTATAAAGCCAGCAGGGTGCATATTACCTACCGTCTGTCACGCTACAGACGCACCCTACAACAACCAATAGCTGTTCAACAGCAGATGAGACAGCCAAACTTTTTCTTATGTATAAAGATGGTGTGCCAGTGAGAATCCCAGCGTAAGCCAACTTTGGCACGTGTACCAGGGATTGCTGACCCCTGTTTTAGAGGTTATTTCTAAGTTTAAGATTTTCATATGAAGAAGGGCACAACCATGCCTCATGTTCATGACAGCTCTTTGACCACGCACAGCGTCTCCTAATTCATCACAGTCAAGGCAAAAATGGTTTTCCATTCTATTTCCATTCTTCTATTCAATTCCATTCTGCTCATATAATATGTACAAACATCTCTTTATGCCGGGTATGCATAGTGTTTAAATACCCATATATCTTGCTTTGATAGAAGGGGGGCACAGAGGGGCATGTGAGGCTAAGGTGCTCTCCTGTGTGCCTGAGCTGAGGTCATCAGTGATGATGAGGAGGAGCTAGATTGGGGAGGTACAGGACAGCATGGGCAAAGACAGAAAAGGATCAGATCCCAGGACTGCAGATGAATAAAGAGAGGATACAGGCCTGGAGCCATTTGGGGAATACAGGAGTCAGACAGGAGAAGAGAAGAGGACATAGAGAATATCAGCAGAGAGAGAGAGTTGGAGAAGAGAGACAGGGACAGACAGACACAAGACAGATAGAGAATCTGGGAGGTGAAGAAAAATGTACAGAGAGCAGATGGGAAGAGCTGAATGAAAGAGTATATGGAGAGAAGTTAATGGAGGAGAGAGAGAGTTAAGGAGTAATCATAAGGAGAGAGAGACAGAGAGAGAGAGAGAGAGCTTGCTAAAACTCTGCGGGACAAGCAGGTATGTGATTTTTGGAGTACTTTACAGTCAGGGAAGCAGGCGAGAGATCCACAGGCATTAAGAACAGACAGAAGAGAAGCCAGACACAGAGGAGAGGAGAGTGAGGGATCAGGATGAGGATGAGAGAGAAGAGAAGAGGAAAGAGTCTGTCAAGGAAAAGCACAGAGAGGGAATCTCAGAAGGAGAGGATTAAGCGGGAGAGTGTCTCCTCTATTTGACAAGGTTAAACACTGCTTCATGAGAACATACTATGCATTATTATGACATTGGTGAGCTAGGGAAGTCAGCTGTGGCTTCCAGTGGCATAAACATTGTTTGTTGTTGTTCTTGTTGTTTTCCTACAACAGTAAATTACCTTAGTTTATTATTATTATTATTATTATTATTATTATTATTATTATTATTATTATTATTAATAATAATAATAATAACAATAATAATTGTTGCTTTAAATTGCTATAAGTTGCTATATTTATACAAGTGGTTCATTACAGGAAGACACAGATGGACATAGTCCATGGACATATGGACATATCCACAAAAACAATAAAATAAAATGAAATAAACTAAATCTAAATGAAACATGACACTGCTACAATAATACAAATTGGCTGATGTTCCAGGTATGTGAGTTACAAAAGCCAGAGAGGCATGGGAACTTTTACACTCACCAGTTTTAATACTGTGAAATTAAATAAAACTAAATTAAATACATGATACGCTTATTTGTACATTCTGCTTTTCACATTCTTCTTTTGCTCCCATTTCATGAAATAGTTACCTGTTATTGAGAGAAAGCAATGCCTCTTGCCCACTCAGAAATGGAAAAAACTGCTAGCCCTGGTTTTAGCCTATACTAAACTAATTTAATTAACTTTTCATGTATTCATGAAAGAAACATTTAATGCATCAAGGTACACAGGACACAGTGTATGGCCAATCTCTTTTATATTGCTGAGGCATAACAACAAAAGCAGCAGTAAATAGGCTGGCTTCATTTTCTAATATGTCCTTTGAAAAGACAAAACAAGATTGTTGCCAGTAGGGTTTTTTGTATTGCGCCCTTAGTCATATTAAAATACAACTCAACACAAATACAGTGATGTGGGCTATAAGTAATTAGCAGGTGATGTGTGTGAAATGTCCTAGCAGAAAAGAGAGAGTTGCGGCAGACGGACCAACCCTGCCTCCCTCCATGTCTCTCTCTCTCTCTCTCTCTCCCTCTATCTTTCTTCCTAACCCTCCTTGGCGCTCTCCCTCTCTCTCCAGCTGATGTATGGCCTCCTGGCGATGTCATTTATTATGAAAGCTTCATGTAACTTCAGCTGCAAGATTAAATACCTGCAGCTCAATATATCAGTCACCCGTCAAGCACTGGGTCAATTTCCTTTTAACCCTTGTTTTGTGGTTCATAACCTTCTTATAAATGTGGATCTGTCAATCATACGTTGAAAGGGCCAGACTTCTAGTCCTCTGCTGTATCTTATACTTCAGATTTTCCTTACCTGACAAAACAATGTGTTGGGGCATTTACAGGGAAGTTATAGCAATATGAGCCAGGGAACCAGTCTCCTTTATAGTATTGTATTACTGTATTAGAATAGTTTTGTATAGTTTTGCATAGTATAGTATAGTGCTGTAGTATAGTATAGAATAGTGTAGTATAGTATAGTATTTTCTTTTATATAATAGTCTAGTTTATTGGGAAAGTTTCATACACTGTGTTGGCAGCTATATTGTGTTATGGTAGGTAGATCAAAGTAGTTGTTTTTTAAGTACCTGGGGAGGGAACACTGTATATAGTCTTCCCTGAACTGAGAAAAGCGACGGCTGTCTGATTAGCGAGAAAGAATGGATGGGCATCATGAGAGGTGGCATAAATGAATCTAAAGATCTATTAGCCATGTGTATGTGTGTGTGTGTATTTGTGTGTCTTGCTGCTGCATTGATTTGATAAGCAGATTTTGTTTTTGAGGACTAACGAATGGGATAGGTGGGCATTAATCATGGGTGGTTGGCTTTAATTAAATTGAGTCATGCTGATTGGCGCTAAATCATATCACTGTGTCATTTCTCTTTAGCACGCTCAGGACAGAGGGCAGAAAAAGAGAGAGGGAGAGAGAGAGAGAGAGAGAGAGACCAGGTCTGTGGTCACTCTAAGGACAGTTAATTATAATTTATCATATTTGCTGTATAGTGTTCCTGTTCATTACTGCACATATTAAACAAGCACCTATCCATTCTTGTCTTAATAAAATGTTTCCACTGAGCCTAATGTCTGTTTTGGCATTATCCACTTGAATCTGCTTAGCCTATGATCTGTTTGAGGCATATGCTGAGTGTGTGTGTGTGTGTGTGTGTGTGTGTGTGTGTGCGTGTGTGTGAGTGTGTGCCTGTGTTTTGCTGGCATGTGTGCTTTTGTAATATTGTCTTTCAGAGTGGCTAACGATGACTGGGGGAGTGATGGTGGTGGTGTGTGTGACTTCTGACTGCCCCTGCCCCCCCAGAGCCCCAGGGCCCACTGCTGCTAATCTCCATCAATAACCTTCATTATTCAGATGGGATGAATGGGCTGGTGTCAGCGTGAATATATGTGCGAGTGTGAGTGTGTGTGTGTGTGTGTGTCCGTAAGCGTGTGTGTGTGTGTGTGTAAGAGTGAAAGAGATAGTGTGTGTGTGTGTGTGTGTTATTCTGACCTGCCGTAAATATTGCCCCCTCGGCCTCCAGCTCTTCAGTCTCGGCAGTAAATATCTAAATAGCCATGGTGTCAGAGGAGACTCACAGAACAGCTGTTTCAGGAAGCCATTCGGCTCTGATGTGGCTCTTATCTGGCCCAGAGCTGCCCCAACTGTGCCAGCCATTCTCACCAGAGGAACTAAATCACCTCTGTAAATCAAAGCTTTTATCAATAGAACACAGTTTTCCTCACTTAACGTGACCCTGAACTGACAGTGAATTAAAATATGGGTTGCCTCTGTTAGAGCTCCTCTCATTCAGGTTTTTAAAGGGACTGTTGGATCCTTTGGTATATTAGGCATAAAAGCAGACTAAATGGATGTACATACTGACTAAACAATGAATTGTAAGGACATTTATTTGTTAATACATCAATTACATAAAAAATCTATATTTTCTGTTCACTAACATGCAACTAAATTTGTTTGTTTATCAGATATTTTAAACTGCACTTTTCTAAACACAGTTGCACATATGTGTTTGTGTGTCAATAGGCGTTTGTGTTTGGGCAATCACACTTGTGTATGTGTGTGTCTCTGTGTGTGTGTGTGTGTTTGTGCATTTATGTGTGTGTGTGTGTGTGTGTGTGTGTGTTTGTGTGGATAGCAGGTGTTAGATCAAAGCAAGTAAAGCAGTTAGGTAGGAGTGCAGAGGCACATTTGTGGAGGTGGTGGCAGTAGCGTTCAGCGGGCGAGAACTCCTCCTCCTGCTCCCCTTACTCCTCCTCATCCTCTTCCTTCTCTTCCTCCTCTGTATCCTTACTGTGGAGACGATGCAATGTCCTCCTCCCACCCCTCCTCTACCACCTCCTTCTTTTCCTTCTACTCCTCCTCAACCCTCTCTTCCATCTCCTCCTCCTCCTCTCTCTCTTCCTCCTCCTCCTCCCTGTTTCCGATCCTTCAATCAGTGATGGTGCAGTGTTCTCCTCTTTCTCCTCTTCTTTCTTCTCCTCCTCCTGGTCTTTGCTTCAGTGATGGTGGGATGTCCTCCTCCTCCACATCCTCCGCCTCCCTCTGCTCCTGCTCCGGTGGTGCGGCTGGTGTTGACGGCGTGGTGTCGGCGTGATGGAGTGTGTTCGGTGTCCCTGAGAAGAGTGTGTTGGGCTGCTATTTCATCATCCCCCCCAGAGGCCAGCAGCCGGGAAAATAAGCACATCAGTTGTCATTATGACAGGATAAAAATGGAGCCATCATATTTCAGAAACACAATGCAGGTCGCCTCCTCACTAGCTACACCCCCTCCGCACGCACACACACACGCACACACACCCCTCGATGACTTATGGTGCCTTCTTTTTTCCTGTGCTCTCCACGCCCAGGCTATGAGTTAATATTATCTCCTCGGGATAATTATTTCAAGGTTCAATTACTGACCTGCAGTTATCAATGCGGGCCACCCCTTTTCTAAAGGCTTCTCTTTTGACATGGCCCCTTTTTAAAACACATTTATCTTACTAGGGCCGGCACACAGAATCTGCATGCTGGCAGTGATGAATCAGCCTGTTCTACTCCCCTCCTCTCCTTCTCTTCTCTCCACTCGTCTTCTTTCACCCTCTCTTCTTTTCTTTTACTCACTCCGCTCTTCTCATCTTCCCATCTTGCCTATTTATCCATCACTCACCTCTTCACGGATCTTCCCTTCTCTCTTGTCCCCTCTCGTCCCCGCATCTCTGATCGCCTTTCTCTCACCTCCCACTTCTTTTCTTTAGTTTTTTTTTACTCTATCAGTTTTTCCATCTTTCCTCTACTAATCTTGTTTTATTTTCTTTCTTTACGGCCACTCTTGCTTTCCCTTCATTTCATCATCTTTACTGTTTTAACTGACTTCTTGATGTCAACTCTTTCTTTCATCCTGGTCTCTTCTCTTTTTGTCCTCTCCTCCCCATCCTCCTCCTCTCCTCTTCCATTTCTCTCTCTCTTTCCTTTTTCATCCCCTCTCCTCTTCGCTCCATTCCTCTCTGCTCTCTCTGGCTGGCTCCCACAAGCCTCTCCCAGTCTAATGTGCTGTGATCCATTACCCTGTCCTTTCTCCACCAATTTGTGCCCCCAATGCAGCACAATGAATGGGCTGTGGCCTGGGATGTGAATTTATCCTTTGAGATGTATGGCCCGTGGTTGGCCCCCCAGAGAGGGCCGAGGTGCAGGTGTGAATGACCCATCACGGGAGACACTGCCCAGCACCAATCCACCAGTTTGTTCACCATTCCTCAAATGTGTGTGTGTGTGTGTAAAGATTATGCAAACCTAGAAAATTCACGCACTAGTAAAATAACATATTACAGTAAATTTATTTAAACATACTTTATATACTTGGTGTAATAATAATCAATATAACAATTCAATAATAATAATAATAATAATAATAATAATAATAATAATAATAATAATAATAATAATAATAATGTTCTAAAACTATACCTATTTTTAAGAACAAAAAATGTTGCATTCATTTAAAACTGCTCACCTTCATTTTAACACTGAAGGTTAAAAAGGTTATATTTTGGTGAATTTCCTTTTCTTGCTGTATTTATTCTTAAATATTTTTAAAGAACTATATTTTCAAAAGGTATAATTTTGTCATTCTTGATCTAGAAATAAAGAACTAACATTTCTAAAAATCTCTATTAGCATTGACATTCTGGACTACTGTACTGTATATTCCCAAAGCAGTACACTCTGAATAAAAAAAGAAAAGAAAAAACACTTTTCTGCTATTAAATATCCAAACAAACAAAATGCTGATGTTTATAAAATATTAAAATTGTAAGAATAAATATTAAATCACTAAAATTATAATTCAGTCAAGAAAACTATTGCAGCACTTCTTTTGACATGTTGTTTGATGTGTAGCATCAGTTCAGTGCCATCATCAAATTATTTCCACTAAACCTGGAGTCAAATGTCATGCTAAGATCAGACATAATGTCTACAGAAAGTTTCCTCCACAAACCTGCTAAGGCTGCGAAGGTATCATCATGCAAACACATTTCCTGTGATGTAGCCTTATTCTCTTTGGCTGAATTAAACATAAAAGATCGTATATGAATATTGCATTAGGCGGAGTCCATTACAGATCAATAAGGGAGTTAACCACCCCATCCTGACTCCCTGCTGGTGATTTCTGTGAACATTTGATCCACAACATATTACAGCCATGCCCAGTTTCTCTGAAATTTGCATGAAAATGGCTTCGTGGTGACAGCTAAGCAGTGTGTGTCTTTGGAATAAGCTAAAAGTGTAGACTCAGGGCTGGGGAGGGGGGTGAGGGTTGGGTGGTGGGATTCAAACGTCCTAGTCAAACAGGAAGCCTCTGATACCGCGGTTTAATCACTGATACACACGCTGATGTCTCCTTCAAACAAATCATATAGCTATTTTATGAGACGTGTTAGAATGGTGTTCACTTTCAATAATTATTCCATTAATATGTCCACATTGCCATGCAAATCTCCTCCAAAACAGGCACATTAGGACAGGGGATTCAATTTGTGCGTTATGAAACACATGTTGGGGAGGAAGCTATACACTAATTATTTTGGGGAACGTCAAGCTTCTCACTCACTCAACCAGACTGGATATTACATTTGCTTAAAACTCAATCATGCAAAATTGAGGATTGGATTTGTGTGAATTTTAATAATGATAAGTCGCCGCTATCACTGTATCTTGGGAATGCTAATCGAGCCTTTTCAGCCAGCAGCCTGCAGATACTGTCATCTCAGCTCCAGGCTCTTATTCTGCAATAATGCATTTACATTCTAATGGTTTTATTAAAGCTTCCATTGCCTGTCAAGCAACCAGAAACACACACACCCACCCACACACACACACACACACACACACACACACACGCTTAAAACAGCAAACAGTCACAGCTGCACTTAAGTATGCCTATTTCCACATCCACAAACTAACACACACGTCTGACTGCAACACACTATTATAAGTATAGAATTGTGCACGCACACACATACAGTCACAGACACACACACACAGAACCCTCCTCAGCTCTGCCACACACATCCCCTGAAATGGTGGGGTAAATTGTCTGAGCTATCAGTTCCTCTCCTCCTTTCATCATGGCTTGCCTGGCGTCGACAGTGGGCCCAGCACAATGAGTCTGTTCCCGCTGCAGGAGCCGCTATTTAATCATGTCCCTGCCCACGCCATTGTTCTGCTTACAGTGCATAAATAAACGCCTCAAATAAGCCCCACTGCCAGCAACAATGAAGCAAAGGATCTGTCTTATTTATTTCTCTGCCCTCCCCGGCGGTCCTCTCTGTTTCTCGTCTCTTCTACTGACTTTTGTTTTTTCTCTCCTGATTTTTTATTCCCTTTTTTCACAGCTACTTACTCCTGAAGCCTTAATTTTTACTGACATTTTTTTAACTATTGATTCATTTTTGTGTACTTCTAAAGATCATACTCTAGACATCAACAAACTAAAGTGCTGCTCCTGGCCTCATGTCATGCAGTTATTTGATTCTTGTTTGGTCCAAAATACTAGCTAAGTTAGCATGCTATTGGTCCCTGTGGTGCCTGCAGAATTGAGGCTAATAAGCTCAACTGTGAGGACTAAGTTTGCTTAATTATGTCATAATTACATTGTCATGGTTCACTGTGTGTGTGTGTGTGTGTGTGTGTGTGTGTGTGTCTGTGTGTGTGTAACTGTATAACACACTGCCATGCTTCACATTGTAGATATAATCAGTAGAATCCTTGAAATTAACTCCTCATGAAAGCGAGCGAACAATGGCAGAGTATTCAGAGATGGAATAATTAGCCTCTGTAGTCATAATTATCTCATGAGCTGTATTTGTGTTTTTGGGGATGATCTTGTTAGAGCTAAGGGCTAAGGAGTGCCACCGCTGCCACACACACACACACACACACAGGGTATTACAAACACAACCTTAACCAAGTTTGCGGTCAAGGGAGTGCTATAATTTGTTTTATTTATTTTTAAGACAGACGGAAAATAACAAATAAACAAACCAAACAATGCTGATAACCCTAAAAGGAACACAAGAGTTTTCACATTGTAGCATTTAACATACTATTTTATCAACAGAAATAGTAAGTCACCCTGTACAGCCAATGGCAAGATAGGGGAGTTAACGCCTGTTGATATATACCTTTATTACTTTCAAACAAAAACAAATGTAACACTGAGGCGCACATGCTGGCAAGCATGCATGTGCGCCCGCACACACACACACACACACACACACACACACACACACAAAAGCACATACCTGAAAAGAAAGTAACACTAAACATTCATAGCATCATGACATCATCAATAGCCTGCAAGGTCCACTGATCAGGCTACATCTATCACTATGACATCATACACTTGTACACAAAGATCCAACAGAATATGATGCAGTATTGTAATTCAGCTGTTTTTCTTAGATACCCCCTTCAAAACAAAACATATAAGGTGACATAAGTTAAAGCAGAGTCAGTGTGAGCAGGCAGAGGAGGACCTTTTTCCCCAATCTATCACCTGCAAACAACAAAACTCAGGTTAGCCCAATTCTGTTCTGAATGTCAGAGTGATATCGACATTATCTACGGTGTCATCTGAACAAATTTAACAAAGACGGTGGTGTCTTCCCCGTACAAGCCTTTCGTGCAATGCCATCTCTGACCCAAGTGCCCTTGCGGCATTGTCTCAGGGCTTTTAACACCGGGGTCTTTGAACTGTTGGAGGCCGAGTCCCATAGCAGCGTGGTCATGTATCAGCATGAGATGGAAACCCCCTGATGTAGACAGTGACTAATTGGGAGGTGAATGCAGCGACCATGAGACTGTAGTTAAGGCCTCTCTGAAATATAATAAATGGGAGCTGGCCTCAAAAGCCAGGAAACAGCCTTTTTTGGACTTTCATCTGAAAAAAGAGAGGGGGGAGGGAGAGGAGGCGACGGAGAGAAAGGTGTGCTATTGAGGTGGCGAGCAGTAGAGCCATCCTTCTTGTGCAGAACGTTTAAATAGCTGCCATTGTCCCTCCATTGTGCCTGTTATTGCTGTTGTCCCCTTTCTTTCACACCAGACTCTATTTGGTGTATATGATTACGGCAAAGAGCTCCCCTTTTTGCCTCCAGGCGAACATCAAACCGGGGGACAATATCTGCTCCACAAAAGACCTTCAAACTCCATTGTGTATTTTTAAACTCGCAGAGGGTATCTTGCTTCCCAGTGCCACCGGACACACAGGCTTTGTGTCTGTGAAGTCACCTTGGGCTGACATCAGCACCCTGGGGGCACATTCTGGGTATCCAGCTCCAACCACTGCACTAGAGTGATACTAATATTTATATATAAGGTTAAGGTTAAATATTGTCATCACTTGCTATTAATATCTCACATGTTTATATGGAACTGAAAGTGTAAGAATTATTGTATCTTTTCAAGCTAATGTGTGTGTGTGTGTCTGTGTGTGTTTTCTACAGACTTTGTGAGTCTGCTGAGCAAGACAATTGGAAAACGCATGAATGAATGAATTGAATAAAATGTATTTATTATAAAGTTTATAAAGTTTTTGTCTGCTATAACCCTAATTGCCTCTAAATATGTTACTGATGGGCTGATGCAGCAATGACACATCGTTATTACTTTCTACATTCTACATTTGTAATTAAAAACAATCTTTGAAGTTTATTGTTAGAATGTGACAACAACCTCAAATAAGGATGGACAGGAAATGGTCTTGGTCACATTCATACAGACAAGCATTCACTTCCTGGGAAAACAAAGATTTCATTCACCTGTGGGAACTACACAGAGAGATGTGAGATGCTCAGCACAAAAACACAATCAGACCCAGTTGTTCTCCAACTCAAGTACTTTGGGTTAGGTTATTTAGCAGCCTTTTAGGAGCATGACCAAGTGTTTAGATTCTAAACCTCATTGTCAACAGGCAGAGAAATTACAGTATGTATGAAACACAGAGACACTTTTCATTTAGCACACAATGCAAACCTGTGGCTCTCACATTGAGCTGGTGCCTGTTACAATAAAAAGCCAAGAGAAAAACATAAAGAGAGAAAGCGTGCACCCCTCCCCTCCCTTTCTCTCATTCCAAATGTTCCCCCATGAGGTGGGACATTTTAATGAACTGTACCCTACAGGGGCTGTCAGGGCGTGTGACTTTATTTGAGTGAGAATTTATTGGGACCGAGATGTCATGTTGCTCTTTTACACACTGACATGAGTTCATTAGACTTTGTTGGGCTTCCCTTAACAGGGCCCAGACTTAAAGCCCCAGCCCAAGGCCTCTGTTTATGTCCATTCTGTGGTGATCACAGACCAGAAGAGCCCATTACAGGCATGGATCCTGGAATGTGTGTGCTTTTAGAGTAGACCCTAATTTAGTGTAAAGGCCTTTTAGTGTAAAAGTGACATTTATCAAGGTAATAAAATGACTAGGGGTAATGTATTTTACACACACACATCTTTATAACTTGGTCGATTAAAACTCGCCATTGATTCCCACCGTTGTATATAGGCTGTACTGCACAGCTTAACCCACTGTCTCTGATCCACATTCTCCTGATATTGCATGAAATCCAACAATTTCATCACCAAAGGCCAGATTCAGTGTTTAGCTTAGGCTACTTCGGTGTGGGCTAATGTGGTAAAATGGCATGGAATGAAGTATATGAAAGTGTACAGAAAAACAACAACCTTCAGCATTGTTACTTGTGTGTGTGTGTGTGTGTGTGATGTGGAAAAAGTTAAGCTTTTTCCCATTTCCCCTGTGTTAACCTCACTCTCATTATGTGTCAAATTATGTCTTGCTTATCTTTGGGTTCGATGTCTCTTTGTTCAATGCAAAACCAAGCTTGACTGCTCACATTGAAGCAAAATTCATGCTTTATCACTAAACTAATAAAATAAGTAATATATTTCTGACAGCAAATGGTGTCCTTGTTTTTTAATTTCTTTTAGACTTGTGTTGACAAGCTGACACAAACTCTGCTGTACTGAAACAGTCAAGCCTGATAGATCTCACTTTTTATATGTATATAAAACATCATACCTTTTCCCTTTTTTAAATAAATGCAGTAAGTTTATGGGGAAATTGACATTCTTCACATCATGACTGCATGCCTGTCGCTTTCACTCATTGCCTTATCCGCCATGTGCTCATTTCCTGTGTATCTGATCTAAGGCCCGATGTCTTCCTCCAACTTGACACAATGGTGCTGATAAACTTCGGGCAAATTTACTCCTTTTGGTGACAGACAGCAATTGGAGGGAAATTAAGTTGTACCGCCCTGTCGTAATATACACGCCACAAATAATGTAGTCGGCATAATCACAGCCTCTGTCCACAGGAATGACGTTTCGCTCACATTCAATTTCACAGGTATCCTTTGATATGCTAATGCTAATTCGTAATGTCCCACAGGCGTGGCAGCGTGAAAGAGGAAATGACTCCAGTAACAGTGTGTCAGTCAGTCAGTCGCTCTCTTTCTCTCTCTGTGTCTGTCTCTCTCTCTCTCTCTCTCTGTCTCACTCAGTCTCCTTTTATTAGCCGCTTATCGCTGTGGCGGAGGATTCCCTCAGCACAAACATGCACCTAATTACTAATCAAGCTGCTCCATGCAGAGCTCACAGCGCTTTTCCTGGTTTGTGCTTCTGATTACATTATTGTAATCCCCCCCCCCAAACAACACAAAAATGAATTTGTGTACTTATGCATCTGGTATGAGATGAGCAAGAACACATGCTTTTGTGGAGAGGGTGGATGCATGCCTAAATGGCTAACTTGCTGAAAAAACAGCCATCAGAATACAAAAAGAGAAAACAAAACAAAACAAAGAAAATAAACAAATAAATGTAATTACGAAAGCATCAACCAGAAAGCTACGGAGAAATAAATAATGATGTTTGCAAATCCTGTTTAAACAATATATATCCATTAATTTTGAACACCTGTCAGAGCAACTAATTTGTTCTCCTAGCCCCTGGTGAAGTTTGAGGACTGTCTGTAAGGTGTCAAGGTAATAGGGCACCAATATGCTAACTGTGTATTGTCATAATTGAGTTGTTTTACCAGTTCCAAAGTAGTAACAGCCCTGCTCCAAGGCTACATTGAACTAAACATTGCTCTGTTTGAAACAAAGGTAGATGTTCGGGTTCAGTGGTGCTTGTGTTGGGACAGAGCGGAGGTCAGAACATAAGTTGAGAAAATACATTTGATGCGACCAATACTGTATTACTATATTACTATATATATATATATATATATATATATATATATATATATATATATATATATATATATATATATATATATATATACATGAGCCCCATGCTGTTCTGACGGAGAGCAAAGCTACCTGCTGTTTTTCTCTATGTTTCAATCAAATTAAACTGAGTGAAGACTCAACAGTGGGGCCATCAGCATTCAGTGCTAGTCAATTACCCAGTGTACTTTTGGACAGGAGCACGGCCTAATTATGTTTGCCTGGATGGCTGTTTTGTGAAAGATATCCATGTCTATCAAGCCCTCTGACAGAGGGAAAGAGCTCTCATTCGCAATGGCTTCCAATGTGTGCTCTGCTCAAACATGATAAATGATTTCTGCCGGTCAGATAATTGATGCTCAAGAACTTCAATCAAATTTTGTTGGTTTCGTACTGAATTTAATCATTTCACACCCTTATCAACATTTATTTGGTTGACAAAATTGTTCCAATTGGTTATTTCTGAGTTTATTTTGTGTTTATTGTAATTATCCATTAGCAATGGCCAATAGTTTTAGTTGATACAAAACAAGCTTGATTTAGATAATACACTACTCTGGATGCATATCCTACATCTGAAACTCTAATATAATTTCCATGTCTCTTTTCTTTCTCCTTTCACATTTTCTGCCAGCCATGTCTAGTGTTGTTTTCACTAAACACTATAACATCACTTTAGTTTTGGATATCTTCTTTTAGTAGCTTCTTTTGCAAAACAAAGATGAGAGCTATGTTGGGCCTGGGGGGGGGGGGGGGGGTGGTACAAAAGAGGGTTATTTCAGCACATCACGATTGCCTCGTACATGATTTAAGCGGCTTGCACGTATCCCACGCATTAAGATAATGGAGGCCTGATGAAAGTTTCAGGAGCATTAACATTTGATGCATAAAATCAAAGCAGAGGAAAGAAAGGAAAACCTTTCTTTTGACAAAAAAATAAAGAGTACATCTCTATTCAGAGGGAGGAGGAGGTGGGTGCATGTAATATGGAGCGATTGGGATGAGTTTGGCTCTTGTATTATTGATGTATTTGTCAAAGACTGGTCTTAGTAGTGCCTGCTGTGGGGCTAACCTGCTACCTGCCAAGGACTCGATTGCTTCCAGGGCGTGAGCGGGTATAGGGTCAAGGTTTATTTACATGCCATGTAGCAATATGGATGCAATATTAATAGGTATTAATAAAGAGCGGGAAAAACCTCTAAAAATCTATATCTATCCATCTATCTATCTATCTGTCTATCTATCTATGTCAGTATTTGTATTAGCAGTGATGGGGCTACACAGCTACGATACAATGAGCAGACTTGTTGTTTGTGATGGTCTATTTCAAGTGGACTTTTCAAAGGTCTCCAACAATGTTCACTAGTGTAGCCACAACTACCATAGAAATCTAATAGGAAAATCGTATTGACTTATATGAGGATGGGGCTCATGATTTAGAAAGAAACATGAAGGACATGCAATGAAAATATCCAAGCATTTCTAATATTGACATCAAATGTTAAATGTTACAATTAAAGAATGGTACACTTTGTGTGGGGGCTCTTCAACTCTTTCTATTTTAATGCAGATTGACCCTTATGGTGCTTCAGAGACTTTAAGCCAGATGTGCAGAGTGTGGAAAAGTGGAAAGACAAGGTAAACACAGAGAGTGAGTGGGGGCTGAGCCATAGCACTGTAACTGTAACAGCTCATGAAGGTTTCTGTTTTTGGTGAGAAATAAATGAGGAGAGAGAGAGAGAGAGAGAGAGGGAGAGAGAGAGAAAGAGAGAGAGAGAGAGAGAGAGAGAGAGAGAGAGGCCATATTCCCATAAGGCCAGAGCCTGAGTCTGCACTAGAGATCTGTCTGCACACATGGTCAAACTGCTGTAAGTAACAAGAAAAGAAATAGGAAAAAAAATAAAAATCTACATAAAAAATCTCTAGAAGTACCAACTAGAGAGGTGTATGATTGAGAAACACAAATATTATGACTTTATTTAAAGGGGGAAAAAGGAGTAGAAGGAGAAAAAAAAAAAGAAAACAGGAATCTTGAATATTGATCTGGCCTTGCTTCATTACCTGGTAACTGACATCTCAGATTGATGTCTCCCTAAACCGTGCCCTGGTTGGAGCTACCTTGGGAATCGCAGTATTGACTTTGGCTGTTTGTGCTTCACAGCCTCTGGAGGCTTCCGGTTGCTTTTAATGGGACCCATCCATTCAGCTTTCCTTTCATAATTATTGTTTTAGCGATCTCTGGAGCCCAGGACGCCTCAGGGAGCTGCCGTTGTGGAGCATGTGGGAGTATCGCTCTAAGTAGCTGCACTCATTTTTTTTTCCCTTCTTTCCACAACTCTTTTTTTTTTCAATCACTCTGCTGATAATTTGTTAAAGTTTGACAAGCTCTCACTTTTTGGTTGGCTTTTTTTGTGTGTGTGTGTTTGTGTGTGTGTGTGTGCCCTGGAAACCAAAGCACGATGACGTGAGAAACAGAAAGAGCTGCCTTGGAGGAGAAAGATAAACTGGGTCGGTCGCCCCCTGATAAAGTAGCGCAGTTAGCCGGAGTGGTGACCGGGGAGGGGACCGACATGTGGCTCTCGCACAGGATTAGCATGCTGTAATTGAAAGGCTGCATTTGGTGCGGGGCCGCGGACAGGAGAGGCGCCATTGATTTTCATACTCTTGATGGGGGATTCCTGTTGTTGCTTTTAATGGAGTCTTTGATGTCTCTCTCTCTCTTCTCCAGCCCGCTTGCCTGCCTGCCCAGCCCCCCCACCCCCATCCGTTGTACTAGGCTTCCATCGGAGGCTGATGTTCTAAGTAAAAGCATAACCCTGTAGACCTTCAGTTCTCCTTGCTGGCTGAAGGAAGCTGATTGCTCACCGGCTTAAGTGTTGTCTGTAAGCATAACCCATGGAAGAGAGAGAGAGAGAGAGAGAGAGAGAGGGAGAGAGAGGGAAAAAGAGGAAGAGAGAGAGAGAAAGAGGGAGAGAGAGAGATGCATAAGTGATTCCTTAGATGATGAAAAGAAATGCATATGTTAAGTGCATTGATCATAGTTCATCTCCCCTTCAGTCAGCCTGCCCCAGCGGTATCAATACATTGGAAACATCATTTGTATCAGCAGTTGTTTCTTTAATTAAGATCTCTACTAAATCTCTGTCATTGATTCGAGCCATTACCTTATTGACATGGCTAATGCTGAGCAGAGGCTCCTTCATAGCTGAACAGACTAGATCGAGGCCACCGGAGCATGGATGAAGTGAACCATGCAGCCGCAATCCAATACAGCGGCAAGCGATGATGCCTTCCCTGAAGATTTTTTACATGTGACAGACTGTGCAGATAAATATACGTAAATAAATGTGTTTATATGATCACACAATTAGAAACTACACATACACTTGACTCAACTTTGTTCTGATGTTGTGCCTCTTAAAAAATAATAATAATTTACAGTGAGAATATTAAATTTGAATTTATTTCCTGGCTATATGTGAATACAATTCTACAATTCTATAATAATAATTATTGTTATGTAATTATTATAAATAATATGTTATAATAGTGTAATAAGGCATTACTAATCATTTCATAGGTCGATGGAAATCCTGGCTCTTTAAAATAACCTTTCTGAAGGGCTTTTTTATCAGTCCAGCCAAACGGAACACTCCCAGTGGAACTACTGCTGAAGGTGAAGAGGACCCAGTAAAATTCTGCACTGTACTGCAACATATGTGCGCACACACACACACACACACATACAGAGAGAGAGAGAGAGAGAGAGAGCGAGAGAGAGAGAGACATCTCCCAAATCCCCTCCACTGATAGAGTCCTATGGATGGAGGAGCACTCCAGGGAACACTGATCATCTCCTCTGAACACAGTTATTAATCTAAACACAAGCTCCACACACACACACATCTATTGGTCTCACATACATTGACTGACCAATTACAGAAATCTGGCCAGACATGTTAACATACATTTACTGGTTTCAGAAATATTGAATGATTTCTTGAAAGTTGCAAATCACAACTTGATCCACATCTACTGATAAAGATGCCATTTTGTCTTTGAAGAAAAGACTCAAAATTTATGGACAAGTAAATTTGTTCTGAGTAAAACTAATCACCATTGATCACATAATAGCTTATGCCCACTTTTGTTGCACTTATCTGAAGGATGCCGCATGGTCTGCTATTCCGTTGAATTAAAAACTCATGCATGCTGGGACCTAAATACAGCCATACATAAGTAGTCAGTAACACACACACACACACACACACACAATTAAAGGCCTGATGTGAGCAGAGTGAATGGGATCTGTGAAAGCTTTGCATCTCTATGAGGCCATTTTGAATGATTCCTGCAAGTCTCAGATTGAAACACACACACACACCAAAATCCAATAGCAGCTAATCTGATCATCTCATCCGCACTTTTCATGCACTGCATCCCTTAGAACCCCTCACCCATCCACCCACCCAGCTCCTCACCAAGAGCCCCCAGCCCCCATCCTGCCACCCCTCCCCCCCAAACCCTCTCCAGCCTGCTAGAGAGTGATAAGACACTAGAAATGTAGTCATCATCTGGTGCCCACTAGCTCAGAGAGAGGATTACTATACTCTTCTAACCTTACACTGGGGTGGGGACTGAGACAGCAATGATGGGAAGCTTGTGCTGCCCATCTCATCTTCTGTCCTCTCCTCTCTCTTCTCTTCTTCTCCTCCCTCTCTCCTCTCTCTCTCTCTTTCACTGCCCTCTGTCTCAGCCCCAGACTCTCTCCCGTTTTAAAGGTTGTCTTTACAAGATTAAGCATGACTACAGTGTTTATGGTCAGATAGCAGGGGGTAAGACAGTGTTTATTTGTTCTTGATAAGACTTTTTTTCCTTTTTTTTTCTCCATGGACGATTTGTGGACATTTTTTTTCCCTGGTGTGTGTTTGTGTGTGTGTGTGTGTGTGTGTAGACAACAGATGTCCATCAAACAAAACAAGGAACAATATTAAATTTCTCTTTCTCAACATAACTTGAGAAAAAAAAACTAACTAAATAAATAAATATAATATATATACACACACACACATTTGATTTAGGCTTACTTTCAGATATATAAAAGACATTTATTTCCTTGGAAACCAATACCAATTACACAAGCATCTTGTGGTTGTGACAGTTTTGACAAACAATTTACTTTGATATGAAGAGTAAATTAGCATTAATATCACCATTCTCAATAACCAGCAGATCAATAGATTAAGCTGAATTTTGACGCGCTGCCGTATTTTCTAATATTTCAGCATAATAGTTTTCCCAGAGCCTGGAAATAGTTAGTGAGGCTTTCTAAAAGAACTTAGAAAGCATCACAACATTATGCAGTCTGTCTAGTGTGTTTGAGGATGTTTATAAGACCAGCATAAATTTGCAGGTTGTCAAAGTTGGTTAGAGAGCCATTTCAGAGCTCTGGCTGTCAGAGAGATATTTGTGGAGAGAAAGGAAAGAAAGAAAGAGAGGGAGAGAGAGAGAGAGAGAGTACGAAAGCCAGGGATAAAAGAAATGAAGTAAAAAAAGAAACTCTGCATTCACATTAAAAACAGCATTAAAGGCTTCTGTGAATTCCCTTACAAATACAGTCTGACGGATCCTTGTTCTCAGAGCAACTACTGCCCATGCCTTTCAAGATCTTTGGCATTCATTTACAATATAGGGATGGGCTGAAGTCGGTTGGCATTCATTACAATATAGGGATGGGCTCTGCAGCAGACCATAATCTACCAGTACTATTCTGGGGTGGTCTGGACGGTGAACATGCAGAGACATCTTAATGTGCTAATTAACTATGAGCTTGACAGCGTCAAGTTCTCATGGTGCAGATGTTGGCCTGAGCACCAAGAAATATAAAATATATATTAACAAGATTACATGTGTGCTTACAGTATATGCAGTGTGAAAAATTACCGTGGGTTCAATTAAATGATAATGGGGATAATGTGTTTTGTGTAGTGTAGTGTAGTGTAGTAGGCAGTCATTTTCCATTTAATTAACACTGTGACAGGGAAGAAGTGTTTTGTGATGAAGAACAGCTCACACACACAAACCAAACATGTACACAGTCTGTGTGCACAAGCATACACATACATCAACACATGCACACATACACACACATACACACACCCTTAGGCATCAGAGGCCACCCACCATGTCTGAGCAGCTCTTATCATTGCAACTGGAATTAGCGTCATGGGCGCATAAATAATCAAGGACTTTAATAAATCAGAGAGAGCAACTGGGGGAGCAGCGATGACAAGATGCTCTTTATCTGTGCAATGGATCTGCTCCAGCTTGGGGGACATTACACATGGAACAAAAAGGTTTGTGAATCACCCCCTCCCTCCCCTAACAACCCCCATACCTCGACCCACACACCCCCATCAAAATCTCTGTAGCGCCCTCGTCAGGCGTCCCTTGGGACCTGCATTGGGGTGGATGGAGGAGGTGTGAGGGGCCCATATGTAATTAAGCATGTTGTCATGGTGATTGTCATGGTGATGAGGGTGATCTGTGGTAGTCTGATAAGAGCTAAGAGGGACAGCAGTGGCGTGGGTGCCACGGTGATGAAGAGGGTGATGGGAACATGGTGGGAGACAACGATGGCAGGTCATGTGCTTTTACCACTGTGTATATATACATTCTGTCTGTGTGTGTGTGTGTGTGTGTGTGTGTGAGAGAGAGAGAGAGCGAAAGAGATTCAGAGAGAGTTAATCTTTCTGTTGAAATTATCAAGCTAAATGTCTATCAGTTATCTATCTATTTCAGAGATTTGATGGGGTAATTTACAGGGGCCCAATTATATTGTCCATTTTGGCTATTTAAACAGCATATTAAAAGTGCCATTGGAAGGAGACTTGATGGGAGAATAGGCCTGATTAAGCTATGTCTGGTCCCATGAAGAAACCCAGCTCCTATACATAAAAAAGGGGACACATTAGCTGAATCTGACAGGCGTTATTAAATATTAATGAGGCTGTGATTCAAAGAAATGATTTCCTGTCGGTGGGTATTTGGTTTGCTGCGCCTGGTAAATTCACATTTTCCCTGTGATATTGACTCATTCAGAGTCGTATTAAATTAGGCCACAAACCGGCTGCCAGGGACCCAAAGTGACAGAGATGTCCCACTGCAGCAGGAAGCTGCAATTATGCCCCCCACACCCCCCACTCCCACCTCTCATCTCCCATCAATATTTCATTAGGTAACCCAAGAAGCAAACTATTCTCTCCCCTGTCGCCACCCGAAAGTTTAGCACAGCTTCCGCCTCTCCAGACAGGCAGATAGACAGAGAGTGAGTGTGTGTGTGTGAGTGTGTGTGTGTGTGTGTGTGTGTGTCTGTGTGTGTGTGTGTGTGTGTGTGTGTGTGAGAGAGAGAGAGAGAGAGAGAGAGAGAGAGAGAGCGTCAGACTAGCGGTCACTCCTCTCCATATGACAATGACGAAAATCAATGAGCTCTGTCTAGGCTCTTACACAAAGAGACTATGTCTTAGTCTAAGTGTCTATGTCTAAGTGGCATCACTACCATTAACTATAAAAATTATAATCCATTCTACATGGATTGATTAGGATTTTTAATGAACACAAAGACCTTTACAATAAAATTATTACATGGTTATGTAATAATTAAATGTAAAGATATCATTTCCCTCACACATTCTACGGACCAAAGATATATATTTCACTAGAAACATATTTAGCCAGCCTACAGGCATTATACAGACATCTAATGCTGTAGTAAAAAAATGCTATTTATTCATTTCAAATCACTCTATTGTATTGCAAAAAAAGTTTTTTTGCAAAAGTAAACCATGACATTAATAATCATGATGATGGTGATGAACATAACCAAGCCAAAGCTAGAGATTACAGTCGTAATGGTGGCACAATGGGCTGTTTTTGCTTGAAAGAATCACTCTAAAACTAGATAAATAAATTGGATAACAAGGGGTGTCTTCTTGTTCAGTCATTATTATCATTTTCAAGCTTGAAAACTGTATGTGCTGTGTGTTCTTTCTGATTTGAGTCAGACAGGCCTTTGTGCCAACACTTCATTCAAATGCAGCCTCCTTAATCAGGTAAGAGAGTAAACAGTAGCCTTCCAAAGCCTTTAGGATCTCCCACACTCATTACAGAGTAATAGCCAGTGACAATCCCACACTTAATGAACAGCCCAACGGGAAAGTCCTTTTTCCTCAAGGCAGAGTGGTTGTCGTCTCTGTTCACTGGGACTCTATATACTGAGGCAGTGCAGCCAATGTGCTGTGTCTTTTAATGCTGTTTGATCCTAATTTCTGTCAGACTAGCCTGCCTTCGTCGCTTGTCTGAAAATGTCTTTATTGCCTCAAATCCTTTCAGTGGAAAGGAGAGAGGGAGAGTGAGAGAGAGAGAGGGTGTAAGTTGTTGGATGGCTGTGTTATCTGCACTATTCCACTCCATCAATATTCCAGTTAGCACGGCAGGCGCTGGGATTATTCAGGAGAGAGAACTCCTTAGTCTGTTCCTTGTGCTTTGAAAAACATGCACCCAGCTGCTGCTCTCTCTGCGCTCTTTCTCATTGCGACTGGGAGAATATCATTTTTCATTAAGGCTAAGCGCCAAAGAATGTGCAATCCTCAACCCAGTGAAATGGATGAATTTGCAATGCATGTCAATCACAAACACTGATTGATTTTTTTTTCTTAATTCCACTACTGCATTTATGAATTGTGTCAACACTTTACTTCCAAACAGTGATTATAAATGTTAAATAGCACATTAAAAGACTACTACTCTGATAAAAAAGACACTACTTTTCTGGATTTTTTTTACTTGATTTTTAAACAATACTCAGTGCTAGTACAGAATACTAAGCAGTTTTGTTGCTTATAACAGGCAAGGTTGTTCTATTGCCTGTAGTATTCTTAGCCTGCTAAGATGAGCATTGCCCATGTTATGATGCCTGCAACTGTGTATCTTGTTTGTATTCATTAAATCTTTACAATCAAAGAAACATGTAATGAATAAATGGGCAGTGTGTGTGTGATGTGCGTGTCTGTCTGTGCCTGTGTGTGTGTGTGTGTGTCTCTGTCTCTGTGTGTGTGTGTGTGTGTGTGTGTGTGTGTCAGCCTCATTCTAGAATCTAAACTCCCACTCAAGCCTCCAGACGTGGTAATCGTGTCCTGCATCAGCTGTTGGAGTTGCCAGGGTCAAGGCAACGGATTTAGCCCGCAGTCTTTCCTGGGGCCATGGGCAGACTAGTCAAACACGCTCGCAGCGATCCTTATCCTGCCCCGGGACATCTGACTTGACATGAAAGACTATTTTTACCCATTACTCTGTAGAGAGCCCCTCTTCCCCTCTCCTGCAGGTGCCCCTGTCAACCCCCCACCACACACACACACACATCCTGCCCCAACCCAAGGCTGACAGCCATCACTCTGATTCATCATGAGAGGGCTGCCAAGCTAACTGAGACTCAGACTAACTGTGGGTAGGACATATACTTCCCACATAGAGCAGATTTAGGAGGCAACACCAATACAGAAACTACTGTATATGTGTAGATGTCCATAGATATGACTATTCATTTAGTCTTTAGACTGTTTTCAGATTGGCCAATAGGCAAACAAAATAAATAGGCACATACTTTATGAAGCATGGAGAATAGTAAAATATATGTAATAACTGTGTATGTATATTCCCCTATTCGTAAGGTACATTGAACATGTCATGTACTACAACACTGACTGATCCTTCAAAGCTGACAGACAGGGAATGACAGCATACTGTTAAATTCAGGCAGTGACTATTGACATTCTTACATAAGACTGAATGGCACTCATCAATACTCAATGCTTCCCCTCTAGGCTAATACCCTCCTGCAGACTGGACCAAAACACAAAATACAGATATGGAGATTGAGTGTCTTTGAGATAGCATTATTACTGCGTACAAATATTGAGATGTGATTTCCTGTCAGCGTGACTTCCTGTTCAGGCCATTTTCTGTGACACTGGTGGACCACAGTGGCCAATCCAAGACCAGAAAACTCCAACAGAGACAAGTCCTCTAGTTAAGGTTTTTGTCTCCAAAACCTCTAAAGGTTCTCTAAAGGTTATCTCTTTTATTTACAATCATCATCCTGATAAAGCTAAGTATTTTCAGACATACATGTTAAAGGATAGAGGTAAATCAATAAGCAAACTTTAAGCCCTGAGCTTGCCTTTCTAATGCTGTCCCTCTTGCTGCAGACACAGGCTTAATGCCTGCAAGAGGAGCCTGACGAGGCGAGAGCACACCACCTCGGCCCGATGGAAAATCTGGGTAACACATATCTCCCCTAAACTTCTGTAAATAGAGAGGGAACCTAATATGCCATAAAAGCCGTCTGAGAGGCCGCGAATGCCTCCTAATGGTCTTGAATCATCCCCCTTAACCCGGAGAGGAGCTGAAGAATTAGCTTTGGATCCGGCTCCGGAGTTGGGCCTGCTGTGATATCCGCCTCTGTTTGCTTTAGATTAGAAGGACGGTGGATGCTGAGCCTTCTTCGACCAGAGCTGACTGGGGATAAATCACACTCATATTAGGAGTCTGCTGGAGCCATACATTAACTACAACATTGCTTTTCTATGTAGCTTATTTGGGGAAAAAAAGGTGAAGAAAAGGTGAACAGACTCACCACAAAGAAAAAACCCAAATATATTTTGATGATTTAATTGCAATGACATTGTTAGCGAAACTGTGTGTATGTGCGTGCACACATTTGTGTGTGTGTGTGTTTCTATGCACAACTCTGTCAGTATGAAAGTGAAACTTAACCCGATGGGTTTTAGAAGGCTCCATGAGAGGCTGTATATGCATCACACATGTTCTTGTTCTATTTGAAATGGCTCATGTTAGTTTGGCTCCAATGTCTCACTTTGGAGGATAGTAAAGCAACATGCGCTTCTTCTCTGATTACTGCTATTAACGACTAGGATAAGAGTCCCCCAATGGTCCTGCTGAGCCAATGACGTTTCAAGCTCTGAATGTTCCCTCCTCTTGCTGCTGTGTGAGCCGGGGCCTCTAGAGAACCACAGAACCGCATTACTTTGCATTACCCAATCTAAACTTTAGCACGCAGACGTTCCACGGCAGAAAGCCATTGCTTCGGGGCCATAATCCTGGATCTGCACGAGCTCCTCCCAATACAGATTTCTTCTATGTCACGACAAAGAAGACGTGAAGAATAAGGAGGAGTGCTGAAACCTCTCTCTCTCACTTTCTCGCTCTCTCCATGGACGTCAGTAGGGGACAGTCGGCCGGCGGACGATCTTTTTTGCATGATGTGTGCATAATGGAATGCGAGTGTTAGGATCAGTGTGTTAGCGACCCAGCTGTACAAACACACAGGCGGCCAACAGCAGTCGCGCTCCGTCCACTCCTGTCCGAGAGGGCTGGCAGACACACCCGCCTTGTCTGGAACCATTTGAAGGTGCTAATTGTGTGCTACTTTAGATGCGGTGAATAGCCAGCCAGGGATTTAATGTCAGAGCCTCTAGCCATTCTTATGGGCTGGGCTACGCATTTATTTATTTATAATTCATTTGCAGTGGTCGGCTGTACTTATTCATTTAGTTACTTACAGTGGCTGGCTGTCATTGTATGGACTCTCCAAGACTTTTAATTTAATAATTAATTTATTTCTTTACAGTGGCTGGCTGGTGTGCTGTAGCCAAGCCTTTCATGGAAAGTTGGTTGAGTTGTCACTGTGTCACTTTGTTGTCCTGCATTGCATTAAACAGGGCCACGCTCCTGCAGTGGAACGATAAGACGCACCAGACGATTCTATAAAGGACTAGGGGATTTCCATCACTTAGCACCTCAGAAACATCCAGCGGTTCCGTCTCCCTGTGTCCTGCTGTTAATAGCCAGTGGTTAGGCAGGCTATTGAGCCGCCGGTCTCTCTGGCTCTCGCTGGTGTCTAAGTGTTTGGCATTAGTCGTGCGGCGTGGCTCCTCTTCAAGGCGTCAAACGTGTCACCCAATCTCTTTTTTTTTGTCCCTCTGTGCTACCCTTAATCTTCTCGCCTCCTCTCCTCTTTTCGCCTAGAGGCCAAAGCTAGCTTAGCCCAGCCGGGATACGATGCGTGGGGGTCAGACGTCCTGCGGGCCTGACCTTGCAGCACATGAGTGTGCCACGCAGGAAGAAAAGAGAGGGAAAAATTAACTTCCGCTCAGCTGAGGTGCGAGCCCACAACCCCTCTCCTCTCCCCTCATCTCTCAGCCTCTGTGGGATAAAGAGAGTTGAAAGGGTTGGAGCAGGAGGGTGGGAGGGGGAGATTTATCTGTGGGCTGAAAGATTTTCCCCCAATTTCCTCATTCTTCTTCTTCTTCTTCCTCTTCTTCTTCGTGTTCTTCTTCTTCTGATGTAATCGGCGGCGTGAGCTGGGGCCAGCATACCTTCCACAGGAAACAGGAAGCAGCTGATGGAGCCGTAAAGGATCAGGCGGTGATGAGTTCAGTGTGGAACAGGGCTCATGCTTACTTCCTCTCTCTGGGGCCATTGTGTGCCTGCGTGTCTGTGTGTGTGTGTCCGTGTGTGTGTTTGTGCATACATGTAGGTGTAGGTGTGTGAGTATATGGCTATGTGTGTGTTTGTGTGTGTGTGTGTGTGTGTTTGTGTGTCTGCTGGCAGTAAGGTGGGGAATAGGGATTTGACAGAGGAAAGCAGGGCTTTCCCCCACTCACCTTGCACACTTCCACCAACACTGGCACAGAAAGAGAAGAAAGAAAAAGAAAAGAAAAAGATATCTGGTCCAAGTACCTCCCTTTGGGTTGTTTCTTGGGAGTAACCAATCAGTTGCCAGCATTTGAACACCCCAAAGTATGGTCACAACCCTCTAATCTGAAACCTGTCCTTAGGGAACTGTAGTAACATTAGATTGACTTTTATTTTATATGCCACTACATAATCAAGAGTATCTCCACAAGGCCTTCTACAGTCATGACTTTTATCCTTTGCTAGCTGTGATAGTGATCTGGTACTTGATGACAGTGATCTGCTAACTTGACACACACAGTCTGTGATGGTGTGTAATCTATTTTTTTCACACAGGGCAAAGTGTGACTGATTGAATTCTCATGTGCCCTAAGCACTAAGGTCTGAAACCTCAGATGCCTAATCAGCATGAATCGTTGATTGGCTGATTCATGCCGGTTATGTTTTTGAGGGATCTGGGTTTAGGGTTAGCGAGGAAATTGAGATTAAGCTAACATGTGGTCTGAGTTGGCAATTGGTGTTGTCTATATGACCAGGATGCAGGAATAGTGCAGGGAGAATTTGTGGCTGTCCTATCCTATCTCTGGGGGATAATAAATAAAATTATATAATAAATATATAAATATATATAAAAAATAATAATATAAATAAATGAATGAAAACAAAGAGTTAAATAGGGGCCCAGAGCCAACACAGTCTGCTCCAGAGATTTGATGAAAGCTGAAAGCTCCCAGGAACACACAAATCACTCTCCCCATTTAGCTTTCCTTCCAAACTGCAGCAGGTTACAGCCCATCTCTCAGTGTTTCTCTTCCAAATGATTAAGAACAAAGCGTCTATGTTTAGATTGGTTCAGTGCTTTCTCCATATGTTCTTTTATGTATTTCCTGGCTCAGCGGTGGGCTATAGCACTGCATGGAACTGAATTTGAAATCCTGGATAATTCTGAACCCATTTTGGCCCAGCTGTGGCCCATCTCTGGCTGAGTATCAGCAGCTGCCTGGCACCGACCTCTTATATGCTGGACTGCTGCGCTGGCAGAGGAAATCGCTGCTTCCTGCCTCCTTTATTGAACCTCTTCAAATGTTGAGTCCAGATGCCGAATTGGACCAGGCTGTACATACAGACAACACCCTCTTTTCATTAGATGAAATGTTTGTCTCTTTCTTTCTTTCTGTCTGTCTTTCTTTCTCTCACTCCCTCTCTCTCCCTCTCTTTCTCTGTCTCTTTCTCTCTGGCTAAGCTGAGAGCTAAGGAGGGATGAGGTGGAGGCTGTTTGGTGCAGAGGCGTGCAGGCCTGAGGCGTAGCTTCCTGTGTAAACACCTCACTTAAACCAGGACACCAGAAACACCTCAAGGGCTTTGCACACACACGCACGCACACACACACACACACACACTTTGTTGCTGCCTACTCCTTAGATTTAAATTTGTCCTCTTCTTTCTTTCTTCTTTCTTTCTTACTTTCCTCGTGTTCTTTCAGTTTTGGAACATTCTTCATCTTGTCCAGCTAGTTCATTTTCTAGTGTTATCTCTGCCTTCCACTTCCAGCAGGCTCCATAGGAAGTGAATGAGGTCAGCGTATTTGCTTTGCTGCTTTGATCTTCTGTCTCTAAACACCAGAATGACCATTCCATCATCAGTTATATCATCGGGCATTTAGACTCCTTTATGAGGCATATACATATATATGTATTGAAAACAAAATACTGCATACAGTACATCTATCCATCAAAAAGGAAAACAAATGCACATGCAAATCCCACACATTAGCAAACGTGTAGATGTGTTTTCTGTACAGAGATAAAATAGGTTGATACATTATTACTTTCTCACACAATCTTTCTTAATGATTGTGATCTATCATAATATATTATATATCTGTAGTCAAGTTGTGTTAATTGCATAATTGGATATGTAATAAACAGTTATAAACATGCTTATAATAATGGGTTGGATTGTAGCCAAAAACTTTGCAGGACCAATCAACGAACAGAGAGAGGGCTATGTCCACAGTGGGACAGCTGAAAATGATGCCACGACCAAATGGTTGTGAAGGCTTGCCCAAGGGTTGAAGACTTGCCCAATAGTTTTAAAGTTCACAGAAGGTATTGGCCTACCTGGAAGCTAACCTATGGCTATGGCTATGGAGAGGTGCCAGACTCCTTGAACAATGTGAAACGACTTGAAAGAGTCTGGTTTACAAGGCTAACCTTCATTTACCTGAAAGAGTGAGGACTTGTCACTGATTAGTCTATATCTCCCTGCAGTTTCTGCCCACTAGTGTGTGTGTGTGTGTGTTAACTATTGCATCAGGGTATCTGCTAACGGTGATTTGAGTTCTTCTCTGCACTTTTAAGCGCGGAGACCAAACCCTGTAAAATTGTGTCAGATTAGCAGTGAAGCTAAACAGTCTGTCAGTCAAAGTCTGTTCCAGTTGATTACCAAATGCAGTGAAAACCACTGTCAATGGATGCAAAAGGAAGATAATGTGATAACTGACTGGGGTTGATTATAATCCTGGCAAGATGGTTCCCGGAAGTACAAGATAGCCTAATGCACTGACTGCATTAATTCTCCACCTTTTTGTCTTTTCTTTCTTTTAGGTTTGTCTGCAGGGACCTCTCCTTCATATATTTAAAGTGTATTTACTTATTTTGACTTGGCAAAATGACCCTCAGAGGCTAAACTATGTACAACTGTACAGTTTGTTGTAAATGCATATGCTGGTAAACTCCTGGATCTATTTGGATATCAATGAAATGTATGCTAGCTATTATACTAAAAATAAATCTAATTTGGTTTCCTCTTCTTTTATTGATTCCCCCTTTGATATAACTTTTGAGTACCTAGTAAGACACACAGATGTTAATGTTAGTTACACATAAATGTGAATGCTACAGGCTTTGGAACTGATAGATATCAGGTAGTAGCAATGATTCTTGGCCATGTCTACAAATTTGTGACAGTGAAAACAAAACAGACCATTGCAAGTGTTTACCACAAAAAAGAAAAGAAATTGTTAGCAAAGGTTAGGCCTACATATTGTATATAGCTAGTTATTCAAATTGAATAACTAGCTATAAACAATTTGCCTAGATAGTCAGCCACAGAGTTAACACATGCACATCTTGGTTGAAAACACACACACACAAACACACACACACACACACGCACACACACACACACACACACACACACACACACATTGTCACACAAAGACATGAGCTCACATGCACAAAGATGCTTCTGATGAACACATATTTGCTGCCACTGAGTGTGGTGACCATCTGAACTAGATCCAGTCCAGATGCATTCCTGTGTCAACTGCCATGGAGGATGAAGTCAACACAATATGGCCGCTGACGGGATGGCAAAGCCTATCTCTAATCACATAGGCGGCACTGGAGGAGGAGGAGATGGAGGAGGAGGAGCAGAGGGGAAGATGCAATGATAAGAGAGGAAGAAGAGAGGAGCAGGCAGACAAAGAGAGAGAGGGAGGAGGGAAGGACAGATGGAGGAGAGAAGATGAGAGGAGAGGAGACAAGAGGAGAAGAGATGTGGCAATATAGGAGGCGTACACAAAAGAAGAGGAAGAGGAGGAGAACAGAGAGGGAGAGCAGGGGAGGGCAAAAAGAGGAGAGTGGTGGAGGAGAGGAGCTTGGGGCGAGCTCTCTGTGCTGTCAGCTTAATTCCAGCCAGCGGGAGCTCAGTGTGATCTGGCACCGTGCGATGGCTGCTGCAGGTCACCAAGGTTAAATGGTATTTGATTAAAATCAGGAGATGTCCAGCTTCCCTTTCACACACACACACACACACACACACACACACACACACACACACACACATGCGCGCGTGTACACACACACACACTTAGTGCTTGCTGGGAGACCAGAGAAAAGCTAATAGGGATCCAACAGCTTCTGACCTTGTCACCCCCCCCCCCCCTCCAACACACACACACACACTCACTCACACACTTACAAACACAAGGTCCTCTACACCAGCTCTCTCTCTCTCTCTTTGTATGTATGTATGTATGTATGTATGTATGTATGTGGGTGGGTATGGTTGTGTGTGTGTGTGTGTGGTTTTATGTTTTGTGAGTGAGCCCCCCACCATCTCTCTCCACTCCCCCCAGGAAAGAATGCTTGCCTCTGTTTATCAAGCCAAGGCAAATCCAATTAGCTTGTGGCCTGCCTCCCAAACCTATTAGCGTGCTCAGCTGTGAGAAGTCTCTCCACACACCCTGCCAATATCTCATTTCTCCCCGCGCCCCGATAAGATCGGCTCCAGATAGTCAATGATTCTCACCCAGACTCCATCTCACACGAGGGCCCCCTAGTATGCCCTGCCTTTACACAGTTCTCGCTTTCTCTCTCTCCCCCTCCATCCCTCTCACTTTCTGAGTCTGTCTCTCTCTCCATCCCCGCCACCCTCTTTCTCTGATGTTCTCTCTCTCTCTCTATCTCTCTCTCTCTCTCTCTCTCTCTCAAACACACACACACACACACACACACAAACAAACATTGTGTGTGTGTGTGTGTGTGTGAGAGAGAGAGAGAGAGAGAGAGAGACAAAGCAAGTGAGCAAAAAAAAAAAAAAAAACAGCGAGAGGAGGGACAGTGAGTTGTGGGGCCGGTGGCTTGTTCGGTGGTTGGGAGATCAGACCGAGGCAGTGTTTGACAGGAGGGAAACTGATTTCTCTTATCACGGGCGGCCCACAAAGGGCCCGGCCCTGGGCTGCTCCATTAGCATTCCCTGCCGTAGACGTGTCACTCCCGTTTCCATCAGCCAGACTGATTGAGCCTTTCACTCTTCCTCCGCCCAAGACTGACACATGGCTTGACCGGGTGGACAACATTGTTATTGGAGTTAAGAAATCAATTTGTATCAAATGTACACTGTAATTTATTTGTTGGCTTTGAAGGGAACCTGGCAAAGATAAATGGGAATGGACTCTTCTTCTTCTTTTTCCTCCTCTTCTTCTTCTTCCTCTCATTTCTTCAGCTCTGTCTCCTCTCTCTGCCTCGGTAGACTGATAAAGTTCTTGTGTGGGTGCATGATAGTTCCAGTCAGAAGCAAAGTGACAAACATGTTTAAAGTTCGCCAGTGATCTCCAAATCTCAAAAAGAACACCTTGTTGGACATGATAGGACATTTTTACCTTTTCCCTTCTATCTATCAAAGGCAGCCACAGAGACCAGGATTTAGTGTTTTTTTTTATTTATTTCTGTTTTTTTTCCCCTCCCTCAGTTTGTGTGTGTCAGTGTGAGGGTGTAGCTGACATTTTTCCTTATCGTAGTCATCTGACAGGACGAGAGGAAAGAGATGCATTCTCTTTCTACTTTAACTCCATTCACAGTCAGTGTCCAGACGCCCAGATCAAGATGCTCTTTCAGGATTACCGAAGATTAATTTGGCTCCTTACATATCACGCTTCAAAAACAATATTCATGTGTTGTGATAGAGAAACCAGTAGATGTCAAACACAAACAATATTCTCAGCATGTGACTAAATGTGTTGCAATAATAAAAATATTTTTTTGACACTTGTGCTCTTGCTAGTATGTACTTTTTTCACTAAACATAATAATTTAACATGTACTTAAAGGCCAGATATATATATATATATATATATATATAATAGATATATATATATATATATATATATATATATATATATATATATATATATATATATATATCTATATATATATATATATATATATATATATATATATATATATATAATAGATATAATAATCAATATAATATTTACAATATAACATAATAAACTACATTAAAATAAACTTTAAAGCCAAAATTGTACCAAAATCTGAATATCTACATTAGTGTGTTTGCGTGTCGGTGTACTTCAAACAATGAAGTTTGGGGTCCGTTTAGAGCTATGAATCCCTCAGCAACCAACATAACACCATAGGCAGACACTCTGTCCCATCAGAATGTCAGGGAATTTGGCTTTATTTACATGCTGATTTATATATTTATTTATTTACTTATTTATTTCTTGCGGACTGGGCAAAACAGGTGGTTATCTTCACACATCAAATATATCCCCGGCCTCTGGGCTGACCCTGGAAAGCTTCTTACCGGAGGCTTTGTGGGGCCTGAAAATCTGCGGCTGTCCCGGAGTTGCCAGTTGAAAAATTGAGATATGCAAATGCCTTCAAAGCATGGCCGGCTGAAAAAAAAAGAAAAGAAAACAGAAAACGGAGAGAGGGAGAGAGACGGAGACACCTCAAAGCAACACACTCTAAAGCTAAACAAGATTAGGGAAATTGAAACATTTCAAAAGCTGCGGGCAGAATCGAGAGTTGTTACTGTGTTAATCCCCAGGGCCAGGTGATGGGGTCTCATTCGTACCTACGCTGTAGACAGGAAAGAGCAGGGTGCACACACACACACACACAAACATACAAGCACAATCAGAGACTCATGCAATCACTCACACACATACACACACACACAAACACACAAACACTATTGGCGTGCTGTTTTGGTGGTATTTAAATTAACCAGCAATACCTTTTTCCTTTTAGGAAAACTCTTTAAAGAAACCAGACAACCCTTTTGTCTGCTCTCTCTCTCTCTCTCTCTCTCTCTGTGTGTGTGTGTGTGTGTGTGTGAGCAGTGTTTGTCTGCTCTCTCTCTCTCTGTGTGTGTGTGTGTGTGTGTGTGTGTGAGAGAGAGAGCAGTGTTTGTCTGCTCTCTCTCTCTCTCTCTCTCTCTCTCTCTCTGTGTGTGTGTGTGTGTGTGTGAGAGAGAGAGCAGTGTTTGGCCGAGGGCTGGGAGAGGGAATGCGATTTCCATCCTGTTGAACATTAGTCTTTTTTCTGCCTCAGTCCTATTGCCTGGAGACCATTTGCTCTTCCCCTTGTCTTGCATGTGCTTTGGTCTCTTCTTTTTGTTTTGGTAAAGAGAAGAAGGAGGCAGTTGAAGAGGAAATTTAAAGATAAACTGACTGTTCCAGTTATTTATGTTTTTTTAGTAGACAAATATGTCTACCAAACTATAACTCTCATCTGTTCATGAGTAATCCCAGACAGGTGTCTCTCCTTGGTTGATTACACTGACTGAACTCTAGGTATAAGATGAACTGCTTTGTATATGGTGTGCAATGCCCTGATTGTTTGACTTAAAGTTTGGAAGTAAACACTTGTGCATGGATCTAAGTGTGCAGAGATTTTTTCTAAACATTTTACGTGTGTTCCTCTGGCACCTTAGTGGCTGAGAGTGCGGTGTACAACCTTATATGTCTTCGTTTCAAGAAATAAATGAATGGACCTCTGTGAGAGCTGAGACCCTTGCCTTTTCAACAGCAGATGCAGAGAGAATTTTGTTTCCTGCTACAAACCCTCCAAGTGTTCATCCTCTCTCTTAGCGGAGGAAATGAAAATAAAGTTGGAAGAAGAAGACAGAAATTTGCATGAAACCCCATGACAGCGCCACCTCCAGAAGGCACCTACCTTTGGCTTAAACTAGACTTTAACAAGAGATAGTGTGAAATATTAAATAAATGTTCCATGGACTTGATAATGTTGATTATTGAAGAGGTCTCAAAAACAGAAAAGGGACACTGAAAACCAAGAAAGTATGAAAGAGAAATTGGGTGAGGACTTCATTCAGATCTGTGTTTCCACCAAACAGACACTAAAGGAATGAAGATAATGTGATGACCACCAAACTAAGGTGCCAGTGATGACAAACATGGGATTACATACAATTGTATACATGGCAATGAGCTTCAAGGAGTCCCAAAACAACAATGAGCAATCAGCAACATTCAAGGTCCATTTCTACCCAAAGCAACTTTCCCAGCAAGACAGACTCCCACCTGAGAGCTCATCGTCTCCAATCCAATGGACACTTTTCCCACCAAAAAGATGCTCAAAAACCATCAAAGGAAACCGAGGAAGACACAGAGGGGGAAGAAGCACACCCACTCGTAGTCACACGACATGTCAACGGACAACAACTCGACCATAAACTTCTCAGGTAAGGTACTGACACCTTACCATCTTTCAGCTTTAAGCAAAGGGGTGTTTATTTTGAAATCAAGACTGATTTGTTCCTGTTCTTCCTGAAAAATTAAATTAAGATCTATATTTGGCACTGAAAATGAAAATCAAAGTTCTGCTAGATCACTGTTAAATAAAAAAGCGAAACAAATGCCATTAAAGAACTGCCCAATGACACAGAAATGTTAATAAAATGTTAATAAAACAGTCTGACAGTGCTGACTATATAACAGAGGCATATTGCCATTTCAATGATCAACATTATAGAAGCTTCAGAATAATCCCACTGCTGATTTCCAAAAGATAATTGCTGTTCTCACTAGTCAATCCTTTGAACAAAAGTGGATAACTAAAGATGAATTTAAAGATCTCAATAAAAAGCATACAATTACTCCAATTACTTTATACGCTCCCCAAGATTTACAAAAGCCTTATAAATCCTAAGGCTAGACCTCTGGTTACCAGTAATGAATCGCTACTAGAGCTATTGTTACAACTTCATGGATCATCATATTAAACCATATGTCCAAAAGCTTCCTGCATATGTGAGAGATTCTACTGACATTATAAATAAAAATATCTGAACTGCAGGAACTCTGCTCTGATATGTTTCTAACCACTTTTTATGTAGAAAGTGTGATATGTGGTTATGTGTGGTTTGTGAAATTAAAACATCTAGGGGAAAAATTACATTTATAAGGGTTTACCAATTTACTTAATGTGCTTCTGAAATATAGGTAGATAGCTATGTTATAGCCGGTTATAAATTGAAACGACATTGTTGTAACCATGTAATAATAGACACAAAATATACTTGAAAGTACATGAAGATAATGTTGGAGGGGTATCTAGTTGGAAGAGCTGACAAAGGGGACATCCAGTGTGAGTCAATCCATAGCCCCGTTGTTTGAGATGACAGAGTACTGTTGGTAGGAAAAACTCACCTTCAGTTCATTTTCCTATGCCCCATTCAGTTAATGTTGCTGCTGGTTTGCTATTTGGTCTATGTTATATCACATTTTTTTGTACAGCATACAGTGACTAGAAACAACAGGGGTATTGGATGAATCACTCTGGATTTCTCCTTTAAAATAATCAAGTTTAGTGTAATGTGTGCAGAACATATTACCAGTTACCAGACAAATAATTACAACCTATCCTTAATGTGACCCGTAGTTGATCATGACCTTGTTATTGAAACTGAACTAAACATTTGCTTCCTTCTTTTGTCCATGCATTATGGTAGCTGGCTTGGGTGATGGGCAGTGCATTAAATGGAGCTTTTGTGCAGGCTTCAGATTGGAGTCAGAACAACCCTGCTGTCGGGTTACATCCAGCAGACTCACGGTCTCCACACCACCCAGAGCCTGCTTCATCCCCAAATATTTTAGAGGAAATTTATACAGCACCACAGAGGTACCACACCCACCAACACACACACACACACACACACACACACACACACACACACACACACACACACACACACACACACACACACTCACACACTCTCTCACATACACTGGTAGGAGTGTAGCCCTTTGACAGAAAAAAATATTTGCATTGTCATTTGGTATATTCTACACGAAATAAGAGCACTAAATTGGATGATACAGTTAAAGAAAGCTTTCCCCTCTGTGCTTGTATGTTTTATTTGAAGAAACTTACTCCAGATGGTTACTTTTAAATTACCATTTCCTCTACAGCAATCCCAAGGTAACAGAGCTCGGGTTAATAACTCAGTAGTAAAGTTCTTTTCTCCCGGAACCTTTGGCCTTCTGGATTAAGCCGAATGCTATATCTGTCATTTTAAGAGCAAACTGATAGTCTTGCCGCGTCACTCTCAGATGTCTTTGTACAGCAAGTGAGCTGGGATACTGCAGGTCGCTCTCAAGGGGAAGGATGTGCACAGGTGCATGTCCTGTCTTCACTCTGGCATGCCTTTCCACCCTACAGCAATGTAGCAGCAGCAGCATCTGAAATGATTCTGGCCCAGATGTGGGCCTCAGCCTGTGGGTGATGCATGAGCTGTAACTCTAGGTACATCCAGTAGCTCCAGGAAAAAAACAGTGCATGAGTGTGTGTTCATGTATATGTGTGTGTTTGTGTGTGTGTGTGTGTGTTTGCTTGTGCATGCAAGATGTGTTTAGGGGCATGGATAGCACTCTGCATGTTTTTGGCTGCATGTCAGGTGGCTTTGAAATGTATCCAGGGCGGTCTATCTAACCTCGGTGACCCCACAGACTAACCTAAGTATTTATGGGTCATCATCGGGAGTGTTGTTTATTTCATTGAGGTCAGCAAACAGGGTAAGCTGCCGTCACCCTGCCGGGCACCAAGAAAAACCAGCATGGCTCTGTGACCAACCTCTCTGGCACTAGAGAGAGAGAGAGAGAGAGAGAGAGAGAGAGAGAGAGCGAGAGAGAGAGATTTTTAGAGGGTGGGGAGGGATAGGATTATTCAATGATTGAAAGAGAGTAAGAGTAAGAGTGACAGATTGAGAGAAGGAAAGAAATGAAAGAGAGTGAGAGAAAGAGTGCTAGAGAATGAGAGGATGTTTTGTGAGGAGAGATTGGATTGAGAGAGAGGCTAAATGAGTGAGGGAGAGGGTATGAAAGAGGGGGGATGGAGAAAAGGAAGGTGATATAAAAGAGTATAGAAGAGAAGAGTGGGATAGAGAAAGAGTATGAGAAAGAGGTTAGGAGTGAGGGAGAAAGTGAAAGTGAGACAGAATATGAGTGAGGTTGACATGGAGAGGGTGGGGGAGGGGTAGAGGAGAGAGAGGGATGAGAGGAACATATTCAAATTAAATATAACAAGCTTGTCACAACTAGCTATAAGATATCAAGATGCAGTTATTAGTTGTTTAAAAGTGTAAGTGATTGCAGCATTTGGCTAAATAAATTGAATAAACTGACATCTTTTCTCTGGGTCATTGTGGTTCTGTGTTTGATTAGCTAAATTAACCAGGAGCTATGTGGTCATTCAGATAAACTGTGAAGTATCATGAAATGCATGTCTCTTTTAGGACCTTAGCCAACACTTTGCCACTGACAGCCCTAAAAATAAGCAGGCGTTGCACAACAACCAGGCAACACGATCACAAAATCTGATCACCGTGTTACACCAGCAGACCTATCCAGTCACACTTTGTCCACAGCCTGCTGCATTCTTGTCCTCTCCGCACGTCCACACTCACCCTGTGCTTAGACTGTCACTCCATTCCACACACACACACACACACACACACACACACAGAAACAAACAAACAGAGAGAGAGAGAGAGAGAGAGAGAGAGAGAGAGAGAGAGAGAGAGACCAAGAATCCACGGTAAAGGGATCATTGGAAAGGTGCAGAGAAAGCAGAGTTATAGTGTGTGTGTGTGTGTGTGTTCTGCTGTAATCCTATGTCTCAGATGCCCGACAGCTGACTCCCGATGCCCAGAACAGTTTTACTACCTGTGAGATCTTTCCAAACGCCCGTTTTCAGCGAACTTGAAGCGATAGGACCTGAAGACGATCTGGGGGCCAACGCAATGACCTGCTCCTCCTCCTCCTGTGGCCACAGTAAGAGGGAAGGGCAGGGCCTTGGTATGGCACCCCAACCAGCATTGGTAACCTGGCAACGGTGGAAACCAAGACTGCAAAACCACCCAGCTGGCATCACAGCCTGCACCCATAACCTGCAGGTGGCACAGAAGAAACCTAATCTGCCCATGGCACCAAGTTAAGGCCCACACAGCCACACTGTATTGGGTATCAGGTCAGCAGGTCATGGCAGTATATCCACACACCCTTATAAGCATAAACCCATCTTGTTAAAGATTCTTTGATGAGGTGTGATGTTGCATGCAAAACTGCAGGGCTCAGGAGAAGTGTTCTGTGTGAAGCTTGCTTGTAATTCACCACCACATTTGGTAAATCATTTACAAATTGTGGCAAAGACCAGGACCTACCAGAATACCAGGATCTTCATAATGACAATAACACATTTTCCTAAAGGGAAAAAATATATATTAACAAAAAAAAATGTGAATAGAATGTTAGCTCCTCATAAGCACAGATCTAATCATTTTAAGGTTGACTGTTATTGTGAGTGTAGTGCTGTAATCGCAGTAGTGTCACACTGTGATGTAATACTGTAACAGTAGTGCAGTAGGCTAAATATTGTAAAGGTCTAGTGTAGTAATAGACAGTTACAGAAGTCTTAAAGTGAGCTTAAATGAATATAGGCATAGAGCTAATTTTACATAGAGCTAAGCAAACTATATAAGTTGGCAAGTTAGTTTTGTTGAATGCCACAGTAATGCATGTTTTTTCTGGAATTTGAAGTGATCAGACTACTCATCAGTGATCATGTTGGAGAGTGCTGTCAACTGCTAATTCTGTTCCCATTACAAACATGTATGTCTATGGCATTATTATAACACCTGAGAGAAGCATCAATCCTATAGCTCAGATGGATATCTCTCATGCTATTTAGCACTCAGGTCCATTTAATCTCTCCACCCATTTATAATAGGTATCTATGATGGCAAACCATTAGGTTGGATTATAAAACCATTTACCTTCACATTTATATAATCCCACTGCTCATTTCCATGCTAAATTTATATTTAGTGTGATACCTTTCCTTTGACTCAGAGAAAAAGAGAGAGAGGTGCTTTGAAAATGTGAAGATGAGAAGGTGGCTTTGAAATTCTTTAAGTCTGATCACCCAGTAATATTCAGCCCCTAATGTGTCT
>JAIFZK010000015.1:10207500-10252500 GCA_027481765.1 Tenualosa thibaudeaui | reverse complement strand
GTTGTTGTTTATATACCCTCTTATTTTCTATCCCTCCCACACCCTCTTTTGTTTGTTTTTTTTTTGTTTGTTTTTTTTAGTTTCACTTTTTCCATTTCTTTTGATTTAGCCAGTTGCTCTTATCCAGAGTGCCTTACAGACTAATTATTGGAGTACTTGGTATGTTTACGTGCACAGTGTTAGGCTGACTAAAACTTTTTAAAATGCATATAAATGCCTAAGTCTGGAGGGAAGGTGAACTAAAACGAACTTCTCATTGTCCAACTTACAGGCCTAGATAATGAGATTGCAAAACTCCTGCACGTAAATATTCAACTCGACCTGCCTGCCCCCTCTTCCATGATATATTTTGTTTAGAGTTTGCTGGCAAGTCTTCGACAGGTTATATACAGCTATCAAGGTATCAGTAGACAAAGGCATAAGCAATGAGTTGCCAAAGTTTAGTCAATATGTTTTGAATAAATAAAACAGTCATACTTGAATCTGAACTTGATCACTCCTTTCGATGCAGAACATATGTGGCATCTTAAATGTTACTCATATCGTTGGTTAAGAACATTTTTAACCCACACTTGAACTTTTTACAAACACCCAGTGGTTCGTACTCCGCCCCCCCCAACACACACACACACACACACACCCAGATGCTCACACAAACGAAACCCAGCTTCCTGGTCCTTTTTTACTTCCTCCCAGGATTTTCGCTGTTGACATGAGACATTAGGCAGTGGGGCTGGCATTAAACATATTTGCAGCAGGAACATGCGCCTCTTTTCCTCTGATGTGCTGGCCCCATTGGGGCTGCAAATGGCACACACACACGGTCTGTGCCCCTTTGATGTGCCTTCTCCTCAGACAATCCCTTTGCCTCCCCGCCATCAGTGGGGTGGGCTACCATGCCGACCCCCAAGTAGATCTTAGCCGCCTCCTGCTTGTGATTAAACAATTAGAATGTGATCTTGTGACTGATGCCTGGCTGGGGGTGCATACATACACATACATAAGTAAAAAGCACACACAGGGTGGTGGGGCCTTCTGTCGTTGATAATTTATGGCTAGGCAGGGAATTAGGAGTGTTTTTGGTGCTTTTTTTGATATGTTCGTTTTTAAATGTTCTGTCTGCCACAGGGTGCTGGGTGCATCTGGTAATTAGCTTGTTCTAAAAACAGAATGTTTGTAAAGGGCGATGGTGGATTTTTCTGTGATATTTTGCAACACTGGAGTCTTCCTGGCTAGTGAGGTCACAAACTATGTGGCTCCTGTGGACTGCTAGATGTCACAGCAATGATTTTTGCAAACAGTGGCATGTCAAAAGAAGATACACCATCCTCCACTGCATTACCAATGTTTTATTCCAATGAGATGTGAGTGTGTGTGTGTATGTGTGTATGTGTGTGTGTGTGTGTGTGTTTAGGTCAGTGTATTACTGTAAAAGGCGTGTGTGTGAGTGTGCAGCATCAATATGAAGGAAATACTGAATACTGTAGTGACAGAGCAGAGGCCTGTTAGCTTTCAGCCTATTAGCCTCTCTACGTGAATCTGAGTTGTTTACAAGAAGAATCTTTGCACAGAAAATAAACATTCCATCTGGGTCAGAAACACACAGACACAGACACAGACACACACACACACAGGGCTAGTGTTGTCCACAGAGAGGAGATGGAGGCAGAGAGCCTCCCAGGGGTGTGAGGAGATTACCCTCCAAAGGCTGAATGAATCAGTCTGCTGAGCAAAAGAGTGGGAAAGAGGAGATGTGGGTGGGAGAAAGAGGGAGGGGTTGGTTGGGAGGGGGGGGGGGCAGGGGGCGGCTGGTATGCGGTATTTGTATGTGTGTGTGTGTGTGTTGGCCCTATGTATCATATTTGCACTGATTCATGAGCCAGTTACGCTCATCTGAGTGTGTTGTGTGGAATGTGTGTACATCAAGCAGCAAAAGAAGTACGTACATTTGTGTTGGTGACTATTGTGCCAGACACCCGTGCAAGTTAAAACTGGTGTGGTGATGGTTTAGCTTGGTGCCACATACGCACGCACGCGTGCACACATACATACACACACACTCGCACAAACACACACACACACACACACACACACACACCAGCCACAAGATGCCATCCCACAGCCCAGCCATTTGCATGGTTGTCAGCCTCCTGAAAGCCCATTTAAAGGTAAATCTTTTATGTGCCAGAGAAACCAGCTAAGCTCACCCACAAAGATGCTTTGATTTGGTGCAAGACACAATCTGTGGTACTGGGAATCCAAAATAAAATCAGGAGGAACTCTTACCACTTTGAAAGAAGTTTTTTTCTTTCTTTTCCCACACTCATTTTAGATAGATAGATAGATAGATAGATAGATAGATAGATAGATAGATAGATAGATAGATAGATAGATAGATAGATAGATAGATAGATAGATAGATAGATAGATAGATAGATAGAGATCTGCATACAATCATGCAAAGCAATCTACTGTAAAGGTTATGTTTTCTGTATTCTTTTATAAAGGCATTTAAAGGAGTTTATTTGAAATCAGATGGAGATAGTTGTGTGGATCTTGGAAATGATTTGGAATTGGCTTTGGGTTAAAGTATATTTGGCAAAGCACCTTCATAAGTCATAACAATGATGAGAAACACTTGTTGGAGTTAGTCCTTCTAATTTCCCCTTGAATACCCAAGACGAAAAGTAACATCTTGCAAAGGAGGATACTGCATGAGAGAACTGTTGCTGAGTATTTTTGCATGTCTTTGATAAAAGATTTAGGCAGCTGCCATATTTGAATTGGAGATTATGGAGCCTGAAACAATGTCCCACGCCCACCTCTCTCTCTCTCTCTTGCGACACATCTGTCCCTACAACTGCAATGCACTCACAATCAAAGATCTACATGTTACTCTGTGGAATCAACATTCACACAGAACTGAATTGTTGCTGAAATGTTCTCCATGCAAGTCCTCACAGCACAGATTGCCCTGCTATCCATATTCATTTGAAGAGTTTGTTATGGTTTTATACAGGTTGTTTTTCTGAAAGGGAGCTGAAGAGAAGTTCTTCATCCTTTGTGGTGTCTGTGAAATTGCTTATATTTGTGAGAGGCTTACTGTAGACACTTTCCCTCTTAGATTTTAGATTCTCAGTGGGTGAGATTAGCCTTTCTTGTAATTTTCCTTTTGATTAGTTTTGTTTATGGCATTAGATCAGATTAACAGGTTAATTCCCAGCTGACATGATTGACTGTCTTGATATTTTGATTATATCTTGGACCACTCTAAACAGAGCCTTTAAACTACAAGTAGCTATAGTTCCTGTGCTTCAGTTAGCAGTCCATGATGCTGACCACATCAGGAGCATGGGTTTCTCTCCTAGTATACTGTGCCATACATTAACTGTAAAAAGTCACTCTGGAAGGAGTCTGCCAAAGGAATAGAAATATAAAGGGTGCATATTACCCAGTGAGTGTGTTAGCAGAAAGTGTATTGTGTGTGTGTGTGTGTGTTTGTGTGTGTGTGTTTGTAATGGGGTTTGTTCCTCCAGGGTGCATTGAGCAGTCCCAGTGTTCAGAGTTATTCCACTAAACACGTGTGTTTCTCTGTTTGAGCCCCATCTATCAGAGGATGTGTCAGCACCAGCAGACAGGCCAACCAAACCAGCCAAGCTCTGTTATCTCCAAGGCAGCGGTGCCTTTCAAAGCACTAATTCACAGATCCCCCCTCTCTATTACGGGTGCACAACACTGACTGATCAGCAGTCAGTGGGGACTGGCCTGTTTATGTCATTTATTCCCTGTGCTTAACCCAGCATTGTTTAAAAACAAAACCCTCAGAGGCACTAACTGAACCCTGTGTGTATCTGTGTTTGTGTGTGTGTGTGTGTGTGTGTGTGTGTGTGTGTGTGTGTGTGTGTGTGTGTGTGTGTGTGTGTGTGTGTGTGTGTGTGTGTGTGTGTGTGTGTGTGTGTGTGTGTGTGTGAGTGTGAGTTGGCAGAGGCACATGGTAGTGGCAATAGGCTGTCACCCCACAGGGTGATGGATGATTGTGAATTAGCTGCTGTTATGAGTCCCGCCCCTGGTCAGTCACACAGCATTAGTCGGATGGCTTAATTTGACTTTGATGGGCCAGAAAAACTAATGGATTACGGATGAATTCTGGACCTAAAAAATTGGCACTTTTTTAGCCATAGTCTATAGGAGTATTGGATAATGTGCAGGTGAAATGTTTCAGTTACTTATTTAAATTGGAGTAAAATTTTGTATAAAATTGTACTGTTCAAATGTAATATAGCAATTTAAAAGATGAAGTCCTCTGGGCATTGCTCTGACCATACATATGTAAACACACAGAGAAATTTTGCCCTCTTTTACTTAACATTTAGTTTTTTTCGTCTGTGTGTAAGTAGACACGCGTGCACACACACACACACACACACACACACACTCACACAGGCACACAAACACACACACACACACACACACACACACACACACACACACACACACATACACACACAGAAGGGCTGGAGAGACAGAGAATCACTTTGTAGCAGACATGGCAAACACATTGTTGTTCCTGGTCTCAACCCAGTGGAAAAGGAGTGCTCCCTCCCTGACAGACAAAACAGCATGATGCATGCTGCTTCAAGAAAACCATGGAAACCAAAATCTACTCCTCCACTCCATCTCCTTCTCTCTCTTTCTCTTTCTCTCTCTCTCTAACACACACACACACAGACAGACAGACACACACACACACACACACACACACAGACTCCCTCAGGCGTCCAATGGCCTATAAGCCAGCTCATGATATTACAGCAGTTTTGCTAATAACCTGCTTGCTTTAGTTTATGTGCTCAGGCTGTGTGCCCCCCCTCAACCCCCCAACACCAAACACCACCCACCCCCCCACCCCCCAGCCTCTCTTCCCCAGACACACAGTTCCACTCATCCCTCTCTGCTTCAGCTACTTATTTTCACTCCACTGTTTGTTTGCTCTCTGTGGTACAGGGCGGGTTGCGGGGGTTGGGGGTGGTGTGGGTAGGGGGGTCATGGGTGAGGAATGTAATATATCGACAGTGTTAGCCTGTTTTCCTTGAGCGCTCTTTTTTCTTCTTCTTCTTTTCCGAGATTAAGCAGAACAAGTTCTCGATGATAAAAGGCAGCGTTGGAAAGCTTGTGTCAACAGGTTGAAGAAGAAAACAATGTCAGGGTTGTTTGGATAGTATCCTATCTGAGAGCGGAGAGAGAAGCATTTGTTGATCTATGGTGATGCACACGATATTAATTTGCCCTCGTGTGATTACTTAACTCGACCCAATAACAAGTTTCCAAATTCTGTAAATGCAAACGACAAATTCCACCATTACACATGATTCTTATCACCACATGTGTTGAGGAAAACACAATAAATTACAGAGCCGTACAACAGCAATGAGACAACAAGAGAAATATGTGACCTGATAGGCTGCAGATAGGTGGGACTGTACAGTATGGAGACTGCACTGTCCAAACACACACACACACACAGACACACACAAACACATTCATGCTTGTACACACTCTCGCATATGAGCACACATGCCTGCACACACAGCTACACATACACACATTCATGCATGTACACACTATGTGTATGAACACACACACACACACGCACACACACACGCACACGCACACACACACACACACACACACGTAAACACACACACACACACACACACATTCATGCATGTACACACTATTGTGTATGAACACACACACACGCACACACACACACACACAGAGGGAGGGGATACGCCAGTATATGGAGACCACAGCAGCACCTTCCTCAAATCCTGATCTAATCCTGTGGAACAGTAATAATGAACCATAACTGAACACTGAACTGAAAAGTCTGACCCAGTAGGCTATGAGCTGCAGATAATCTCAGGGTTACTTACAGAAAGATATGATGAAGTCTCACCATTATCTCTTAATGTCAGTAAAACATTTACTTAGAAATGTCTTCAATAAAACATGCGTGTATTAAGTCAGTGTATTGATAATCAAAATGCCTTTCTAAGATATTTTTGACATATTTAGCGTATGTTTGTGTATCCAGCACAAAGTTTATCTTGCTGTTCAATATGAGAGGGCACCTCGACTTCCAAACAGAACTAGCAACGTTACACTAACGTTACATGTCTACTGGACACACACTGTACAGGAAAAGGCTGCTACCAGCCACCCTTTTGTTTTAAACAAAGCCCACAGGAACAATATGTTGACAATATTTTATCATTTGGCTGTTGGGTAATGGGCCACATGTGCATGGTTGCTTCTAAAGCCATGTGTTCCTGTGTGCGTCATATGCCTGCACTACACATCAGAGAGGATATGCAGGCAGTCCTCACCAGCAGACACACACACACACACATACACACACACACACACAAATCAAATTCTCACACATACTCACACCTGCACGTACACAGTAATAGAGTCCACCCAAACTCAATGAAACTCTCTCTCTCTCTCTCTCTCTCTCTCACACACACACACACACACACACACACACACACACAGACTCATGTCAAGTCAAGTCACTTTATTTATGTAGAGTGTTTAAAAACAACAGGAGTTGTTACATCAAAAATATGCAATATGCAAGAAAGACTAAACTGGATAAATATGCACAGTAGATAGATAAGTACATGAAATAAATGAGTAAAAATAAAATTAGAATAAATAAGTAGAGAAGAAGGCATAGACTATTAATAATAAAAATATTACCCATAATAATAATACATAATAATAATACCCGTACGAGGTGTGTGTGAGTGTGGGTGATAATTATTCAGTTTGCCAGTGTGACATCCCAAAGGGCCCCAGGGCACCAGGGACTGCCTAAGACAAATAAACTCCGGAGCCTTAGAGTTTCCTCTCTTTGACACCCAGGGGGCGTGTGTGTGTGTGGGGGGGGGGGGGGCTCTGCATCAGACCAGGTGAAGACAGAGGACAGACAGACGCCCATGTGTTTATGCATCAAACCCAAGCTCATCTCTCATCATCTGGGCAGGAGGGGGCCCAGGTACACTGTGTGTGTGTGTGTGTGTGTGTGTGTGTGTGTGTGTGTGTGTGTGTGTGTGTGTGTGTGTGTGTGTGTGTGTGTGTCTGTGTGTCTGCATGTCTGTGATTGTGTGATTGTGGCTGTTGTCAAAGTGATAAAGCAATCCTTGGGTGGCCCAAGTCAAAGCAGGAGTTTGTATATGTGTGTATGGGGGGTAAGGGAGACAGAGAGAGAAAGGTGAATACTGAGAGAAGGAGGATAAGAAGGAGAGAGAGAGAGAGAGAGAGAGAGAGAGAGAAATTGAGATGCTTAATTGGTCCTAGTTGGCTTAATTGGTCCTAGATAGTGATGTATTAAAGAGACAAATGAGATGATTGAGACTTCAAACAAAAAATCAGTGTGTGAATAAGGATGGGATGCTGTGCTGGGGACAGCTCATCCTCTGTGGACATGTGCTCTATGTCACCTCACGCCTAGAGAGCAGTCAGCGCTGAACCACACCTGGCCCACGTCACTTTGTACAGAGCACCCGCCACTGAGCCACACTTGGCCCTCTTCTGGCACAGGTCTTCTGGCACAGCTTACAGCTAACAAGGTCCAAGTGCAAACTAAATACCCAGAGGCAAGGAGGTAGGGTTCAAGTGCATTTCAGACGGGGAAAAAAAACATTCAAAGAACCAAAAACACCTATATCATAATCACCACACTATGGGTTACATGACCTTACGGCCTTGGACTTTGAACATTGTCTACTTTCTCTGTACATTTCTATTTTCTCTGTTGCTGTTGATTTCGATAGGAATCTGGAAGATGGAGGAAGCTGCAGCAAGGAATAAATGTCATTTGCTAGGGGAGGCAGAAAGGAAAAGACTAAAAGACAGACAAAATAAAGATGAGTGATCATCTAAGTGAAAAATATGTTTTTGTATGCACAAACATCTGTTTAAGTAATGCAACAATGAATGCCCATCAGTGTCATCTCTGTCATTCCCCCCTCTAAACCCACATTTAGACATACAGAACAAAAAATAATATATAATATGTGTTTTATTTTGTTTGTTTTGTACAATTAAAAGACACTAATGTATTCCCTAAATAGTGGTGTATGGGTGTGTTCTAAGTAACCTTGCCCCATATTTATTTCAGAGCTAATCCAGACCATAAGCATGCGTGGACTTATAACACAGAAGACCTAAATCGCATGTCAGATTGTTATCAGGGATAATTGAGACAAACCACCACATAAACATCCCCGACCCACTGTGGATTTCTACAGATCTAAAGATAACGTCCTGGTCCATGTGTGTTCTTCTCCAGCCAAGGCACACACGATAATGTGAAAGTTCTCTTCTGTTCTGGATGAAAAGTTAGCTCGCTACAGTGACCCGGTGTAACCCCCTAACTGCTGTGTATGGTTAGCGTAGGCTTTTATTTTGAAAGTGTGGAATGTGCGTCTGGCCTGAGAGGCGGGTGTCGTGAGTGGCAGAGCGTGTTGGGGCCCTTGGCTCCGGGGGCTTTTCAAAGCTAATGTTTACAGTGGCAGTGCATGGGGCTGAGAGCCACAAAGAGGGCAGCCTGAGTATTTATCTGTCTCTGCCTATGGACTGCGGTTAACCCCCGACTCATCTGGCAGCCTTATGGAGCAACGCCTCTACTTTTCAACTCCTCATCCCTCTCTCTCTCTCTCTCTCTCTCTCTCTCTGCCCCTCTCTGTCTCACATTGTATTCTGAATCTCTACTGCTCACTCTACCTTTTCTACATACTTCTCTTCATACTTCTCTTTCAGTCTTTTGTTCCTAGTCTCATTCTTGCCTCTTCTCTCTCTCTCTCTCCCACTCTGTCTATGCCTGCTTGTCTTCATCCCCGTTTCCATTTAGTCTTTTTCTGACTCTTCTTCCTCCTCCCCTTGCGGCACCCCCCCACCCCCCCCCCCCTTCCCCTTCCCTCCTCCTCCTGCATAATGTCACAGTCCAATCAGCTGTCTGGAGTTATAAGTGTCTTCAGCTGGTATGCTATGATGGCAGGAGGTTTATTGGGCTGTAATGAGTGCAGTGTGTATGGCCTGTAATTGCTGAATGGCTTGCATTGCTACTAAATCAATTTGTCATAATGGGCTGTGGTGTGTGCGTGTGTGTGTGTGTTGGGGGGGTTGTTTGCAGTAGAGGAGTTCAGGGGGAGGACTTGTGGCAGACATGGCAGCCCTGTCTGACATGCAGATGTTGTTCCTAGACAGGAGACTGGAGAAAAGCTGACAGACAGCGTTATTAGTGTATGGTTCAATTCCAATGTCCTAGCATGCCCTTAACACTGACATGAAACAACCAGACATGGAAAAGATTCATGTCAGATTCATGTCTATCCTTGGAGGTTCAGGACTTAGGGCTTAGGAGGGACATTAGGACTGAGTCTGTTTCCCTGTTGGAGTGAAGCAACAAGGCATGTATCACTCAACTACCAGATATTTCACACCAGTATTCAAAGACTGTTTTACCATCGCTATCCCTCTGACCGAACCATGTTTTTGGTAGTCTGGACTTGGTCAGTGACATAGTGTGGTTAGTGGATTGGCACAGCTGTGTATTTTAAAGAGGGATAAATCACTCAGGAATGGAATAGGCTACTGCAATTTCAGACGTGAATCCTGAATTTCCAAATTACTAGGTTGCCCAGTAAATGAATTATAGGCTTACTTCCTAAACTTGCTGTCACCACTGAATTAACTTATATTGGTCTTTAGATGAGGATTATATATGGTGGCAGTGTCTACTGTGATATTTAAAGGCTTCCTGATGCATTTTTAAATCTTAATATAACAGCATCAAAGTCATGTTGATGGTAAACTTGTAATCGGCAGGGAACTGCAGTCTGAGCTTTACACCACTGTTTCTGATGTTGATGTTACCTGTACTGCCCTGCAAAGCCTAAGTGCAGTAACTACAAAAACAGTGACACTGAGAAAAATGCATTTTTACACAGGTTTTTGCTGAGCCATACTAGGTTGGCTGAAGCAAGTGGTGAAGCCCTACAGAGACAACCACCCCACCACCACCACCACCACAACAGTTGTCTAGCTGGAGAAAAACTCATTGAGGAGTAAAGAAAAGAACAGATTAAACCAGAATAAAACCAAGATATAATTCGGCATTGCTGGAAACAGCTTGTGGCAGTTAAAAGCAAAGTAATGAAGTTTACCAAATTTCATTGATCTGACCTATGATGCCAAAATTCACCAAAAATGCAGATACTGCACTCTGCCTTTGGATGACCTTAAATCAGTGAAGTATTGTTGCAGTAGCAGACCACAATATTTTCTAACGTAATGCCACTAATTGCATTTTATATAATTTTTTAGGATAAAACTCTTGCAGACTTTGGTTTTAAAATATTCTCGAGTGTCTTAATGAGGCTAGGCTAATGGTTTCAGTATTGGATAACGTAGCTAATTTGCTAATGACTAGCAACTTGACAACAATAGTTAGCCTAACTGCAGACTCAGTTACTACGGTTTGCCTTGGTAGGGCAGAGTAGCACTTTATGTTTTTGATATTGCTAAGGTTACTTTGGTTCTTTTGAGGAACCAAAGTGGTACTTTAGTTGGCACTTTGGTTGGTTACCTTAGTTGTTACTTTCATACCAACAACTGATCCAGTTAGGGTTAGTCTAGGATGACCAGACATCCCCGATTCTGATGGTCTGTCCCCTGCAGGAGGGCAGATATACAGTGATGTCACCTACCGTGGCTGAATGGTTAAATGGGACACCTGTCTGATAATCTGACTTCACATTCAGTCGTGTCCTTCTAAAAAAACTGTGGGCTGACAGCCCTCCAATCTGGTCAATTTAACATTTGAGCTTTCTAAACTTATCTCCACTTTGGATTTTAGACCACCTTAATGGAGCCATGTAAAAGATTTGAAGTTTAAAATATCCAAAAATGTGAAGAAATAAGTGCAGTCATGTCACAAAAATTATGAACATGTATTGGGCAGCTGAGAGGTCTTCCCAAATAAGCAAGCTAAATGACTATCTTTGCACCGTCCAGTCTAATAATACCATTTTCTGCCATGTGTTTCTGAAACCTCCAGATGATTACGGGAAGGTACAGAGTTTAGCTGGTTGACTAAAGCTAGTGGCAAAGCCCTTCAGAGACAACCGCTCCCTCCCCCACCACCACCACCACAACAGTTGTCGGCAGCTGGGGAAAAACCCATTGAGAAAAGTGAAGAAAAGAACAGATTAAACCAGAATAAAACCAAGATATGAATTGGCATTACTGGAAACAGCTTGTGGCAGTTAAAAGCAAAGAAATTAAGTTTTCAAGTTTACCTAATGTTAGTTGTTAGTTGTTAGGTGTTAGTTGTTAGTCGCCAAGCTGATGTTAAAATGTTTATTCTAACATAGACATTGCATCAGTTATAATGAAACATATAAAGTCAAAAGCAGCCAATATAAATAGACAATGCATTGTCAGTAAAGTATTTATGTCTGTGAATGCAACAGAAAACATTGTACAAACAGTACTAAATGATGACAAAATGTTGTGTTGTGAGCAATTATTAAGTTACTTGATTGTTATAAGGTTTTTTGGTAATAAAAATGTAAACTTGAAATCACTTGGATGCCAAACGTAACCTTATAAGATGACTGTGTCCCCAGTTTGGTCATTTTAGTTGTGTTGTTCATATTACTGTGGAGTTGTGAGTAGTTTGACTTAATTTGCTAGCAAGTAACTTATGTAGTGGTGAACGAGTGGCCAGCTGAGTTGGCTGGTCAGCTGACATCTCAAACATCAACCAACTAGTATAATGACAGGGGAATAAGTATATTCTCTCGACGGCTATTTAAATTTGCGGGTGGCAAAGAATGACATTTGTGCACGGGGACAGTGGAATGATGACTTATGAAGCATGGGAAGGATGTTTACAGATGGGACAGATGTCCCATCATTGTTTTCGTATGGAGAGAGTCTTCATTTTGGTTTTGGCGATGAGTTGCTCAGTATTCAAATATGTTGAACTTTAGCTGGGTTGCAGAGGTGATTTTAGCAAGATCACGCTAGGAGGCCATTTCTTTTGTGTTACAGCTCTTGCAGGCACCTGACTTGCATATATATCAGTGAAATGCAAAAGTGTTATATTGAAACAAAAGTGTTATATTGAAACAAGTGTTGCGGCAAATCTAAGCCAAGGGGTACAACGGTAGTCATGTGTAACACTATTTTAGGATTGTTGAAGGAGGGGACTGTCTATACAAATTGACTATGCAGAACCATCAAACTCTCAACATAGGCTACGACTCTGACTCCATGCTGACAATACCACCCCCATTTAGTGTGGAGTATGGTGAATGAATTTATGCCATGCATTACACATGGCTTCTTTACAGACAGGAGGAAGATGTCAAAGGTGATGATGATGTTGATGATGATGGTGAAAGAGACGAAGGAGATGAGGAGATGAAGTGGACCATGGTGAAAATGATGGAGATATTTCATTAGTTGACCAGTTCACTGGTGTGAAGTGACCAGTCTGAGAGTTGTCAATCATATTTCTGTCATAGAGCTGATGCACATCATGCAGCAGTAAGGTTTAATGTCTCATCAGGAGGACTACATCAGGCTATATTTGTTCTCAACCATATACTGACTACCTGACCAGCCAAAAAAAGAAAAGCTAACAAGCATTCACAGCCCTACACATGCCAGTGTTACATATAGATATGCTTAAACACACACACACACACACTTATACTTGAAGGCTCTTGCTGTTATTTGTGTATACTTTAGGATTTACATATGACTGTGGTATGGTGGACCTCCTGAGGGGAGACAGAGAGCTAGCCTGCAGGAAACACACATCAGAGGAGACAGATAGCTGGGAGAGGTTAAACATACAGACACGCACACACGGACACACACACAGACACACACACAATGACAAATTAATTGAAGCAATAGAGATATAACATAAATATAATATATTAATATAAATTGTGTTTAAGAAAGGAAACACATAGATAATAAACACATGATCTGACATTGACCCATATTTACGTGTAAAATACATTCATTTACTTATACTGCAGTTTTTCTCTTACTAAACTAGTAAAGTTCCCATATTGAAAGAGTTGAAGGCCTACTGCCAGCCTCATTCTCTGTTCCCGTCTGTTCCTCCTGCAGCAGTCTCTCCTTTGCCACTGTTGGACGTCACTCTGCACTGCGATACTCATCTGATCATTTCCTCCATTGCCACTCTGACACCAGCAGGCGACATAAATCTGAGCTCGGGTCCGGGCCGATCGCTGTGCTTCGATCCCCTCTGCTCTGCCTGACGTGTCAGACAGCTGTGGATATACGCGTGAGATAGCCTCACAAAAACGCTTGCAAACTCCATTTGACCACAAGCTGGACAATATTGGTGGCAGATGTTGCTTGCACAGATCACATCAAAAAAAAAAGAAAGAAAAGGAAAAGGAAAAAAATGAAAGGATATTATTTCCTTGAGATGGAGATTTAGTCCCTCTATTGTTTCTTGGCTTTGATGTGAACATGATTTGCCTTTGAAATATGCTTTGTTCTTTTCATTTCACATGGTATTGATAAACAGGGAGCAAATGAGCCATCTCTAGCCCTTAAAACACACACACACACACACACTATCCATCCTGCAACCCATGCCCGCCTGATCTAAACCCATATCATATCTGAACACAAACAGTCTCCTCCTCAGCCTGGAAAGTGCAGATTTTTTTTTTTTTTTTTTTTTGCGCTGATGGTGGAAGTATCAGCACGCATCTGAACCTCTGCAGAGCTCTACTGAGCTTGACTACTGGCCAAAGTTCTTAACATCTGTACTGACTGAACCAGTTCATCCACACAGACACAACAAAAGCATAATAGCCAAATACCCAAAGGTGCTGTCATCAGCATAGCAGACACACAAGCACAAACATTAAAAACACAGTCAAATTGCACAAATATTTGCATAATATGTGTATAATCATATTCACACTAATAATAATACTAATAATGATACTACTAGTACTACTGCTACTACCACTGCTACTACTACTACTACTACTACTACTACTACTACTAATAATAATAATAATAATAATAATAATAATAATAATTAGAAATTTGGGGTAAAAGTGAAATAGGGAAGTATAAATAAATTAATACATAAATAAATAATAAGAAATGTTTTATTTCTTCAACTGTGAAAATGCCAGATGACCAAAGCCTAGCTCTATTTCCTCAAACTCTGGCTATTTCCCCATGACCACTGAGATTAAGGTCCAGTGAGGTAAGGCCCTCCTTACCTTTCTCCTCCTCCCACAGGGCAGCTGAGTTTAAAGCACATCTGTCCCTGATCTGGACCTAATCTGTCCTCTCTCCTCTCTGCCAGTTTCCACCCTCTTCACCCCTTTCCTCTTGCCTTTGCTCTGTCTGACTCCCTCCTGTGGCTACTGGCTTTGCCCCGCTCCCTCCTCCTGTGTCTTTGTTTGGTCCCCCTCTCCTCTCCTCTCCTCTCCTCTCCTCTCCTCTCCTCTCCTCTCCTCTCCTCTCCTCTCCTCTCCTCTCAGCCCTCTTCTCCCGCCTCCTCCCTGTCCTCTTCTCTCTCATCATTACTCTAACTGTTTCTTCTGTGCCCCTAGTGTTGCCCCTTGTCTTTGACCCACTTTTTCTTTTGCTCCCCGTATCTAGCCCTTCTTTTCTTTCCCCCACCTCCTGTTGCTCCTCTCTTAGCCTCTTTCCTCTGGCCACACTCTTTGCCTCTCCTCTCCTCTCCTCTCTTCTCCTTTGCTTTCCTCTCCTCTCCTCTGCTCTACTCTCCTCTCTTCTCCTCTCCTCTCCTTTCCTCCTTCCTCCCTCTATTTTGTTTGCCTTCTCTTAATTCAGATAGTTTTGCTCCTGTCATTGCTCTCCCCTTCTGCTGCCCACATGCTGGTGTGTGTGTGTGTCCATTTGAATGCATGTGTGTGCGCATGCATGTGTGTGTGTGTCTATGTCCATGTGTGCATGTCTGTGTGTGTGTCTATGTGCATGTGTGCATGTCTGTGTGTGTGTGTGTGTGTGTGTGTGTGTGTGTGTGTGATGCTTCACATGGAAATCTCCCCTGTCTCCTGGCCCTGCTGCGGGGCGACACTTCAGATGACGGTGCTTCCTCCTGTGCTGCGCCGCACGGCGTGCTGGAATGATCCCAAACCCCTGATCTGGCAGCTGATCAGAAGTGCCGGACCGACAGAGTCAGGCCCCATTATCCATCTATCCCTCCAGAAGCACGGGGCGCGGCCAACTAGGCCCACACTCACCACCACTCACACACCCACAAGGCACACACACACACACACACATAGGACAACAATGCTCACATAAAACATACAGGGTCAAAATAGATGTCTATGTCTCTCTGTCTGTCTCTGTCTCTCTTTTTCTCTTTGTCTATCTGTCTGTCTGCCTGTGTCATGTGAGTATGCATACAGTACATTTTCTCCCTCTATCTTTGTTTGCTGGGTCTCTGCTCTCCAGGCTACCTGTGTGGCATCACATGTGTGAGCAGGATGAAACGGACACCAGCACATAGCCTATAAATACTCACCTGTCATATGAGATCAGCGAGGACAGAACACGCACAGGCACGCACACACACACACACACACACACACACACACACACACACACGCTTAAGGACATACAGACAGGCCCTGAGTTTGACCTAAACATACACATTTTTGCCTGGGTTTTTTAAAGATGCAACACTGGGTTTTTTAAAGATGCAACACTACTGCGTGAGTTTTTGGTTCGGTTTGTCACAGATGGCCTCACACAGGCTGAAGAAAGAAAACCCATTCTCAAAGACTCATAATTACTGGCCAAGAAATGACTAGTTATATATACAGAACCATCCACATACTGTGCTTTGGGCAGTTGAGAGGAAAAAAAAATGTCTGCAAAATAACATCAGGCCACCTACACCTACACAATGTATACTTCAATGTAAAAAAAAATTAAATCTGGATTGCTTTTTTCAGGAAAAAAGGTCCAATCACCTAAATGCTGAAAGTTAGTGGATGACCAGTGTTTTGTAAAATAGTAGAAATAGTCTAAAATGTCTGTACTCCACACACTTGGCCTCTCTGTCATCAACTACACCCTGACCCTGCTGAGGAAGTTTAATGATGAAGACCACAGCATACTTCTATACATATATATGTCTATACTCTCTCACACACACACACAAACACAGACACAAGCTGAGACCAAAAGTATAGTGTCTATGCTCTCTCTCACACACACAAACAAACACACACAAACATTAATAGGCACAATGTGAGAAATGAGCGCTAAATATAGGTTTAGCTTTTGGAGCTCTTTCCAAATAAAGATAACTATGCAACTTTACAGTAGAGTAGAGTAGAGAACAATCTCTCTTTGACTATCATAGTATTTGACACATTGTATTGTGCACACACACAGATCTCTCACAAGCTCTGTGCTCAACTGTAGATATAATTGCACTTTCAGGAAAACTATTTAAACCACAAGATGGTCACTTGGAGTTCCTATGGTTATGAGCACATACTTTAGCCATGCATACTGCAACAGTTAGTACACTGGGTAATTAGGACCCTATGTTTGGCACAGGCGCAAGGCAACCAGGCGCTCCACATGGCCATTTAACTGTAGGCAACAACGTCAGGCTCCAGCTCTGTGTTATCTAAGCAGGGATGGACCCCGCTGGAGAAACAAGCCAGTTTCCAAACCCCAAAATATGTCTGTCAAGAAGAATATGTCTCTGTTTGTGTGTGTGCATGTGTGTGTGTGTGTGTATATGTGTGTGTGTCGGTCCGTGTCTTTGTCTCTGTCTCCCTCTGTGTGTGACTGTGGGAGGTGGATATGGCATGTGTGCTTATGAATCTGTCTCTGAGTGTGTGTGTCCATGTCGATCTGTGTGTGTTGTGCCAATACACAAATGTTAAAAGGTTTGTTCTCTCTCTCTCTCTCTCTCTCTCTCTCGCTTGTGTGTGCGTGTGTGTGTGTGTGTGTGTGTGTGTGTGGTGCATGCATATGCATATCTGTATATATGTGTATTATGTATGTGTGTATTTTTTCCAGTATGTGTGGCTTCAAGTACTGAGTGTGCAATGAGCAGTGAGCATCCATATTTGGTATAATGTCAGACAGAGGGAGTCGACTGTTGGGTTTGTTCTGGGTGGCTGTGTTTCTCTGTGAGTTCCCTGAGTCAGAGGCTAGTCAGCAGTGAGCAGGTCCCACAGCACACACACACACACACACACACACACAGCAGGCGGGCGGGCTGGAAGGCTGGGTTAGCTGGGCTGGGCTGGGCTGGGTTGAGCTGACTGCTCAGCGATTGTTTTGGGGATGTTTGAGGACTGGACTCCCCAGTCTTGTCGGTCCCTGCTGGGCCGTGACCATTGTGTGGGTTACATATCGCAGCATTCACCGAGCTAGATAAATGAATTACTGGTAGAGAAATCTTGGCAGTCAACACACACACACACACACACACACACACACACACACACACACACACACACACATGCACACTCACAAACAAAGACATGCATCTTTGAAGAGTGTAGTTTGAAGAGTGAGGTTTCAGAGCATATATCGCAGTGTGTGTGTGTGTGTGTGTGTGTATGAGAGTCTAAATGTAATCTGTAATATGTAATATGCATATCTGTTTTTGAATGCCCTGCTTGTTCCAAAAAAAGAGATACAATTTATTTTCTTTTTTTCTCACTGCCCCCTAAATCTAAACACACACACACACACACAAGGTCAACAGCTAAACAAATGGAGTGCTTCTTTGTGACAGATCTTCCGACTACAGGGAAATCCAAGTGGTCTGGTGACAAAGGTCGTTGTTGCTGGGTGCTGCTGCTGTCTAAACGGTGGGTGGACTATGGAGATAGCTTGTGACTGTATCAGGACTACATGCCACTTCTGAAGCCATGCTTACTGTAGTGTAGCCTTATAATCAGCAACAAGAAGAACTTAAGAACTAAAAATAAGTAAGAACTTATTTTTTGACATTTTGTGTGTGTATGTGTGTGTGTTTGACTTTGGGTACTTCTGGGTGAGGATTTATAAATTGTTTGAAAAAATGGATGCTAAAAGAAGACGCGAACTTTGTCATCAGACACGGAATGTGTCTCGTACACAATCAGATCCTGTGTTTATCTCTAATTATTAGCTTACTCTTATTTTCCTCAATTGGTTTATTCGGAATGTAGGCCTATTTTATCTTTAATTGTACTTGAAAATATGTATTGCATTTATCGTGGATAATTACCACTCACCCTGCTATCATATGCGTAGTATAAGTGTTATTGTTTTCTTTTTTTCATGTGAGTTTATATTTATACGTTTATGTTTAAGGTATATTGCGATTGGCTACCTATTCCTTCAATTTCACTGTAGTTCGTTGCTTTTCTGCTAAAGCGATATTTGGCCTTTTAGATGGGCTCTTTCTCTCTCTGCTCTCTCACCCTGACATCTCTGTTCTTTTCCTTTCTTTTTTTTTATTCTCTTCGACCTTTCATCCTCTGCCTCGTGGCCTGCGGCAGTGTGGGAAAGAGGCTGGAAGTGACAGCCTAATTATGAGCTCGAGGCCTGTTTATTACTCATTAGACAATTCACTGTACAGCCTCTACTAAATGAATAATTTTGTATATATTAGCGAATCATAATATCAGGTCCGCCAGCTATAGCTCGCGCTGAACCCATGCTGCTCGCCGACAAAAAGAAATAAACGCGACACCAGGAGGTTCTTTAATTTCGTTCTCAAAAGCTTGTGAGAAGATATGACAAGGAGAAATTACAGCTAGGGCGCGTGGGAAAAAATGAAATTTGCGCACCTGTCTTCCTTTAAAAGCCTCTCACCTCCACCCCCACAGCATGGTGTGGGTTTGAATGCACTATGCCAAATTATCACGGAATGGGGTCTGTTGCTTTATTACCGGACCGCTGTCGTTTGTTTAAGTAGACTACATCTCTGTTTCACGTGTTGATATTTTCAGCTAGACAGGCAAGGGTTATTGAAAGTTTATGATGCGTGATTCATGAAACGCTCCTGGGCTGCTGGATAGATCCTATAGACGTATTTGGCCACAATAATCAGTTCCACAAGGAGTGCACGACGAGGAGTTGGTTGAGGAATCACAGCGGTATTTTTCTGCCAGCGTGGCAGCCACGCAAATGTCACAAGATGAAATACTGCGGATAAAGAACAATTTATGGTCTATTTTTTTTTCTTAGCCTGAAATAAAATAAAAACAAATCTTTCTTACGTGCACACTCAACCAGTACTTTCTAGTCCTCCACAAAACTATCCACTGGTTAGTTCAGTTCAGACCTTTATTGTCCCACGGGGGAAATTTGATTTGCAGCAGAACATTCAAATATTTTCAGTTAGGATTTGTTGGGGAAAAATATTTTTTTTACTATCACTTTTCAATCAAATCTAGGTTTATTTCTTTGGAGATCCCCAATTTATCTCTTTGGAGATCCTTTCGACTAATTGGGATACAATATTTCCACAATAGTTTAAACCGAACGCGCCACTTTTTGTTTTTTCTAGAGAGATTTAGTTTAGTCTAGGCCTGTCTTTTTTGTTTTGTTTTGTTTGTATTTTTTATTTATTTTGTAATATTTCTAAGAAGCTAAAAAATCGTCTCTCGCATGGAGAGAGAGTCAGAGAGAAAGAAAAAACTTCTGTTCCAGACTGTCTCAACCCGAAGGCTGCTGCTCTTGAGAACGGATCCTAACTGAGCAAATCCACCGGTCTCGAACACATCCACCCATAGATGTCGCTACAATCTTTCACATTGTACACCACATGCGCTGTAGAGCTCCTGTTCTCCAGTGATAAAATGTTTTAATATTTTTAACACACGATACTGGAAAGAAACTGAAAGGCAATCCTAGTTGTAGGTCTACTACAATAATAATAATAATAATAATAATAATAATAATAATAATAATAATAATAATTTGATTGTCATTGCAATTATTTTATAACTTAAATATTATTTTGCTATTAAGTAGCCCAATATCTTCATAATATTTAACACGCTCAAGGCATTAAATCACTGAAACATTTTCTGGAAAGTCTGCATCATGGTGTTCGTATGCAGGATACAAAAACTTGCTTCTTAACGCCACAATTTCCCTCTTTCCTTGTGTCATTCCAACGTCGGTTTCTTTGTGACATTAATAATTTATCGCCGAATCGACTTTTCTTTCTGACAGATTAGATTCGAAGCATTTGATTTTGTTTGGGCAGGGCGTTCCCACATTATTACTTTATGACCAGCCCAGCTGCCCGCGTCCCTTTCCCCCGCTCAGGAACCATCTGGCCAGTGATTAGCACTACAATGCGCGCCCCCGACAGACACTGCGGCAGTGGGCTACGAGAACCACTTCTATTGAATGTTCACTCGACTCCAGCTTCTCCTGTCAAAATAGGCAAATACATTTTGCCCCTTAAAACAATAAATGGATGCTTGTAAAACTCTGCATTGCTGTTCTCGTCCGTTTATGAACGACCTGACAATAGCTTAGTAAATAAAACACCAGTAAAATAGGCTAAATGAAGACCTTGCAAATTTGTCACTAGCCTATTAGGACGGTAGCTATTATCCAATGAATTATGCTTCATAGTATAATAATAATAATAATAATAATAATAATAATAATAATAATAATAATAATAATATACCACATCATATCAAATAGAAAGACATTTTGTTTAAACTTCTGTATAATTTCATTTAGTTTATTAAACAAAATATATATGATCTGAACAAACTCCGTCAACGCTCTATTTACAAATTCATTGTATCACTGTATTTACAAAGGGAAAGACACCAACACGGAAAAGACAAAAAGCCTACCAAACCTCCCCAGGAAAAGAGTGGATATCACGGGGGTTTTATGTACAGTAAGAGAGCAAGTCCTTCCTCTAGGCTCCTTCAGATGCACCCCCTTGATTTTTTCCCCTTATTTTTGTTCTGATACAGGGGCATGTTTTAGAGTCCTCTCATGAAGGCAAACAGTCTCTTCCCAGACATGCAGTCTGGATCAGGCGGAAGACAGAGCTGTCAGGACTCGTTGCGTCGCCTCTTGTTGATTCCTGGGGCTGTGGAATAAATGAAGGCACTTTTGAATAAACGCAACTTTTGAACAAAACCATTCGGTAGAAAACCTATATCTAACCACAACAGCAAAACAAAACTCATCTGCGCTCAAATAAAACTGTCAACGTCTATCTCTTAGTGATGTCACAGTCATTCTCGCATTCACCGCAGCCTCTCTGTTCTGCCTAATGCAATTTGCCTTTTGCACCAAAATTGGCCATTTGTCACAGAACCCATTTCCTCAAATAATGTGTCAAGATGGGTCTCAAAAGAGCCGTAGCGGGGCATGATAAAATCAGTCTCTCGCTGACTGCTGCGAGGGGCTACTGCTGGGAAGGGGTTTGAGGTAAACGATGGCACTTGAAAGCTGGGAAACGTTTCCCCGTCGGACGGCTCTGGGGGCGGCCGTTCCCCGGGGTCTTTAGGGGCTGCCGGATAAGTAGTGACTCTCCCGGGAGAAGAAGGGGGAGTAGGGGGGGCAGGCCTTTTGTCACCGGGAGAGCTGAAAGTCTTTTATTCAACTGCATATTTCCCCTCTGCTAATGTTGTCAACCATGCGAAAAACACCGATGTAAGAGTAAGACATGAAGTAGCCTAAGAGGATTGTTCTATATTTCAGTTGATAGGCTATTAATAATGAGTAAGCACTGTAGAAACGTATAATAAATATCTGATCACAATGTATGATCACAAAGATACATACATACATTTTCACAATAATATATATCATAACACAAAGCAACACAACAACAGCAACAACATACCACCACTACTACAACAACAACAACAACAACTACTACTGCTGCTGCTGCTGCTACTACTACTACTACTACTACTACTACTACTACTACTACTAATAATAATAATAATAATAATAATAATAATAATAATAATAAGTCAACATTATGTGTCTACGTTTATAATAATAAAGTTTATGATGTCAATGGCATAACTGCATAACTTTTCTCTTTCAATGTTCCTACCTTTCATGAATAGGTCGAAATGATGACTTCAGTGGTTGTGTTGGTGATTCTGTTCCTACGTTTTCTCGGTCTGAAATAAGAATGACAGTAATTAGTTAAATGTTTTTTTTTTTCTTCATCATGGGCTGAGTGTGGTTGTTCAAACTTATGGACAAGGCTGAATAACAAAATACATGATGAATATTTTATGGCTTTGGAAGACCACAATTTCGTCTGCTTAGGTCCACGTGATGGTGTATTATTGTCTATCAATTAGCATATGACTAGCAAAAGTATGAGTTTCTATGTGGTTTGGGTGTTATTGCTATATCTGGTACTTGAGCGTAATATAGGCTGGTAGGCGAACAAGGCCTCGGAATGGGTACCTGAGTGTTTGGGACTGAGGTCCTCTGGACTGCTTTCGCGGTTCAGCGATGCTACCGATGACACAAGCACTGCAGAAGGCTGCTGCGCGTGGAACTGATGACTGTGGTGATTATGGTGATGCTGATTTACTCCCAGGAAAGACCTCACATTGAGCAGGGAGTTCTGGCCTAAGAAAGCGCCATTTGTCCAGTTATGAAATTTCCCAATCTGGCATGTGTAAAGTCCGTGGCTCGACAGGAAGGCCGGGTGCTGGAGCTGAGGGGCCGTGTGACCGGTGGGGCCAGAGGGTGACGTTGGTTTCTGAGAGTTGTCAGGGCTCGTGGCAGTCTCTGCTAAAGACCATATTTTTGGCTTACTATTCACCGGTAGCGGAAAACTGCCTGGTTCACCCGGAGACAGTACCCTCGTGTTGTTATTGCTGTCAGATGAGTCCTTTCCGACAGAAAGAGTGTTTTTAGATTTATCGAAAACATCGTGTGCTTGCAGTGCTAGGGCCCGCCTTTTCTCCAGGCTCTCCAAGTCCGCACGCTCACGGGCCTCTGCCTTTTCCTCTTCGTCCTCATTGCTTTGATCTCCGTCGTTATCATCAATTTTATCTATATCTATGCTTTCCAGATCAATCTCCTCCTCGTCCTCGTGCTTCTCGGCGTCCCCTTCATTGTCGCTGCCAAAAATGTTTCCGTCTTCGTCCTCTTTACTCCTTGCCCCCCACGTCACCTTGTTCTCCTTTTTCAGCCTCCTCCTGGCGTTGGCGAACCAGGTGGACACCTGCGTGAGGGTCATCTTGGTGATGATGGCCAGCATGATCTTCTCGCCTTTGGTGGGGTAAGGATTCTTCCGGTGTTCGTTAAGCCAGGCTTTCAGTGTGCTGGTGCTCTCCCGGGTGGCATTTTTAGGCCGGGCTGGGTCTCCATACTGAAACTGGCCGTATGGGTAGAAAGCCGGAGACGTGTGAGCAGCAAAACTCGCGGGATGGACTCCTGGACTGTCTTTTAGGTCGTACTGAGAGCCCTGGTGCAGAGAAAACACTGTGTAAATGCTTCAAGGTGTGGACAATGAGCAGCTTTTTAAAGTCGCTAGACGACAAATCAAAGTTTACAGTGATAGGCCACAAGTTTGAGAGTGCATGGTGACCAAAACCTACTTATTACTAATTAACACATAGGCTCAACAGTAAGTTTAGCATGCTGTGGACTATTTGAGGTTTCATAGCAGACAGGTATTAGGCCTATAAAAGTAAAATGCATTTTTCAGAATTTTCAGAAGATTTACTCATGAGAAATTATAAAAATAAAACTTATAAACAAATCCTAAGCATAGGCCAATAAACAAAGGATTCATTCTGAACGAAAATCGTTGTGAGGATATATAATTTTCGATGCTTAGTAATTCTATAGTTATGATTGAGCGAACACACACACACACACACACACACACACACACACACACACAACATCCAAGTGCAGTAAGCTACTAATTTTAAGGATTAAGATGCTCAACTGCCTACATGCATGGTCTAAATTCATCATCAACAACTTTAATAAATACTTAAAGCGCTTTACAGTCTCTCAACACTAAAGCAAAATTAAATCACAAAATATATCTGATTGCAAGAGCAGGCCCATTGAAAAACATTCGAAATTGTTATCAATTAGATAAAATAAAACAAAATATAAAAAACGCTGCAAACAGAGCAACCAATACATCTATTACTTTGCATCAAATTAAATAACGTGTTAACATTTAGAATAACTTGTACACGAGGACGCTGATAGGATTGCTTGGATTTATGCAGGCTGTGTGGGAGGCCTGTATAATTACTAGGCTATATACACAATTACTGATAAAATTCCCTTTGCTTTTATTTGTTGCTATGTCGACGCTGTTTACCAGACTTGGGGTAACTATCACATATTTGGCGTTCCATAGTTTGTGTTCACTTTTTTTCCCCAAGTGCATTTCTCTAACCTGCGTAAACTCACATCGAGCATGTGACCTATTACATTTGACAACGGTAGCTTACAAAACAAATGCAGTCCTTCAGTCGTTTCTTGCTGGTTGTATTTTGAAATAAGAAGATCCTTTCAAAACCATACAAAACAAACTTTATACGCAATAACCTTTGTTTTTGAATGTCTTTAACATTTAGTTTACTTAATCCAATCTAAATCTTAAGTTTCTTGGTTCGAATCCTCCGTAATGCACAATAAGCAAAGTCATGCTTGAACGGAGGTTTTACGCGCAGAGATAATTAAGTAAAATGCATAATATTCTTACCATTTGCGAGAAAAGCGCCAAGTCCGCGCTCGTGTAGGGCAGGAAAGCGCTATAATGTTGAGCTGAGTACGGGTTGGCATACATGCCCAGCACCGAGCTGACCGCAGCTGCAGCCGCCGAAGGGCTGGACCCGATCTCAGCGCTGCCTCCGCGGCTGGAGGGAGTCAAAACTCCCGGCCTGTCCCCGCCATAAACCGCTTGGGAGGCACTTAAATACTGTGGGTAACCCAGCTGGGGGAAAGACATTTCCTTGGCCACGCCGTGCCCAAAACGAACAAAATCGAGACTCCACAAAAAGGCAAAGGAAAAGAAGTCAAAAGTTTAAAAAGTGCCTGAACACGGAAGAAGCGAAGCAACCGAGCTCTTTCTTTGCGCGGCTTTAAATCTCAGCTTCTCGTCTTGCTGCAAGTCCCTTGGATGTGATCAGATCAACTATTGAGCTCCAACTGATGTGTCTGCCCCTAGGTCCCGGGCTGATCTCTCAGATACAATGTGAAGTTGATGCTTTGATTGGCATTCCGCTTGAGCTGCAGGCTCCTCCTCGCGCGCCCATGTGCACCGAGCATTGGCTGCGCGCGCTCTCTCGTGCTTAAGCATTGTATGCTAAATGTTTAGCATTAGAATCCATTCAGAGGAGTCTTTCTGCTCTGTGACAGCTTGTCTACACGATTTTACAGCTGCCCAACACTGGCAACACTGGCAAAATAAACTCGATAGCTACATGGAATTTACCTCGCATTGATCCATTAATTTATTAACGGTGGAAGTTGATTCAGGTTTTGGGATTTAACATTTTCCTCAAAGGTATCAATAGAATGTTTTTATTTTATTTCATCGGGATTATTAATACCAGAAGTTGGAACACAAGCATGATCATTCTGTCAAATGGCATGACTTTTTGATGATTTTTTTTCACCATGGTGTCTTGGTTTGCACCAAATAGACAGTGATTTAGTTGACATGTTTGTCATCTTGCCTACATTTTGCTGAAATATAATTGCAAAAGGACGTGATATTTATTATTTTTTACATTAGATTTTTCTTTGCATTTCCCATGCTTTGCATTTAATAATAAATAAAACACGGTTCCTAAGTGTTAAAGTTTTGTAACCAAATAGAATCTTCTGTTGACAATGGCAGTCATTGTGACATTTTTTTTATTAACGATTTTGATGTGACTGCAAAGAACACACAACTACGTCTCTTCTTATTCAAGGAAGATGTCACTCACTCACACACACACACACACACACACACACCGAGAGAGGGAGCAAAAGAGATGGACAGAGGTTAAAAAGAGACAGAGAAACAGACACAGAAGGGGGGCTTTGTATATAAGTTCCATTGTTAACTCCTAAAAGAGATGATGCGTGATACGAAATGCCGAGAGCAGCGCTTTGAATGGATAGAGCAGATACACAGTTGGAAAAATGGCAAGCCACAAACGTAAGAGAAGAGACTTATCTCCTCACTGCGGTCTGACTGTTAACGTTTTAATTTCACAGCCATGTGGCCGAGCAGTTGCAAAACAATGATCTTAGCTAATTCCGTCATATCTTTTAATCAACACAAATACGGCGCGTGTGCTCTCCCGCTGTTAAATTGAAAGAGGCTTAACGTAAAACACCTGTCGTTGGGAAAGAGATAAACACGGGGTGCATATCCTGCTCAAATGAGAATGAGATATTTAAAAAAAATCCATGAGCTACTCCATAGGCTGTTCGTGTTGTAGCTAGTATTTTACGTGGAGTGCGTATCGAGTAAAATCGGTTGATGAAAGCTGAAGTTTAACAAACAACATAGTGTGCCCCTTTCGGGCAGACAGTTTTAGTTTGGAAGAGGGAAAGCTGTACAATACCCGCACCGAAGGTACTCACAATACACCCAACAGCACTTTGTACCCCTGTCAGTTGTGGTAAAGGTCCCCCCTCCCAACACACGCACGCACACACGCACGCTCTCTCTCTCTCTCACACACACACACACACACACACACACAAACACACACCTCAGCCTGTTCCCTTGTCCTGACCACTTGCCCTTTAAAGTGAAAAAGGACTGACTAGTGTGGGGGTCTGAAATCGGGCGATTCTAAGTTCTGGCCGTTGAAAGGATATTGTAGATTTAATACTTAACGGCTGAAGATGAAGTCTGTGATTGTGATCTGCTCCAGATGGCTGCGAGTGGATATTGCAAGGCGAGGATCTGTTCAAAATATCTGAGGGCAGAGATGGCAATCAGGGGAACACATCAGAGCAGGGCGGGAATGGCAATTGTGATAACCCGCTGGAAATGTGCCGGCCTGCCGATGGCTAAGATAGCGCCCCGAAAATATCTACAAATAGCCCTGACAGAGACGTTGGGGGAAGACACATTAAACTGCAGGAATTCAGAGAAAATGGACAGGATTTCAGTATTTTATTATTGTTTTTTCACAGCAGGCTATATTCGTGACATGGAAATCAGCCTTTTAAATAACTAAATCCTGGATGGATATCATACTCCAGTTCATATCATTCTAATTCCTTTACAAATGTTTATTATTAGTTAGAAAGGACACATTTACTTAGTTAAAGTTTATCACCTACCATGTAAAGACACGCGCAATTTAAGTAATAAAATTTACTCACATCTTAACAGATTTATGGGGGCCTGTTAAATTCGTATTATCGCTTTCTTACCACACACACACACACAAATGGTTAGTTTTATCATGCAAAACCGTTATGTCTCGTGCATATAGGTATTTGCCAAATTCATAAAATGAAACAACGGATAGATAGACAGACAGACAGACAGACAGACAGACAGATAGATAGATAGATAGATAGATAGATAGACAGATAGAGATAGAGAGAGAGAGAGAGAGAGAGAGAGAGAGAGAGAGAGAGAGAGAGAGAGAGAGTTTATTGGAGAAAATCTACAAACGGTTAAATCAGCGGATTTAACAGGGATTTGGTCGGCATACCATCAAGAGTAACTATTTAGTAGCAGCCCTTTAAAAGAGTTTCTCCGACAGTAGCCAATTGTCTGGAGAATATCCTCCAGAAGACTGCATGTATTTCTCCTCTTCTTCCGCATGGAGTTTCCAAACCTCGCTCAGAAGGCTGCATTTGCGGTGTAGACAGGCGCATGCATCTAACTTTTAAACAAGCGAGAGAACGTGCTTTCTACATACACGCTTTCATTTTTCTACAACTCCAAGCCATTCTTAGCCAAACTCCAGACAGACTACATTGAATCAGAATTTCGACGTTGATTGCCACATGGTTTACCACTTTTTGCTGCTACAAATGCAATAGATGATACTATCTTGGAAAGGAGGTTTCATGTAGCTAAATTATACTTTAAAACAATTACCCCACTTTATGCACTTATTCACATACTATTTTTAAAAGTTTAATATATCTGTCAGTTGTTATATTAGCTGGTGATTTAATGCCTTTTGTAAAGGAAAAAACTATAAAGTGTCTGGATCCTGAAGCATGGCCACGCACATTTTCCTGGTACAGGTGTAGCTCCGAAACCCATAACACTGAGGACTCGCGTAACACAAATGAAAGCGCAGAACTCCATTCAGCCCGACTGTCAACTTTAAACAGCCCACGGCAGGAGATCAAAGCCGGGTGTGGGAGGCTCTTCTCTCTTTAGATTATAGCCTTTACGGTTTGAACTCCTAATGCTATTATAAGGAACCAGGACACATCTCCAGCTAGCCCTGGTTACTCGGAGGGAATTATTTTCCCGTGCACCGCAAGGCAGTACTTCAGACTCAGCAATTACTGCCCCACTGGCCCGAGTTGCCCTAGTTGTGGCAAGGGCGCTTGATTGTCCGGCAGAGGGGTGAAAATATATGACCATGTCGATGTGATACAGAATACTCATGACTTATTTTGTACATCCCCAACCATATTTATCGAGACATGTAAGAACGCCGCAGTTTAGTCACAGAAACTTCATAACCCGAGGTTGCAGGTTGCACAGCCCACTGAAGAACATGGATTTTAAAGTGCTTCGGGCAGAACCACGCTTTCCAAAGTCAAACTGGCCACTGCTACTGCTAAAGCATTTGCTGTGTATGACGAACCAATGATTTCTGTGACTTGACAAATGCATATTAAAGAATAACTATTTTCGAATGATTAAACTGAACAAATGTTTTAGCAACGGTGGAGCTCAGTTATCCGTTATTAATGTGCATTCCCCTGTTATGTGTTCATGTATGTTTATTGTAGCAGGGCATGTAATGCGCATTAGGAAAGCAACTGCTGATTTTTAAGGGAATTCTGGATAAACTAATAAAAATGGACCACACACTATGCTCTCACCCTAGCTCTGTCTTCCTCCACCCTTTTTATGAGTTGAAATAAGGTTAGAAATTCCTGGTATGCTCCCTTCTCACTTTATGCAGATTAACAAATTGCGTGTGCTGAACAGGCATACTCTCTCTCTCTCTCTCTCTCTCTCTCTCTCTCTCTCTCTCTCTCAACGTTGCAAGAAAGTGGATATCAGTGAACCATCACAGCTTCCACTCCGATCCCCAGCCTTGAATAATCCTCTGCTATGACCCTCCCTGCCCCAACACACACACACACACACACACACACACACACACACAGAGAGAGAGAGAGAGAGAGAGGACTCTGAACCCACCCACAGTCTTCCACTTAACAACGCTTATTAGTATCCTGTGTGAGGAATTTGATCGGAATGTCAGGAGCCACACCCAGCTATAGATGAGAGCAAGAATTTTGGGGCTAATAAAAGTGTTGTGTTGTGTGGGTCAAGAGGCCCGTGCACTTTGACATGGACTTGACAGTAGAGCCTATGGAAAAACACTCTTCTCTTCTCCTGTAGTGGCTACTGACAGGGAAGCAATGGAAAGCAACACTAGCACATACAGTATTGTCTACTAATTTGACATCCCTCTCCACTCATGCAGTCTTTTTGTGGGACTGGGAGGAAAATGTGTTCCACCCCAGTTTCACTATTTCTTTTGTTCTTTTGTCAGTTCTGAGACCATGTTTAGATATTTGTAAATATAAAGTACGTACACTCGGATTCATTTGGAGGAATCTGCTTTAAAGGACCACATAGCTTTGTCTTCATCTGTTATTGTAGTATTCACTCTTATTTACAAGGGGACGAAACTTTGACCCCAACTTTTCATATAAAACACCTTCTTGAAACAGAACAAATAAAACAGCATCTTTAACTCTGTTTTGAATAACAAAATGCAAATATTAATTCTAGAGTTAAGGACATAGAAAGGTTCCACTACTACCACAACAACTGCTACTAATACTCCCAGTGGCCCACTGATTGTACTGTTATGATTTTAATCTTATTTTCACCTTAATGCCTTTTATTACGTTGTGGGATATAGAAACTTAAATAGCAGCACTACCCAATCTCAACAAGGCAAATGAATAAACAAAATATTTCCAAACAAACAAATAATTCCACCTTCAACAAAATGCAAAAGATGTTTTTATTTGGGGAAATTCCTTTGGAGTTTCTAGGCTAAGATCTCTGAACAGTGGAACATAGAAGCCCAGTGAGGACCAGGGTGTGCAGCCAATCCCGTGCAGCCAAAGCAGGCAACATCTCTGCTACTTAAGGCCATACCCACTCTATGGCTGTGAACAGTTATGTCTATGGAGAGGGGAGGAGAGGCCAGTTCACCATAGACTTATGTATAAACAGAGCACAAAGCATACTCACACTTTGTTCCAAATTCACCATGGTTTACACACACACACACACACACACACACACACACACACACACACACACACACACACACATCCAAGTACATACACACTCCGGCAGACAGACAGATCAACAGACAGACTGACACTCACACACACACACACACGCACATAAATGCACAAAAAGAAAGACAGACACACACACACACACACACTGTCACACATGAGCAAGCATATACATTCACAGATAGAAAGGCAGACAGACAGACAGACATACACACACACGCATGCACACACACACACATGAACACATGCAAACACACGTACACATACACATGCACATACACACGCACGCACACACACACACACACACACACACACACTACTATACCCTGCAATGTGGTGTTTCTGACTCAAGTGGTGTGAATGAGTAATGGCACAATAGATGCACAACAGCAATAGTGATTTAATCTTCATTAGCCTGTTATCTCTTCAGTGCAACGTCTGCCTCTATGGCCAAAAGGCCTGAAGTAACACTCCAATGGCATGCTATAGCATCCTCACTGGAATATATCATTTTTCTTTCAAATCTCTAATATCAGAGCTAAAAATACACAGATATCACTTGACAACAGAATACACTCAAAATCAAGTGAAATCAACAGAGAGAGAGAGAGAGAGGGAGAGAGAGAGTGTGTGTGTGTTAGGATGACAAAACAATAAATGTGAAACTGCATTCCAAGTAAACCTCAAAGAGAGCAGAACCAGTGCTTTGAACACTTTGTCATGGTGAGGATCACTGAGAATCTCCCACTTAAAGAGATGGTTTTAAGTTTGAGGAGAGAAAGGAAGAAAAAAAACTTTGCCCGCACATATGAAAGGCCAACTAGGATTCTTCTCAGTCCCAGAGGGCTTAAGTCAAAGGTGATTAGTGAGAAGGGTGGGTCAGGGTGTTTGTGTATGTGTGTGTGTGTGTGTGTGTGTGTGTGTGTGTGTGAGAGAGTGTGTGTCTGGAAGTGGTGGGGGGCTTGAAATGTGAGAAGTGCTTGTTAATTGTTTTGGCTCTTTTCTAAGGGAAACATATCAGCGTGTGATCTGGGGGAGGTTAAGTACCTCTTTGGCCACAGGGCCCGGGATAATTAATAGCCACTGTTGCAGTCAGAGCATGTGTGTGTGTGTGCTTTAAGGATGCTCGGACTGTAATGGCTTGATAAACACACCAGCCGGGTCACTCAGTGCATCAGATTAGGGGTGTTAAGGTGACACTCCAACACCTAGTGCAATCACAGATGGGAGTGGTGGCTGCCTCTCGGCTCAGCCCACTTTAACACCTCCACTAATTGAACGCAGCACTCTAACCTGCTATATGCACTTTCAAAATGACAACAACAACAACACCAACAACTAACCAGATACCCACCTTCTATGTGCACTTTTGAGTGACATAGAAAAGTTGTCAGAGATTGAACATATTAGTAAAATTGCTGCTTGTTTTGAGCATTTTTGAGTTTCAGAGTATATCCCACTAGCATTACCTGTGTATAATACTGGTGCAGTTTCCACATAAATCAGTTCCACCTAGGATGGTCTCTATGACCTACAATTCATTCTTCACCCTCTGAGAGGTTTTCTTCTAACTTAGCATCACAGTGCAAGACACTGTGTGAATGATGGCTCTGAGGAGCATTAGCTGCCACGGGTATCCAAATTTTATAAAACATGGCCCACAGAATTGTTACAGTAATAGTCTGGAAAGAGTGACAGACTTTAAAAAGAAAATGTAAATATTCAAGATCAACATTCAATAATTTCCCTAGTGCATTCGTTATACTGCATATAAACATTTGCTTATATATTTGATAACAGTTTAAATAGTACAAGGCATTGTACTTGAGATCATGTACTTTAATGCATTCTCAATGTAGTTATGAAACATTAAAGAGTTTTGAATGCCACTTATCAAGAATTATAAATCAAGCAATGATGACTTGTTTAATGATTTACAGACAATATTGCTAAATTCTCTATTAAAATACAAGAGGTTCTGAGACCGAACCTGTTCTTTCATATTTAGGGGAGAGACTACAGAGGTCCACAGATCAGCTTATTCCTGCCCTTTGAAACCTTATTTGTGTACAGTGCTTATGACTTTGAATAAAGCATCTGCATACATGTAGGATTACAGTCCATTCGTACAGGATGAGTTATGAAGGCAAAAAAAAAAAAAGATCTCAGAAGAGTGGGCAGAGTTGTGCTTTTATTCTTTTTTTTAACTGGAGATATTTATGCAGAAGCAGCATGTTGGCAAGACCATGCAAATCGGCTTTCAAATGATATAATTTTGACTTTCATTTACAAGCTGGGTTAATTGAAATTTATGGGAAGGACTACAGCGTTGACGGATTTCAGCCTGTAGAAACGTTCTTTGAAATGAAAGGCTTTGATAGCAGAAAGGAGATGTATAGATTTAATCGCACACAAACACACACATACACACAAACACACACATACACAAACATCCAAATCTTTTCTGTCACACAGAAAAAGAAAAAAGGAATATCAATGAATGTCATCACTTTCATCTCTTTAATATGTCAAAATCTATATCCTGTTTCTTGTTTGTGTTCACTATTGATGTGGAAGGTGCTGCTGTTTTGGGAAATGTATTCTGACAAAGATACTAAACACTCTTACCTACCATCTTATAAATAACAACACAAACAACAGCAACAACAAAACAACAACAACAATGAAATGACTCCCAAAGCCTCCTTTAATGTCAGCATGTCTGACCTCAGTAACTCCTCTAGTAGAAGTGATGAGCGTAGTGATACAGCTACGTCCACCTCCAAGAACGTCTCACCTTTACTGCCACTACTGACAGTGACTCTAATGCTAAAATACTCAAATAAAATGTATTGTGGAAGAGAAGGAATAATGCAGACGAAGAAGAAGAAGAATTTTGTTAGATTTGACTTGTCTTTACTACTTTAGACTAGAAATTCTTGACGACCCAGCTCTAAGAGTATCTCTTGACTACCTGGCATGCACTTACAATGCACCCCTCTCTCCCCCTAGACTGCACTTTTATCACGCTCCTGCACTTTCATCTCTTTCCAAATTCCTGTTGCCCTCTTAGTAAGGAATTTAATTGTGTTGTTGCTTGAATGTGAATCTTTCTCTTTCTTTTTGTAAGTCGCTTTGGATAATATTGTCTGCTAAATGAATACATGTAAATGTAAACTGTAACACAGGGTGTTTTGTCCAGGTTTTGAAGGTAACCCTAGCCTTGCCATATGATTGTAACCTGCTCTTGGTCATCTGCAGGTAACCCAGCTGGTAAATGTGTGATATGAAGAGGAAGTGTGTGAAGTGTGTGTGTGCTTTGGCTGTTCGCCGCTGATCCTGTATCGCTTGCTGTTGTTGGAGCAGCATTGATCCCAGCTGTGAAAGAAGCACTCCTGCTCACAATGAAGTTCAATAACAGCTCCATCGGCAGACGTCTTGCCTGATTGGAGCAGCATAATGGTGGGATGAGTGGCCCTCAGCTGGACTTGGTGAACACTCACTAACACCGTGAAATCTCTCCTTACAGCAGGAGAAATCGTGTTCGCCACATAATTGAACATTTTTTATTTGTTTTTTGTCCACCCTCTGCTCGCAATTTCAACTCTCCTCCCCTTCCCTCCCCTTCCTTCCATCACATCCTTTCTTTCTCTCTCTCTCTCTTTCTCTCCCTCCTATCTCTCTTCTTTGCCATGTCTCCCTCCCCTCTCTCTCCCTCTCTCATTTTAGGTCTGTCTCTCTCCCATTTTCTTTCTCAATTGGTCTCTCTCTCTCTCTCTCTCCATCTCAGCTGCCCCCCTTGCTCCTCCTCTCCTCTCCTCTTCTCTCGCTTGCTGTGCTCCTCTGCTCTTCTCTCCTCTCCTCCCCTCTTTTGTGTGTGCACCCATCAGCTCGCTATCGATCTGGCAGCAGTGTCTTTGTGGAGGCTGTTATTTATGTGGGCATGCAGTCTCCAGCTGCTGTTATGTTTGAGCAGGGGGGGACAAGGCCAGGGATTTTGTTAACACTGAAAGGGAACATCAAAGCCAGGCAACCTCTGCAAGCCCCCTGCGCACCCACAGCTAACTCAACACACGTACACACACACACACACACATGCACACACACACACACACACACACACACACATTCCCTGCCATCCCACCCTTCTCTCATCAAATAAGCACTTTCACAGTCAGTTAGTCCTTAAGTAATAGATATATTGAGTTCATCCTTGTAAAATGGACAACTAATTTATTATTCCCCCCCCCCCCCTGCTCCTTCTGACTTTGCTTCTCTCTCTCTCTCTCTCTCTCTCTCTCTGTGTGATCAGAATGGATTATCAAGGTTAAATAAACAAGGCAGAAACTAGGTCTGCTCTCCTCCATCATGGCTCACCCCTAAATAAACAGGGATGGATGCTAACCCCCCAACCCCACCCCCTGGTCGTATACCCTAAAAAAATGTCCTGCCTATCTGCTGGAGAAACGAATGATCCTATTTATGTTAATACATACATGAATGTTACACAGGTTTCCCCTGATAAGGCGATAGGTTAATGAAATGCTCATTTCATTTCGCCAGTTGTTTTCTCTGTGAAGTTCCGATAAGTAGCAAACCAATGAAGCTTGTAATTACAATCTTACAGAAACCCGGCCAATCTGTGTATAAATCTCGCCATCCAATTACAAGATGTAATAATTTTGCAGTCAAGCTGGTAATGAGGTCTAATACTCATGCATGTGATAATCCCCCGCGGATGCTGACTCTATCAGATGTTAGCTTTGTAATTATATGAGCAAAAAATCATTATTTCATGTTCAAGTAGAAAATGAGGTTGGTGGGAAGTTAATTTTCTCTATGCTCTGTGAAGCGTAGACAAGAATTTAATGATTTAATTACAGTTGTTAGCTCTTTTTTAGCAGGAGGCTTAAATTGAGCTAAGCATTTTTCATAGACTGACATCAAGAGTCAGGGAACATCAAAGATTTTGACAGCATACAAAATGATGAGCAGCCTGCTGGCCTGGTTCTCTCTCTCACTCACTCTCTTTCTCCTGATGGAGGGAGAATCTCCTTGGCATTTTTGAGCAGTGCTCGAGAAAAAAAAAAGAGCAAAAAAAAAAAAAGACCGCCTGCATCCTCATTGCCAAGGTAACCACAGCCCAGGGACACAAACCTGCAGGATAAAAGCAACATCAACAAATCAGAAGCGCTTTGGCTTTTTCAGCATGGCCAGCTAATCCGCCGTGTGTGAATTTGTCATATCAGATTACTGTGACTGTCATGGTGAGGACTGAATGGGGAAGCATCCTTCTGCCGCTGAAAGGACAATATAGTTTCCTCCCCGTCATTTTTTGAATTTCAAAACAGGCAGTGAGTGGAGCCTGTACCTCTCTGATTTCCATATATCCTTTAAGGAGAGGCAGGGAGCAATGGCAGAAATGCATTCCTCCTCAGAATAATCCCTGGAAAGGGTACAGGGTTGCCTGCATCAGAGGAGGCAGATGGCGCGCCGGGAGAGGCTTTGAGCGGTGTAATTCAACTTCACAGCACCACTATCTCACTTGTTTATTCCCAGGCTGGGGGTGCCCGCCGACGAGCGCCATGCCCCCCCCACTCCCTTAATGGGACGTCTGGAGAGGAGTGACGGCCTTGAGTTTAAGTCAGTACCCGTACCCGGCGCCCTGCTCATCAGCTGTAGCACGCAGGATCCGACATCGGCAGGCCCGCTAACTTCCTCTGTGATTCAAATTTGACTTTGCACCAAAGGGCGCGGAATCGAACTCTGACTGTTAGTCTTATTTATTTGTCAGCACCAGCACGGCTCGTTCCTGCAGCGTCCTGTCAGAAGGAATTCCAGTAAGCACTGGATCACGTATCAGGAAGCTGTGTAGGATGTTTAGGGGCAATGAGCACAGAAATGGTTAACCAGAGACCTGGAGCTTGGAGCAAAAAGCATAACAAAACGTAGAATTCTTAGACCACTAGTACACTATCTGAAACTATAAAGTAAAAATGGAAAAATATTTTTGCCCTTTAATCACCATGTCCCGTTAATCTAAAACTCTTTCTATCTCTTTCTACTCTTATATTCTTTTTCCTTTAAATTAGCCATCTTCCCATCTTACCCTAGTCTCTCTCTCTCTCTCTCTCTCTCTTTCTCTCTCTCTCTCTCTCCTTCTGGCCTTATCTCCTTCTCTCTGCTGTCTTCTGCTCTTGTGGTCTGTTAAACACACTGGTGTGGTGACCTGTAATTGTGGACAGCTTCACAGCAGGTTTTAGAGCGCTTGTTGTGCCGGGGTGTCCACTCCAGCTCCATCTGCTGCTGTCGAGGGCCTGTCTCGGGGGGTAAGCAGGCTAATTTTGCAGTCAATTAGCAGAAGGCCGCCTTTCGTGCCCCCACTCCATCCCCACCCCCACCCTCACCTCCACACACCCTCCCCCAAACCCCATGGGCTCCCTTAGCCAGGCTGTTGTGTGAGTGAATGAGTGAGTGAGTGCAAACCCTCAGATGGCAATCAGAACTGCTCCCTCACACAAACACGTGCACACACACACATACACACACACACACACACACACACACACACACACATCTCTTTCCTGACCCCTATGACATTGTTGGCATAATCCTGTCTGCAGCAATAAAAAGCCATAGAAGAACAATTTATACACACGCTAGGTAATGTATATAATGTTAAATCTAAAATCTCAATTTCTTTTGTATTTCTATTTTAAATTACAAATTATCTTAATATATCAAATTATGTTCCAATATTATAAATTACAGATAGGGGGTTATCTCTGCTAAAACCAAAAGCATAAAAGGCCATAAGCAGAGGTACAGTATATGCTAACAAACAAGCAATGACGTGGCTAAGCACTTCTACCCTGCCATATTAAATATCATAAGCATTAATGCTTTAATAAGGTAAGGTGTATTACAGTGACATATTTTATAACCTAATCTGGCAATCACCATCATCGTTAAACAATGCAATGATCTTACATCTCTGCTATATAACATAGCTTCATAAGAGACATCTCTCCTGGAGATTACAATGGCCGTACCTCAACCAAATCCTGATCTCAATCTCCTAACTCATCATCCAACTCCTTTTCAAATGACGGTGAGCAAAAGGAACTCTCATTACACAGATGCCTTCGGTAGCCTGCTATTAAGGGACGTTTAGGGAAGAACAGATTATGAATGAAAGAGAGAAAGACAAACGGCATTCTGTTCTCCTGACCTCAGAGGCTCTGCAGTGCAGTCACAGCCACAGTCATGAGAGGGGAGGGGGGACCCCAAATGAATCCATTCATCCAGATAGGAAACCTTCAAACAGGAACTATTACATATTTTTAAAGGAAGACAAGAGAGAGTGAAGGAGAGATTTTTTTTTTGTGTGTGTGTGTGTGTGTGTGTGTGTGTGTGTGTGTGGTGTGAGTTAAGAAGGGGTGATCCAGGCTTTGATAGATGGTGCACCCTGCAGGTCTCTCTCTCCTGTTCATCCATGCTCCTACCTGGCCTCTTCATGCTATACCTGTCTCAAGTTAATAAATCATTTTTCTCTCTCTCCCTCCCTCACTTGCTCTCTCTTTCTCCCTCTCCCTCCCTCACTTTCTCGCTCTCTTCTTTCTCCGTTATGAAATATTAAGGGGGATCAGACAGGGCAGGTTAAAGAATTTCTTAAATTTCTATGCTGTGACAGTCTGTCCTGAACATTCCTCTGTCAACCATCCACCCTCCACCCACTCCAACCACCCCCTCCCCTCCCCTTAGTTGTCTCATGTTCGGGGACAGAAGTGATCCTCTGTGTCACTCCAATAGTCTAGAGTTACACTTGTATCGCTGTCACTAGCATATGGGCCTGTGTACCCCTGCGCCCCCGTGGCATTTAAGAGTGATAGCATGTGGATGGAGGAGTCGGCTCTGACAGGGAACGCTGCTCCCTCCTTCTGCTCTTTCTCTCTCTCTTCAGTCTGGTCATGACAACATCTCTGGCTGCTCATTGGGGACCAATCACAGAGAGCTTAACCGGGTTCAGATTCCTCACACTCCATCTCTCTGTGTGTGTGTGTGTGTGCGCGCGCTTGTGTGTGTGTATGTGTGTGCGTGTGTCTGTTTAAGAGGAATAATTATGTTATAATGATATAAAGCATAATTGTATCTTATAATATTCATTAGGACCCCCTATCAGTTACACTTGGGAATTGAGATTTCATTTATCTTTGGAGAGTAAGTGCTAAGCCAGTGTTTGTTTGCTTATTTGTTTATTACTGGAAACAAAACATCACATGAGGTTTTAAACTACCCTTTGCAGTTTGCATAATAGACTTGCTAACAAAACCTTTTCCTATGCACATGTAAACTAAACTGAGGGTATTCTTCTGATAACATCTCGCTATAGGCACACACATTTGCACCCTGTGGTCATTCACCCCACAGGTAATCAACACCATTAACTTGGCAAAACAAGGGAAAGAAAAGACTGAAGATGTCACCATGCCCAGTTTGTCTAGAGGAAGAGGACCTGGAGGATTTCCAGGGGTTACTTGTGACCTGGGGTTACCTGTGACCCGGGGCTCACGCTGCTAGAAAATGCAGACAGAAGAGTAATGGACTCCATATGTGGCAAGGAGAGATTTAGCCTCAACTTCAGCAGAGGATTCCCACTTGATTTGGAGTGTTAAGCTGCTAAAGTGGAGAGGGGAACAGAGACAGAGTGATCAAGAGATGGAGTGAGGGAGGAGAGGAGAATGAAAGAGACTGAGAGGGAGGGAACGAAAGAAAGTACTACTATGTGGGGGCTTTCACACTATTAATTGTCACACACACATGCATACATGCTCAAACCCTCTCTCTCTCTCTTTCTCTCTCTCTCACACACACACACACACACACACACACACACACACACACACACACACACACACACGCACACACCTCTGCACCTATTACTGAGCTGCAGACATTGCCATCTCCCTGAACGCACCCAGGCTGCTAAAGATCTCAGTACCTCTGACCCCAGCAAAGGGTCAAAGCTGCTCATAAATATCATAAATGTGATTGTGCATGAGGAATAATGGCATAGCACCATTTCCCCACTTCTCTCCTCACTCCTCTCGGCAAATTCTTGCTGTGGTCTTATGTATTTTGATGATATGAAAGTTGACCGCATTTGCATGCAAATAGAAGTTTGGAGATTAATAGGGAGGGAATGTGAGGAGAGGGGGTAGAGAATAGAAGGAGATTGCTTGGTAATATCCCATTATGGCATTTAAATACATTTATCCATGTTCACACACTGAATTAGTATGGCAGCAGCATCAGAAGATCCTGTTGGTTTGATGACAATTTGGTTTTCCAATTGGAAGTACAATTTCGTCAGGTCTGACTGTCATTTCTAATAATGGTTGAAGTTTGAACATTGAATATTTTCACAGAGGCTAGAATAGTGTGGACAATAGTGGAATAATGCTAATTCTGAGATGATATTTTGCTGTAGAGGAAAGACTTTACATTTTTGTTTTTGTAGGAATGCGTTTCATAAAGTCTACCTTTGCTCCTTAATGAGAGTGATCCTATATTATTGTCACACTTTAATTTTATGTAACATTTTACATGTTTACATACATGTTTACTGCATATTGTAATAATTGGACAAAAAAAGTTCAGAATATAATTTGATGGCTTGTACACTTTTTCATATAACCCATATAACATATAACATTTTTTTCATATATTAAACAAGAATATTACTGTTGCTACTGTATCATACATCACCATTACTATAAAGACTTGTAGAAGTGCAGGAAATAAAATGTGGGTAACTCACCTTTGTTGAGGAAAACCTGTTTGTCAGGTAATATTAATTTATAATCATGATGATAAAGATGGAGAACTGTGTCAGAGTTAATCCAACAGATTGACAGTGGTCTCATAAAATTAACAGTTTGCAGTGTTTGAAATGTGTGTTTCATGTTGATGGATTCAGACAACCCCAATGCTATTAATCAAAGTTGACAAAAAATCTATTTTAACACATAAGTTGTAAATATACCTCTAACAGTGTGAAATACTAAAAAAACGTTAGTGTTGTGTGTATATATTATGTAGTTTGCAAGCCTTCTAGTTCTAGTAAATGGTGAACACACAAGTAAATGAGTTAAAATCTTTTGGTTCCATGGTTGGAGGCCTAAGTGTGCAGGCAGATATATTTAGCTACTTGTACCATATTTGTCCCAGCGCCTTTGGCAAGCCAAGCACTTAAAGTTGCATTAAAGACGAGAAGATGGAGGGTACAGTATGTACTACAGTGACATGCATAAGAGGATCGGTGCATCCTTACAGGCCCGAGAGCACAGAAAGCATGGCATAATTCTGCTAATCTTCCTGCAGGATAACAAAATGACAGGGACAGACACGAGGACACGTCCAGAGAGTTGTTTGAGACGTGAGCCACAGTCATGGCTCGGAAACTTCTAATTCAGGCCTGGCGGCCAGCGACGATGAGCACCAATGACATCTTCACAGTGAGAAAGATCACAGTAAGCAGTAATACTGAGCAGTGCTAATGCCACAAACACAATCTTCACTTACTTATATTTTCCAAGCAAATGCTACAGAGTCTAAGCATTGAAAGTACATTAGCAAGTGTTTTAACTAGCAGTAAACATATAGTTTTCCCAGCTGAAATAATATGCAGAATTGTTTTAAATAAATCTCAGTTGATGGGATTAATGTTTCAGGCTTGTCAAAGCATGTAAAGATTGTTTTCCTGAGAGACCCCAAGCAAATGATAACTCAGGATGACCAGTACTGACCACAACTTGTAATTATTTATAAATGCACAGTAAAATCTAAAGAACTATCAAAAATGGACAGGAAAGAGATATAATTTCATTGTGAGTGAGTGATTCTGCTTATTTGTTTGTAAGTAGCCTGGTGCACCAAACACTTTCACATAATTTGTGCAGAGCATCTGGTTTCCCTTAACTGGTATACGTTTCCTTCCTTGTGGGCAGATACTTCCTATGAACTTAAAACTTAAAATACTGGGAATGCCAGAGCTCTCTATTCACTGATTGCCCGGCCAAAAAATTGTCGGACAAAACTTAAGCTAATGGAGAGATCCCTGACTGTGCTGTAGCTAAATGTGATATTAAGTGGAAGCACTAGGTGGCGCTAGCCTGGCAAGAGATAAATGTCTGTGACATCAAAACTAGCGTGCTTTGGAAACATGCATATTCGTATCACAGACCTGTATGTTTTACAAAATCTGAAGGGTTTTAGACAGCCATTTCTACAAACGTGGCTCATATAGAGAGACATGGGGCTCAGTGGTGTCATCTATGTCCACATTGTATTCATTGAGTTGAAATATGAACTCATTGTTATCCCTCACCAGAACCCTATGGGAGGAAATGCAAGGTAGGATCACTGCTGCCAGTGGACCCCTGTGCATTGGGTGGGGGGTTAATGTGGCCATCTGGGAATGGTGGTGGTGGTCATGGTGGAGAGTGTGTGTGTGTGTGTGTGTTGGAGTGGGATGGGCTCTGTGGGCCGCCATGACATTATGGATCGATTGTGCCCCCAGTTGCAGGATGGCTGTGTTGTTGTGTGGGGTGTGGGAGGAGGTCAGAGGAAGGTTTGTAGAGGGACACCCAGGGACCTTCTTCCGCTCATTAGCTGAATGGAGCAGAGAAGAGGTGCTAACTGTCCCGCCTCCTGAGACATGGCCGTCCACTTAGCTTCCTGACCACGGAGTTTCTCCCGTGCCCCAGGGAGCCAGGAGCTGCGCTGGTACTGTGGCCGTGCTGGGTGGCGTTGTGCCGGGACTATTAATAACCACAAGTAATGACTCACTAGTACACCAGGGCTAACAAGGACCAGCAGCAGAGAATGGAAGAGAGGTCTCCACTTACTCCAGAAAAGTTGTAAATTCAGGGCATAGAAGTTAAAAAAGTCAAAAAAAAAAAAGTAAATCGATTTCTGTCTGCTTCCCAGCAACTTCTTTTTTCATTTTCATGTTAACATTTTGCCTCAAAAATAGACATAACACATCCTCTTCCTCCTTCCTCTCTCTCTTTCTTTCTCTCTCACTTTGCAAACTACTCTGTTAGGTAACGCGATTGCCCCCTCCCATGTAATTAATCAGACAGCGAATGTCTGCCTGAGGAACTTTTGTACACAAATGGGCTGCTTGCATTAACAAGCTGGAGATAAAGGATCCAAATAATGAGAGGAGATTCCTCTTTAGTCCACCAGGCCCAATTTCTTCCCCAACAAAACAGCATAGCAAGGTGCTAATCACCATAATATTTATTTATATTCATATGACACTAAAGAGGGAAATATTTATTTATATCGAGTGGGTAGTGTGTGTGTGTGTTTGTTTGTGTGTGTGTGTGTGTGTGTGTGTGTGTGTGTGTGTGTGTGTGTGTGTGTGTGAAGGTGGGTGGTGTACCCCCACAGAGCATAATCAGTGCGGCAGTGCTAAAAGGTGTTATAGGGGCCCGAGGAGGCAGAACAAAGACAGATCATGGGGTAATTGGTAGGGAGGGCCCTTGTGTGTGTGTGTGTGTGTGTGTATGTGTGTGTTTGTTTCTGCTGTAGCAAGCTGGCAGTTGGAGAGAGTGGAAGCACTTGGATCTAAAGAACAGAGGAGGTCTCATCTCTCCCCCCAGAATAGCAGGATTCCGAGTGGAAGTACTTACGGAATAGAAAATAGCACATATTGGTTTCTATTATGTATTTATAAATTTGGCCCAGTGCTTTGTGTGTGTGTGTGTGTGTGTGTGTGTGTGTGTGCATGTGTGTGTGTGTGTGTGTGTGTGTGTGTGTGTGTTCACAAGGGAGGATGAGAAATAAATTACTCACTCCTGAGTTCAAAGTGCTTGTGTGACACTTGCGAGGCTGTTGTTAGCTCCTAATGTGATCCCAGGATATGCAAGCACTAATTGCCCTTTCAAACACCTCCAATTGTGTCTCACTAACAAGCTCACATAAACAGTGGTCAATGAAGCAAATGCTTGCCTAGCTTAGTGCAAATTGCTCCAAGAGTGAATCTCTGCAGGAGAAAAAAAGATACCAATTATTTCCCCCAGTTTTCAAACACTGAGCTTGACGATGTGTGTCGGAGAAAAGTGAACTTTAACGTTAACTCCACATAAATGCTGTAATTGGCAGATTTATTTTTGCAGTTTACCACATCTTGTCATGTTTGTGTGTGTGTGTGTGTGTGTGTGTGTGTGTGTGTGTATGTAGTGTGTGTGTGTGTGTCACACATATGCCAGATAAATGCTGGAAGTGTTAAAGTGATGGATAGATGATTCTTGGATGTGTATTCTAGGGCTTCTAAGAACCTTCAGGGTGGAATGAGGTATGAATGTGAGAAAAGACAGCGGCATCAAATATACACACACACGCGCAGGCACGCACACACACACACACACACACATACACACATACACATACACACATGCACAGAGAAAGAGAGAGCGAGATAATGCACATGCTTTTTACAACAAACTATGACAACGGATGTGTTCCTGTTTGGCTTAAATCTCAGGAAGCACATACAGTCTATACACAAACCCTGGGTAGATTAATGTAGGAATGAGCGTAAATGTTTGTCTTGTAACATCAGGTGACTGAAAAAAGCATTGAACATGAACTGAATGTGAATAATACCCAGAGCAGAACTAAAGTGGGGTTCAAACCACACGCTGTGCTGGAGTTGATGAAAATCATGATTCTCTGCAATCGTGGTTCCAGTGTTTTCTATCTTAGAGTCTTTGCCCTAATCTCGATTAAGGGCATCATCCTGCTTAGCGGACTGAACCAAATGAGCAAGCGCTTCTGTCCATTTGTGTGTGATGCTCTTTGTGTTGCGGACTAACTCTTCCCCCAGTCTGAAGGCTGGCCGTGTTGTAGTGTGCATTATCCCTGCCTCAACATGGGGCCATGGAATCCAGGCAGTGTGTTTGCTCCTGAGCTTGGAAAGCTGTTTGGGACGAGCGTAGGGCTCAGGGATCAGTGCTAATATGACACCCAGGGCCAACATAGACACACACACGCACACACACATTCACACACACATTTACACACACATACACACACACACACACACACACACACACACACACACACACACACACAAACACACACACACACACACACACACAGACCTCATACACAGCTCAGATATAGAAATTTACATACAGAAACCTATGCATACAAACACAAGCATACAAGCACAAAAACATATGCTTATGGACGCCACACACACACACACACACATTCAGCAGTCAGCAAACACACACACACACACACACACACACACAAGCACAAGCTCAAACACAAGCCTGACACCCAAGGCCTAATCTGCTTAGTGGTCCA
>JAIFZK010000015.1:10140000-10202500 GCA_027481765.1 Tenualosa thibaudeaui | reverse complement strand
TCCAGCGGGCTATTTGAAACGATGATCTCATATGATAGACTCTCTTCCTATGCAGGGACCCATAAAGCAATAAAGAGAAATGAGATTATTCTGTGATCATATAGAAGGCCGTCCCTTATCTAAATGCATAGGCTGCATGTAATTATATAATAATAACATCATTTCTCACTGTCAGTACGAATCTCTCTAGGAAGAATATCCTCTCTCTCTCTATTGCCCGTGACCATACTGGAAAAATAACACCACATGCATCTTTGTGTATGAACTTGAAATAATAAACTGTCAAATGTCCTTGTTCTTGTATGTGCATTTGTGAACATTGCTAGGCAAAGAATATGTAAAGCCGATGTGGTTATTTGAACTACTAATCTGTGTGTGTGTGTGTGTGTGTGTGTGTGTGTGTGTGTGTGTGTGTGTGTGTGTGTGTGCGTGTGCAATGGTTCCATGTGTTGTGTGTGCGTGTGGGATAGATTGTATGGCAGGATGCAGATTTTTCTTGATGATTGCCTACAAAAACTATATAAAGAAATAGCAGAAGCCTACTCTGGAAAACTCTTTTAAGATTTTAATCAACCCCAGACATCTCTCATCCCTGCATCCTTACAGCGTCGCTGCTGCAGGGGGATAATTCGCTCCATACACACACGCGCCTTGCCCTGGAAGCCACCCGTCATTGGGGCGTCTCCGTGACGACGGGGCGTCCCAGCTCACTCCGCTCGTCCCTGCTCGGTCTCATCAATGAGGACTGGCGGTGAAGCGTGCTCGCTGAAAGTGCCGCCGCTTAACGGGAGGAAGGAACGGTCATTAACGGCAAACGGGCCCGGCCGAGATGACAGATGACTTCATATGCCATGCAAGCGGGCTCAGACAATGGCCCGGGCCCCCATGACGGATCGCTGCGCCGTAACCCACTTTATGTTAAACTCATTCCCACTGTTCAATTTCAGCAGTGTAATTTTGTCCCCATACGTGGCATTGTCCTCTCCGGCCTAACTGGGTTCCCCTGGTAATGATTCTCTTTTCTATTGTATTGTTTTCTGCATAATCAGGTTGCTGCTGAAGGGTTTGGATGACACAACCATCTGTCAAGTTCATTTGCTTTGTAGAAAGCCCAGGAATAATAGGCCTTACAACTGGGGGCTATCTGTTATCAAAAAGGACTATCACGCACCCTCCTGTTTGTTTGGTTTTTTCGTCAGTAAATTCTCTCTTTCTCACACACACCTCCACACTTCGTCTCTCTCTCTCTCTCTCTCTCTCCATAATGCGCACACCATCTCTTTCTCTCAGTCTGTAGTAGAGACTCTATCACATTTTCTCTCTCAATTTTCTCTCTCTCTCTCTCTTCCCTCTTTTCCTCCCCTCTGCTTATTATACTGTACCCTTGGTTCCATCACCTCATACTTCTGGAGCAGCTGTCACATGGGCGTCTTGTATTATGAAATTTAAAGCCACGATTCAATTAAGTGTCTGAGTTATCATCCCTGCTTTTTCACCTCTGCACGTCGTGGGAGTAGGGAGGACTCTGTTAGTGTGTGACTGAGTGTGTGTGTGTGGAGGGGGAGCGGGGGTAGTCTCTGCCCATACCCCCCCCAGCCATGATTTCCCCCTCGTTGAGCCTGTCACATTTCATTTGGGGAGAAGTCCAGTTTCATCTGGACCTGCTCGGAAGCCTCATACTGCTGCCACGGCGACGCATCCGTCTTCTTCTCCAAGAGGGTGGAGGTCATCACAGATGGGGTGTGTGTGTCTTGGCAGAGGGATCTCCTCGGAAGACACCAGGTGTGTGTGTGTGTGTGTGTGTGTGTGTGTGTGTGTTTGTGAATGTGTGTGTGTGTGTGTGTGTGAGTGTGTGTGTGTGCGTGTGTGTGTATGTGTGTGTGCATGCATATGTATTTGTGTTTATCTGTTTTTGTTTGCTTTCTTTTTGGGGGTTGATGCAGCCCCAGTTCAAAAGCTATTGTTTGTGTGTACACTCTGTGTGTATATGTATATGAATGGAGGAGGAGCTGCTGTGTATAACCTGTTTTGTTTTGGTCAAATGTGACTGAAGTCACATTTTTCCTTTTCAAAAATGTACTGAATCTAATTGGATGGTCAAGGGACATGCACATACAACACATAACACAAATTTTAATCTACAATTTTTATGACATTTTGGGTGTTTTATTTAACTTTGTTACAACTATGGTATTCTGGTCAAAAATTACTGAACTATAAGAAAATCAGTGGGTGAGACCACAGTAAATGTACAAAAAATTTTCTTCAGGCACATACAGTCTTACCAACAGATCAGATGGTAAGTGTAAGTGTGTGTGTAAGTGTGTCACACAAACATAAACACACTGTACTCCCTATTTTGCTTCCAGTGACAGCCTCCACCAAAAATCTATTTCCAATAAATCTCTCACTCACTGAATTACATAGGCTTTGTTCATAAGCATAAGTTGATACAGAGGTCTGTCACAAAATTTTGATGACAATCATTGACAATATATGTTTTATCTAAAGTTAAACATGCTCCAGTCATTTTTGACCAGAACACCAACGTTGTAACTATGAAACGAACACAAAGAAAGGAACACATTAAAGCTCAAAAAATGTAAAAATCCCATATCTGCACAAAAAGTGGCTTTTATGGGCTGGGTTTGAATGAACTTGTTAGTGTGCAAGGAGTTGCCCTTTTGTTCAGTGCAAAATGAATGCAATTCTCAATGTTTTTTATTAGTTTATTACTCTCTAGGTATTTATCTTCATCCATTTGGCTTAGAATTTTCTTCACTGTCAAATGTACATTTTATTTCAACTCAACACCATCTGTACACCACTTGTTCTCTTGAAGGTAATTTGAGGTTTACCAAGACTTACTGCACACATCTTATACAGTGCAGTCGATCTAGTTTTTGTGTGTGAGTATCCTACGTATTTAGGGGTTGAACATGACCACCACCCTCTGGGGCACATCCACTAGAAGTGCTTTGTACATTTTTGAGCATCCAAATGTATTTCTTTCTTTAACAGAGGCTGAGAGAGATCACCTGAAGGGAGGGCTTTGAACACTGGCTGTGGGACGAGCGTGTCTTGCCCAAGTGAGCGCACTCAGGTGGGAGGACTGGAACGGATGGCTGGGTTTGATCTTTTCTTGTAGACATGCCGTGGCTCTCATGTCTGCAGTGCATCTGCACACACACACACACACACACACACACACACACACACACAAACATTTCCGAAGGGCTATTCAGCTACTTCACCTCTGATGGAGGCCTGCAAGAGTAGCTGCTGATCACACGCTAGTGCTCTTTAGATACCCTTCGTAAAGCCTGTGAAACATTGATCTCAGATAAAACTACAAATCAGAATCTGCACATTTATTTATTTATTTATTGTGGCCACCTGATGTGTTTTTGTAAGAAGCTGTTGACTGGTACTGGATGTTCACATTATCAACTGTGACCAAGAGTGAAATTCTTCAGAAGGTGCACAGACACATAAGTAATTCTTGGTGTTAAACAATGGGTTGCAGGATTGTAATGTTAGATTGCATGATCAGCTAGAAATACCTTCAGATTGGCCACAATTATAGGTGTATTGTACAGCGTAATATACCACCCGCCAAAGTGGTTAGTGAGACTGAGCTTGTCACCCGCCATGGCTGAATTTCACCCGCATTTGGCATGTGAGTGGATGCTTATGTTGAGGCCTGATACACTCACTCTGTATTATTAACTTCAAAAGACACACACACACAAACAAACACACACACACACACACACACACACAGTCACACACTTTGGGCCAAATGCTCCAGCTAATGAATTTTATGACCATGCCAGGTTCCTCCCCTCTCCAACAGCCCCTGACCGCGAGGATCGGCAGAGCCGCCATCTTAGCCCAGTGCCAGAGCCTGGTGCCTAGCCAGCCAATCGCTGTGCCAGGGGCAGGCCAATCAGCCCAACAGATCCATGCCACCACACCCACCTTGCCAGGCCCCTCGCCACCGGAGTGTCTCCGCAGCGGGGCGACACTGGCCGAGGCTATCGGCTTGGCATGGGCTCTCTCATTCCGATGGCCACCCTCTCGCCCCCTCAGTGCTGTTGGCCAGAACAATGCCATGGCCTTCCCCACACACTCTAATGATGCAGCAGCAGCAGCATCCCAGACCAGGAGGCAGGATTATACCCATGCACTGTAACACGATCCCTGCTTTTTATGAGCCCAGAGTATCAGCACACACACGTTATGAAGAATGCCATAAAAGTGATTATTGTTACACCATACCAACCATAAAGAGAATTTCATCTTGTTTGTCAGAGTCATTTAGACATCGTCTCACTTAATTAATTATTACGTGCTTCCTGAAGCCTTGTATAATACAAATGTGGTCATTTTGTTCAACAAAAAGAAATTGGAGAGACTATTTCTATTACTTATTTATTAATGTTATTAAATATTTTTAGATGTGTAGTTTATTGTAACACTAATATTCATACATCACATGTCCCCGAGCGCCTTGCTGTACATTTAGAAAGGTAATGCTGCACTTCATTTCTCTGTATTTGGACGACTATAGGTTTATGTATCTGAGAGTGGGTGTGTGAGTGAATGCAATGGTGCGTCTATGTGCATGTGTGAGTGTGTGTATATGTGTAGGTTAGCTGCAGACTTGCGTGTATTTGTGTGTGTGTGTATGTGTGTGTGTGTGTGTGTGTAGGTTAGCTGTAGGCTTGCGTGTGTGTGTGTGTGAGAGAGAAAGAGAGGAAATCCTCTACCTTGAAAAAAGCAATAAGCTCATATGCTATGATTGGTTATCCCCCTGTATGATTTTATTAAAGTTTATTGAGCGTGTAGAGATGTCTCATTCGAGCGGGTAATTCAGCTTCTCCCTGGTACTGTTCCATTGAATTAAAGCCGTGAGGCCCTCCTTTCAATGGCATACACACACACACACACACACACACACACACACACACACACACACACACACATACACACACACAAGCCTGCAGCTAACCTACAGGTACCAGGAGTCTCCTTCAATTAGTCCTAATGATCACTCAGAGTCAATAATTGTGCTAAGGGGCTGCTTTCAAATCTGCCAGGGATTCACATTTAATGTACTGATTCAGCTTGTCTGGGCCAACTTCTGTGTGTGCGGAAACCAAAGCAATTTAGTCATAGCCCACGGGCCTGTTGGCACTGAGCAGCGGTGCGGTGCGGTGTGGAGCGGAGCAGAGCCGAGAGAGGGCAGGGGAAGGGGAAGACGCGGAGGAGATGGAATTTAATCGGAGACATCTGTGCACACGCCGAGCCCCTTTCCCTCTGAGGGGAGTTAAGTACAGTCTTAGCCCAGGTTTCTGTTTGAAGTGCACAGGGCATTATCACTTTCCTATTATAAGAAAGAAGGGGGATGGGGTAGAGTTGGGGGGCCGCCGGGAGAGGGTAAGATGGGGGGGAAGTGTGTGTGTGTGTGTGTGTGTGTGTGAGGGGGGGGGCAGAAAAACAGTACTGATCACCCCTTAATCTGATTCATCCCCACAGCCTGAGGTGTGCGCTGGACACATGAGGAGCTGTGGCCAATCAGGAAATAGGAAAGCCATGCTGCTGACCAATCATGTTACTGCTTCAACAAACAGACAAGGACAGAGGAAATTTAATAGGTGGCCCCTCAAGTGTGAGGGTTAGTAAGCGAGTGAATGATTGGGTGTCTGTGTGTGATAGGATGTGTGTGTGTGTGTGTGTGTGTGTGTGTGTGTGTGTGTGTGTGAGGGGTATATATATTTATCAGTATGAGTACGTGTGTCCATGATCCCGGGTGTCTGTGTGTTATAGGTCAAAATCCAATAATGTTTGCCTCTGAGCTCCAATCATAAAACACAGCACAACAAAGTGTTTGGCTTGGATGAGCTGTATGAGATGAGAGGATCTATGAGCCGCTCCAGTGCTATTGTGATATTACGTGTTCTCCAAATGAATGATGCTCATCCCTAACCACTTTAAGGAATCTCCTCAAAACAACCCAGTGCCTGGCCAAGCCCTTGAAGGCACTTCAGAACTGTGGATGATGTACTGGGCAGGGTTAAAGGGCTATTTCAGCCTTTCAGTACATTTTGTGATTACAGGGAGCATGTGTGATTGGTTTCAGAAACTTGTAACGTCTGTAATATACTGTGGATCTTTCTATGTGTCTTGTCTTCTGAGGTGGACTAATGTAATTCAAGACATTTGAAATGGGTTTAATATAGCCAGTGTTTCACACACAGACATTTAGCTGGTAGGGGCCAGGCCGAATACTGAGAGAAGATGGACAGAAAGTGAGCGGTGTTTCTATAGATTAAATCTCCTTCCTTCACCATTTTATGCTATGATCCACAGCATACTTGCCACAAAGCTGAGTATCAGGCGGTACGCTGTGATCTAATCCCAGTCACCAAGTAAAACATACGTAAAGCCTCTACCACTCAGAATAATTGCCTAAGGGCTTTGAACTGAGTCTGTAATACTCTCCTGATGTGGCTTGATTAATCTTATATATAAGTGAATATGATAGCTGAGCACACTCACATTTCTGCTTTGTTATGTAATTCCCTGTGGAGACAGCATATCATGGTAGGCGGCAGAACCAGCCTCAGGTAATGTGTAGTTAATACTTAGTTAATTAGCACAATAGACCTCTTTTATGAGTACATTTTGTAAGATGGTGTACTTAGGGGTGGGTTAAGATTAGGTTTGAGTTAATCACATGCAGTGTTATGTATTTACATAAGAGTGTTAAATCACGCCATTAATCAACTCCTTGTGAACATTGTACCCAAGGTGGTGAAACACAGGTGGGTCAAAACCGTTATGAGAACATTGTTAATAAACAAAGGGGGCATATTTAAAAATGTATATTATATTTACACTGATGTAATTATTTCAATGTGATATTTTTGCTGAAGTGCTTAAGCTATGTAATATATTTAAAGTTTTATTTTTCTTTTTTTTTATATTTTTTATATAATTAAGTTGCTTTTATAACATGTCTAATTCAGTGAAATAACAATGTTGATCACAGGAAAAACTGAAGGGAAGCAGTGAAGACAGTTCAGACAGATAGATAGACGGAGAGATAAATAGCTAGATAGTGAGACTTAGAGAGGGAGAGAGAGAGACCTAATTCATTTGAGCGAAATTCAGGCACCTATTAACTTATATGACCCATACACACAGAAGGAGAGAAGTGTGTTTTCAGTCTGTCTCCGATATACTTATACTATACACTAATACCAATACACTTGTATGTATTTATTTAATTGTGATATCTTTGTTTAAGCTATGTAATATATTCAGTGCTTTTTGTAAACAGAAGGTGTGAGATAGCTAGATAGATAGATCATGAGACTGAGAGACAGAGAGACAGGGAGAGAGACCATATTCATCTGTGTGAAATTCATCTGAAGTGTCCATTAGGTTATATGACCCCTACAGAAGAGGGAGAGGGAAAGTGTATCTCTGGCCTGTCTCTTGATCTCCGAGGCCAGACTAGCGCTATCTGTCTCAGCACTGCTAGTGATAACATGCAGTCCACACAGGAGAGGGAAAGCTAAAGGGATGAGATAGCTCTTGTCATCGCCTGCCCCCGCTGCCCAAGGAAGTCACTCAAAATAGTCAAGAGTGGGGAAGCGACCCACTGATAGAGACCTCAAACAGCTTCACTTCACAGCTCAACATGCATTGCTGTGCAGTCCTCTCACATACACACACACACGCACACACACACAAACACATGCTATCGACATCACGTCATAGCTCAACATGCATTGCTGTGTCTGGATGAGCTCTCCTCCCACGCACACACATGTACACACACACACACATGCACACACACAGAAACACAGAGAGAGAGACGCTATCAGCATCAAAGTGCCGCGGGTGTGGGGGGGCATGGCTTTTCCCAGGCTCTCCAGCCAGAGAGTAATTATATGATTGACCTCATGTCTGCCAGACTCTCAGGGGCAACAGGGTGCTGATGGACCAGCGTACTGTTTATCAAGACACAAAGCTAAACAGTCATCCCATGATCTGTAAGTGATTAGCACCACAGACCAGAAGGAATTAATTATAATTATTTGCTTTATCTTTACTATTTTATTATTTATTTACCTCTTTTTGAACCTGCAAGTCAGAATTATGAGTACACTTAGAATTGGGGACAGGGGAAGAAAAAAGTAATGATAATGTTAAGAATGTCTGAAATTTGTTAGGACATTGGACATAGGACATTGTTAGCTTGGACCTAGTCACCTAACTTGCATGGACTCCGACTCTGCTGTAGTGAGCTACTGGTCTATATTCAGGGTCTGTGTTAGCTAGCTGGGGTGAGGACTGATGGGTATTAGCAGTGATATGGGCCAGTCCTGATGTAACTGGCTTTATTTAAGGAATCTGGTGGGGCTGAGGTAATGTAGCTCTTTTAGGTTTTGCTGCTGTGGGTTTGTAGGTGAGTTGAGATACCTCAGGCTTATGGTGTGTGTGTTTGTGTGTGTGTGTGTGTGTGTGTAAGAGAAAGAGAGCGAGAGAGAGAGAGTGTGAAAGAGAGAGAGAGAGAGAGAGAGAGATGCTCCAGGGGTTCCTGAGAGTTGAGAGAACAAGAGAAATCAGGCCAGGTGTTTTTCCAGATGCAAACATATATGAGTGTGCCATGTCTGCAAGTCTTATCAAGTCTGTATCTCTCAGGTCCGAGGGTCCCTCGGTTTAACACACTATGAGGTTTTTAAGGATTTTTCACTGAGTGTGTCTTGTCTCTTGAGTGTGTTGTCATTGTCTCTTGCAACTCAACACTTTAATAGCACTACTTTCCCTCTAATTATATTCAGTGTACTGGTGACTTTTTATTACGATCAGTAAAGCAGACTGTTTTAGGAATATGCACTCAACAATCTGAAAGAAATACACAGAAATCACGTGAAGCTCTGTTTTGTGCTCACTGCATTCAGTATGTTTTTGATGTTGTTGTTGTTGTTTTTTAAGAGAGGTAAACATTGGTAACATAGGTAGTCTGTAGCGTGTAACTATAAAGCCTTTTTAAACATATCCATAAAGATTTATTACATATTTATAATGCCTTGTGATAACATAAAGTTAGTTAGAACTATATATGAATGACATACGATACTTTTCCTTGTCATTAAAAACTGTTCTGAACAACTGTCATGCAACAATGAAGAATCATACATTTTAGCAGCTGTACGAATACGTGTCTGTGTGTGTGTGTGTGTGTGTGTGTGTCTGTGTGTGTGTATGTGTGTGTGTGTGTTTGTCTGTCTGTGTCTATTTATGTGAGTATGTATGTATGTATGCATGCATGTAATTAAGTCAGCTTTGTCTTTATATTTATAAGATTAAGTACATGACTGATGAACAACCTATGTAATCGTGAGACACCTAGCTAGTAATTGCTGCACAATTTAGTGTCAACTGTGTTGATGAATGTGGCTTAATTACCCTCTGATCTCACAGACACACATTCCCTACAGTGAGCCCGAGAGAGGACATAGAAGCCGGCATGACCTGTCACTTTTGAAACCAGATGAGAACAACAACCAACTAGGTTGAAGAAGAAAAATATAATGTATTTTAATATTTTCTTAACAAAGCTTCAAACTAATTGTTCAACACATTTGCTAAGCATTCCCATCTATGTTGTGAGATGCAACCACCATCTGTCCTGTTAAACCATAACGGACAGTTTAAGTTACTGGGGATGTTTTGCTGTGCTTGGAGAAAAGAGTGTGGCTTAAAATAAGCCTCACTGCCTTTGTGATCCTCTGTGTGAGCTTTGTTTCAGACTGTCTTGATGATGGTTGTGTGTGTGTGTGTGTGTGTGTGTGTGTGTGTGTGTTTGTGTGTATGTATGTGTGTGGGGGAGGGAGGTGGGGGGAGTGCTGTGAGTGGAAAAACCAAACAAACTGTGAGTGGGAAAACAAAATGCAGAAGAAAGAAAAAAATCTCTAACCCTGTGTCTTCTGTGCAGAAGTTACAAAGGACAGGCCTGAAAAAAGGATCAGAGTTGACGGGTGAAATATATCAGACCAAGGAGGGATGCAGAGTGTGTGTGTGTGTGTGTGTGTGTGTGTGTGTGTGTGTGTGTGTGTGGAGGGGAGACTGACATTAATAACAGGCTGTAAATTCTACAAAACACTGACTTCATTACATGGCTATTACTGACAGAGAGTGTGTCTGCACTGCACGTGTGTCTCACTGCCATAGATCTTGTGCAGATCTTAACACTTTTGTTCTCTCTCTCTCTCTCTCTCTCTCTCTCTCTCTCTCAGTCTCTCTTTCTCAGTCTGTCTTTTGCTCACTCCAAAGAGCAAAAGGTCAAACTATTACACTCTTCAGATGAAATGGGCCCTGTCTCCTTTAGCAGTGGCTCTATGGGCCTCTCAGCACTCGGGCGGCCTCCTCTCCTCTCATTGTTCGTCTGACTAATAATTAATGTGATGTCGGCCGTCCGGGTCCTCAAGAGGCTCCTCTATGAGCAGGAGTGATCACTGCCCACTCAACACACACAGGTCCACCACCCACCCCCAGCCTATTCTCCAGGAGCCAGAATGATGGAATAAAGAAAGAAAGAAAGAAAGAAGGAGTGATTGAATGTGAGTGGGTGAATGAATGAATGAATGATAAACACAAAGCCAATATTTGACAGATGCTTCACAATGGACTCACTGCCTGACAAAAGCCAAGTGTAACATGAGCTATTGGGTTTAAATAAAATCATAGAAAACAAACAGACAAATAAAAGAATGGAAACTGCCTGAATAGTCTGGTGATTAGGGCTAATGCAAAGCCATCTCCAGTTATCTCCAAGTTATCTCCAGTACTTCTCTGTATGTCCTGCTGTTGTGTGTTGGGCTGTGAGGTTTCTGTGAGGGGTCACCAATTTCACCTCTACTCCATGTGGGGCAACACTGCTGTCTCTTGTGAGTTTAGCCCCACCACACACTGCTGCCCATAGCATCTTAACGGACCGTGAGAGAGCCTGTTGGGGTCAGACCGGTCTAATGGCTGGCATGAAAGATAAATACTTCTCCTCAGAAAACAGAGAGTCGTGGAGGCAATGACTTGGTAACACTTGACAGCCATGATGGAGGGCCTGGTGTCCGCTGAGAACAATGTTGACATGTTAAATATTAAAAAGAAACCTGTTCCTGCTCGCTCTGCTGAAAAGCCTCTTTTACTGGCTGCTGGCATTTCTATTGAGCCGGGGAGTGCTTTAGGCAAGCGAACAGCTCAGCCATTGTGAGCTTAATGAGGAAAGCACACCTACAACTTCCTCCCGGCTCTCCCGGCTCCCCAGTGGACTAGTGTGAAATTCCCGGTGAACGCCGGCTTCTCCGAGTTGCGTGGTGCCATTGGGAGACAGCATAATTATGGGTCTTGCGAGCGACAGAGGCAAAAAAGATCTTATTAAGGAGCCAGGTCTGTCAAGAACTGCTATTTAAAGACATGAGATTCATTTAGGGCAAGAGAACTACCCTTCAGATAACTTTGGCTAACACCACGCTGACCAATGTAGCCTAATTCTGTTCAATCCAATTGAACTTTAATAGCAAGTCTGTACTGGCAAAGCTATCTGTATTAGCAAAGCAGTCAGCCCAAAAGCAATCTGGCAGGTTAGGCAACTGAAACTGATTGTCAGTCGTTGACACTACCACTGGTGTATAAATTAAAAGGGTAAGATAAAATGCCACGGAGGTATACTGTGCATGTGAGAAAAAGAATATGAGTGTGTTTGTGTGTGATTTCCAAGGCATACAGTGCATTTCTGAGCCTTGTGTGAACTGTAACAAAGACTGGGATTTATGGCTGTCTGGTAGCACTAGCGAACATGACATCTTGACATCAGCCCAGTCGAAAATAATCAAATAATCAATCACTTCCTTAATTATCCTGATGAATAATAGATGGGCAGGCAGTGCAGCTCTCCTCTCAGATCTCCTCAGAAGTCAAGTCTGCAATGGTAACTCAGGGCCAGTAAGATATACATTGCTTTAATCTGCCTTTTGATCTTGTGTACAAATCTGCTATACGTCAATTAAAAACTGGGCTGCACACTATAAATTATGTAGGACGTTTATTAAAACATTTATCAGCCCAACTGATTATACATAGATGACTACTGCAACAAAGACAAACCAACTGAATGGAAAGGTCTCTCTCTCTCTTTCTCTCTCTCTCTCTCTTTCTATTTATGCCATTTTTGTTGTTATGCATTTGTTGAATTGTTTGTTTACTTATGTAGCTATTCACACATACTCAATGCTCAATCATGGATTGGATGGAGCCGGCTAGACACATACTCAATGCTCAATCATGGGTTGGATGGAGCCGGCTAGACACATACTCAAGCATACTCCCAATTTAACAATTTCCTTGATGTGGTTGGAACCCCTCTTTTTGTGTGCTGGTGTTTGGGAGGACAAAAGGTGAAACATACTCTCTTCAAACCTTATGACCCTTCCAATACAGTCCATCTCCTGTTGAGGTTGAAGGTAACAATAAAGCCAGCATGGGGACTAATTCGTGTGATCTACTGCCCAGACCTCTGACATACTCTCAGAGAAGAGTCTTTGGTTCCAACCTTCCTTGTCCTGTGGAACAGATATAGATCCCGAGATATACACACACTCACACACACACACACATTTTCCTGTGTCTCCTCCTGGCATGGCTGCCTTCCTAGCAGGCAGCTACCCACTCTGAAAATGTTAAAGATGTGCCATCTCTCTCTCTCTCCTTTGTGCTTGAGAGGGACTCTGATCCTCAGGCTATGAGTTGCAGCCCTGAAAGCTGTGGACCCAGCTAGCTTCTGTTAACTGGCACTCTGAGTCAAAACAGAAGGAGAGAGAGAAAGTAAGAAAGAAAGAAAGAAAGAGAAAGAGGACGAGAGAGAGAGAGAAAACACAAAATCTTGTGTGGGGGGGAGACAAATACTTTGTAAGTATTTATGTCTTTGTCTTTTGGTACTTGCGGGCCGTTTGGAACCTGTTGACACAGATTATGCAGGTGCCAGCCTACAGGGATGCTTCAGGCTGGTCGCACAGCTCTCAGCTGCCAGGTATGTCTGCTGGGTCCTGATAATTCCCCCCCAACACACACACACACACACACACATAGCCCACCCCCTCTCTTCGTGTTAGAATGTTTCCATTAGCCAGCGACAATGCCAGTCCTGCACAAGCACACACACTCATATACACACACACACACACACACATGCAAGGGCCCATCTTTTATGTCCATCTTGTTTTTCCCCCCAAAATGCAGATTTTTGCACCGCAGTGAATCACTGCCTTCCACCTCAGGCTCAGCTCTACACTGTGGCAAGATTAAACACAGAAAGAGAAAAAGCGACAGGAAAAAAGGAGAGAGGGAAAAAAGATAGAGGGAGAGAAAGGAGAGAGGCAAAAAAAGGAGAGGAGAAAAAAGACAGTTTCTCACTGTGTGGGTTCAAGTGTTCTCTGCTTTCATATCAATGAACTGCTGGAGACTTGGAAAAGCAGAGGAGGAAGGAGGGAGGTGTCACCCAGTCAGTTGTCCCTTTGCCAAAAAAGGAACAGGCGGCCATTTTGATTTGGTGAGCACTGGACAAAGTCTGGAATAGAATGCGGCCCTGTGACAGAGCTGCCTATCCAGTTAAAAAAAAAAAGAGTAAAAAAAGAAAAAGAAAATAATCTAACACACACATACACAACACACACACACACATACACACACAAATAAAATGTGACTGCTTTATTTTTATTTATTTTTTTTATTTCTCAAAATGGGCTCTCTGCCTCGGAGCCTGCCGCACATCTGGAAATTGTGATTTGACCTTTATTTGTATTACTAAGCTCATCAATTTGAACAATAATTTACACACCCAGGCGAAACTAATGTGCGGATATTTTTTGGCAGGCACCGGCGACGGCTGTAATGCAAATCTCATCTCCTCTCGGCAGTGCAAACAGGAGAGAGGCAACCGAGGGGCCGACAGAGAGGCAATAACTCAGTCACACATGAAACGCACGGGAACGCAGTGACACACACACACACACACACACACACACACACACACACACACACACACACAAAGCACAGGCACAGACAGGGACTCACACACACACATACACTCTTGCACATAATGATGGGCACATACACTTACACAAAGCTGCCAAACTCTCCCTCCAAAAAGTACACAAATGTGATTCCCTCACCCAAGTCCTTCTTTTGAGGAAGTGATACTAAGAGGCATTGTCTGTCTCTAGCATTTTTTAAAATGTTATTTATATATTATTTTGTTTTTTTTTTATTTTTGTGTTTTTTTGTATTCAGTTCTTGTTGTTGTTATTGAGCTGAGCCAGAGGAAATGTGTCATTTATTTCAGATCACGTTTTTGTTTGGTTCCACTGATGCCACAACCATATGATGGGAAGACCTGTCTGGAGATCCCTTTAAAATGTCTCCCTCCCCTCGTTTCAGAGCAAAAATGAACGCTCACATTCGTGCTAATAGCCCGTGGAACACTTTCTGCAGATGTTGGACAGTTTGAACTTGTTGTACAGGGATTAAATGCACAATTCCAGTATCTCTGAAGCCTCAATACTGGGCTGTCATCTGCATCGAAGCGGCTCAGGTTGGATCCTGACTGACACATCTGGAGATTTTTCTTTTGTTATGTTTTTACGGAAATCTGCAAAAGGTTATTAATCATGATCACTGAAAAATTACAATGCAAACACACCATGACCCATTGAGCGATTGAGTGGGTTTTTTAAGCCTGTAGAGAGACAGACAAAAATGTCCTTGCAGGAACACAACCTCGTTCAGATCCAAGACGAAGCTGTTTTGTCTGCACAAGGAAAAGGAGACGTAGATCCCTGTAGTTATTAACTACCATGTCCCGCGGCCACTTCAGAGGCCAGAGCACATTTATCTAAAATAGGAGAGGGAAGATTCTGGAAGTGTAGCCGCAACGGAAGCCCAGGGTGAGCAGAGGTAGGCTTCTGGCTGGCAGCATGCAAGCTGTTGCTCACGCTTGGCTGACTGAAAGTGCACAGGAAAAGGGAGTATCCAAAAATGTAGTAGCCATTTGTCTCTCAGTTGTAAAAGGAAATATATTAAATTAATACATAATGCTTTGAGTTATGTTATAATGTCATATTTATCAGAGATTATTATTACACTGTAGTTTGTACGGGATGCCGTTTCTAAAATTCAATACACAGTAAGGGAGAACATAGAGAATGTATAAACACATACATTTGCATAATAGATTATGCAACAAATATACTAATTCGCCTATTTTTTAATTTTTAGATGTGTAAAAATATACTGTATCTGCCACTGTCTAGTATGTTGCACAGTATTTTCAGTGATGAAAGGATTTGTAATATCTCTAATTTATTTTCATTTATTATGCACATTGTTGTCAAATTATGTATTTTGTTGTCACATTTCTTTGCAATTCAAGAATTGTGTGGCTTTTAACTGTCACCACAAGAATGATAGCACCACGGTAAAAATTACTGAGAGAACAGGAAGAATATCCTCCATCAGACCATCTGCTAATTCGGTTTTGGACTACCTGAGGATGTTATCAGTGTGTGTGTGTGTGTGTGTGTGTGTGTGTGTGTGTGTGTGGGTGGGTGGGTGTGTGTGTGTGTGCACATGCGCATGTATATGTGTGTGCTTGTGTTTTTGTTTCGTCCATGTGGGTTGTATGTGTTTCTTCCATAAGCATACCAGTGGCCGACAGAAACAGGCCCAAGCACGAGACAGTGCCGACACAGACACAGGCACTACTCTCATCTGACCCTGATGCAGTGGTGCTGTGACGAGGATGAGGTACAGGCCTGAGGTTGGCAGGTGACAGCATTAGAAACACAGACACAACACAAACACACACAACACACGCGCACACACACACAAAACACACACATACAACACACGCGCACACACACACACACAACAAACGCGCACACACATACACAACACACACGCACATCCACACACACACACACACAACAAACAACCTACTTCTATTGTAACCTACTTTCTTCCTTCATCTGTGTAAAAGTATGTCTGTATGTGTTTGAATTTCAATCCATGTGATATATATTCATGCATTCATAGTTTCTAATACTTTTATAATAATAATAATAATAATAATAATAATAATAATAATAATAATAATACCAGTAATGTTAAAATGTAAAATGTCATTATATTAAAAATATTTCATGTCATTATATTCCAAATATTTCATTATGTAAAGTTAAAAGTCTGGAGTGGGTAGGACAGTTAATAAAATAAAATAAACAAACAAATAAATAAATAAATAATAAAATCAAATAAAATAACTCACAAGGACAAGTAATTGTAAATGTAAATAGTGTTCAAAAAATGGAAAGTGTGTGTAAACTGAAATCCAGAACAATGTACAATTAGAGCCACGGCAGTGGCAGAACATGAGCAAAAGCCTGGAACATGGCTAAATAGCTGCAAAATGCCTGTGTGCTACTAACAGTTGTGTCGTGTGCAACCCTGAGATTAAAGCTGCTGTCTTGCTCGCAAGCGGCTTCCAGGCTGACGGACGCGTTTAGGTTGCCTCTGGATTTGTCGCTGGGAGGACCAGATCGTGCTTCCCCAACCCCATAATGCTCTAATTTCATTCCAAGACTCCCTCGCTCGCAGCCCCTTATCACTGCCATGGTCGCGTCACACCACCACCCCAGTCCCCCAGATTTAACCATTGCAGATTCCTCACCATTTAGTTGCCTGAATGATATGGACATTTACAGACTCCAACAGCTCCGGGCTGTGCCTTCTCAATGGCTTTCTCTACATAAGATTAGCCTACTAGCCAGCCAGCGCTTATCCATGTAAACAGAAAAGCTTCTAAGACAGGATTAGGTGCAGATAGAGACTAACAAGGAGGGCAGTGCATCTCCAGGGACATCACACTCACCAGACCTTAATGGCTCGATTTGAAATGGAGAAATCAAAGGGAAATCCTACTCTGGCTCGCCTTGTGAGGTGTGGTGCAACCACATGGCTCAACTCTGAAATAAAATCAAATTCAGTAGAATTCTGTAAGATCCATGTTGCTATTCAGAGCTGGCCACACAATGAATATTTCATTTCTGAAGTAAGAGAATAAAATCCATCCCATAAAACATGATAATCACAATCAATAACAATCAGTATAAATTGTTATTTATTGACTTGCCATTGTACACAATTTTGACATGATATAGTGGAAGAGGGAGGGAAATAAAGAGGGAAAAATGCACAAAAAAAAAAAAGTGTCTCTGCTCTAGGTTGAGAGTCCTGTTCTTCCCTGTCTGTACTGTCCGCTGACAGAGAGAAAATAAAATAGAATAAAATCAAATAAAATGTAAAAAAATGCATTCTAGCTGTCAGGTGTGACCTTCTGGCTCCCTCAGCCTCTGACTCCTTTATAGGCTAAGCATCCTTAATGCTGGGCGTCCGCCTCCTGTGACAGTCTTTGCATAAGTGATACCAAATAATTGGAATTTATAAATAATTCATTGTGTATTAATGCAGGTGAGATGGCCTCCAAGCTCCGAGCGCTGTCTGTCCATCACATATACAAAAAAAGAGGTGGGGGGAATAAAATCATTGACTCTTAACAGAGAAAAAATAAATACCTTTATGAGAAAAAAAAAGAATAAGGAAAAAGAAAAAAAAATGGTGAATAAAATGGTTTTAGACATGGGCATTGATATTATGCTTAGAATGTGCAAGTATTTTCTCGAGACATTTCTCAAGAAGAACATGGTCCTCGGATCACTCTGAGTGCTCTGATGAAGACCACACTCAAAATATAGAGGGCTGCTTTTCTTCCTCGTCAAAATGAAAAGACAAATCAGTGGAGAGGGGGAAGCTGGAAGGGATATGTAAACCATGACGTTAAATGCCAGGAGGGTTGAATATGTGGTTGTCTATTATGCTTTCTACATAAAATAAAAAATGACAAAAAAAAGTCATGAAATGAAAAAGAAACTTGATATTTGTTTATAAAAGCCTGTGTGGTCTTGACAAAACACACATTGTCAGCTGAGAGCAGAGGTTCCCAGAGTCTCCTGGTAGAGCGCAAAGCAGGGTGTGTCTGACAATCAGCTTATCATTTCACCTTTGAGAAAAAATAAATAATTTTACTCCCTCTAACAAAAGATATCTATGTCAATTTGGCAAAAATGTCAGTTGGCCATATTAGAGTTTCTGAAACAGGTCCATTCCATTGCAGGGTAGACTGAGAAAAAAAAACATGGCATTGTGAGTGATCTGATGTGGCCAACACTTTCTGTGATTCAGGCTGGATTCAGCACATGTCTAGGTCAGATCTGTAATGTGCTGACATGTGATATGCGCCCTGTGCATCTGCTCCACCACCATACTAGAGTGATGATTTATTTTCAGTTCTACATCCCCAATGAGAGACTCCAGCCAGCAATACAGGTAAAGGCAATGGGATGTGTTCACAGGTGTCTAAGTACAAGTGTGTGTGTGTGTGTGTGTGTGAGAGAGAGAGAGAGAGAGTCACTCAGTGCTACATTAGGTGGGTTCTGTTAGTCCATTTGATTTGAAATGTTTATCTTTGTAAGTGGAAGAGTGGACCTGACTGCAGTGATCAGGGCCTTTGGCGATACATGCTTAGAAATGGAAAAATCATGTTAGGCCTGTTCTGTAGATGATGGAGGCCAGTTAAGGAATCCATGATGAGGAGAGCTGGTATGATCCCTAAAGGACTGGCGAGCTGGTGTGATCCAGGCTGTTAAGGTCCAGATCCGATGCCGTGTCTGGATTGTGCGGTTTCAGGTTCCTCCCTCTGTCTGCTAAATGCCTGGCATGAGCTCGTAATTACAGGACTTACTTGACCTTCCGTCTCCCTCCCTCCCACACACACACACACTCACATACACACCGACCCACACACACCCTCTCAAGGTGGGGGTTTTGTGTGTGTAGTGTAAGCCTGTGTGTCTATGGGCTGAGATGTTGGTAGCAGTGAGGGTGGGGGCCTTATTGGGGTGTAAGGGGCAAGAGAAATGTTTGGATTGATAAAGACCACCCTCCCCCCACCCCACTCCAGCCCCTTTCGGTAAAGTTTAGTGCGACATAATATTTCTTTTGGCAGGGGGGGTCAAGCGTGGCCCGGCGTACATCATCACTAACTTATTAGATCCCCGGGCCATTAGTTGGGAACAAACAGGCCAGACAGACCCCACTATTGAATCCTGGGAGACGAGGAAAGGGTGGTGCGGTGTGGTGTGGGGGTCGGAATCGCCTCTAGCTCTCTGTTATTTGGGGGAGGTGCGTCTCAGACAGCATCGGGAAGAAAGGAGGGCATTGTTGCCGTGTAAGGCTGATACAGTTGTGCTGGTCAGTGCATTATTTTACCACTGATTCAGGTTTCAAGAGCGGCCTGTCCCCGTCTGTAGGAAGGAAGACGCTTGACGGTGGAAAGAGAGAATGAGAGAGGGCTTTTTACCTGTGTTTGAAGGAAGCATGTCACACAAAGACTTCTGAGGTTGGGAAGCGAGCTAAGGCTATGTTGGATGTGGGAATTTCTACCTTGATGTTAGAATCAATCCAGTATTTTCTGTAACTAATCTTTCAAACGTGTTCCATACTGTCTTTGTGCACAGAAATGACCCAGCGTTGGCAAAGGAGTTCATTGGGTTTTCTCATTGACTTTCAGGATATAAAAGAAGCAATGATTGATGCAAGTTCTTCTGTATAGAAACTAATAGAAATGAGTCCTAAAGGTTGCCTACCCTTTGAATGACACTTTATGTTTAGTGTAGTAGTGTAGTGTAGTGAAGTTTATTATTTTTGGAAGTCACATAGAAATGGCTTCATAATGGCATTGAACTGAGACAGAATCTGAGACTGTGAATAAAGGAAACAAAATGCTTGTGTAGCTTGATTAGCGGCCTATTGATAGGCAGTGTGTGTGTGTGTGTGTGTGTGTATGTATTTGTGTGTGTGTGTGTGTGTGTGGGGGGGGGGTATGGTGAGGAAGAGCACTGACACATCTTGTAGGTGCAGGACTGGGTCATCAGACAAACTGATAAAATCAGAGGCGACGCTCAGTGGGAGAGAGGGGCAGCTGAGATCATAACTGCCCTCAGTGTGGGGAAGTGAGAGGGGTAGTTTGCAGCCATAATTTTCATGCAGACAGACACAGATTAGCCCAATCAAGTAACACAAGTGTTTCAGACTCACTCTCTCTCTTTCAGCTGTCTGTGTGTGAGAGACAGGGAGAGTCCACGGTGATGGAGAATGAGAAGAGTGGTTGTTTTCAACACCATGATGTTTCGATTATGGTGAAAGCTCTCACTTCACAGGAGAGGAGACCACAGCAATGGCACACAGGAGGTTAATTTGGGAAGAATGTGGAGGAGCAGCATTCTGTCATTCCCACGGGCCACCATCAGAGCCTTAAGTGTCATCGCCCGCAAGCCTCGTCAACAATTGCCTCGCCTCAGCTTTCCAAAATGAATCTCATATATTTTTAATGTATATATATATATATAATATATTGTGTTTCACACACAATGCACAACCAAAATGTAATGGTTGTAATTCGCTTGTAAGGAAAAGTGAGGTCAGGATAGGACAGAGGCATCTAGGGGGGTTTATTTAGAGTCTGTGGTCCACAGTGCTGTGTCCGTTGCACTAGAAGAAGACAGAACTGAGGTTTGTTCAGAGAGATACAATACCAAAGGGTTTCACAGCTCTGTCTGACCAACTCATTATGGCTGGACATCAAGGACAAGTGGGCATAACCCTGAGGTTGGGTGTGCTGGGGTGAACTTTAGTGTGTGTGTGTGTGTGTGTGTGTGTATGTATTTGTGTAGTCAGTAGTATGTTTATTTGGCAGCATTCTTGATTGCAATATATTATTATTATTATTACTTTACCTGAAGTGCACCTGCTGTGTGTGTGTGTGTGTGTGTGTATGAGTGTGCGCTTTGACAGTTCCATGAAAAATTTGAATTTGGAAATAAGTCTAGTAGACTTGGTTGTGTAGGTCATTTGGTAGTAGCTGTTGAGCCTCAATACCCTGATTATAACTGAGGCCAATGGAGGCCCCCAGAGAATCCCTCCCCATACTCTGCAGCCAGTTAAATGCAGCAATTTCATGGGATTGATGCCTTGGAAATTCCTTGTTGGACTTTTCTGTCTTTAAATGACCTGTGGAGCCGTACTCCAGTTTCTTTTGATCCTACTTGCCTACAGCCAGGGGCATTCAAAGTTACCATACAGAGAGACACAGGGAAGGGCTTGGGCCAGTGTGTGTGTGTATGTGTGTGTGAGAAAGAGAGAGAGCGCGTGTGTGTGTGAGAGAGAGAGCGCGTGTGTGTTGGGACTGGAGGTTGAGTAACAGAAAGTCATTGAGTCATTCTTCATGGCGTGGCGTCGGCAAAGACAAAAAGGGAGAAGAGAGGGGGGCAAAAATGAAGGACAACTTTCAGCAGACTTATCAGTTTCATGTGAATGGCCAGTGGAATGCTAGTCTTTTTCAGAAGCCATTCTTTCCCACACAACTTTTTTCTTTAATTTGTTCTTACCCCCCCCCCCCCCCCCCAAACCTATCCACCCATCCTCCGACCCCCATCTCCCTCAACACACACACACACACAGTACCCTCAGTATATAGTTACGAGACATGATATGCTGAATTACCTGCTGAATCGCTTGTGCCCCTGGTACAGCAGTGGCTTGTAAAAAGAGCCCGGCCATGTCAAAGTGCTGTGTGGATTTAACATACTCACTACTGGTTGAAGGCTCTCAAGATGGCATCTGCCTTTGGCAACCCCATTGCCTGTCATGGTATATGCATCTGTTGTGATACTGTACAGCATCTTTCCTGCTGGAGGGTGGCAAAAAGAAAAACAGGGCTAGCAGCTAATAGTTAGTCTGAGCTTTCTTGATGAGCTTCATCACTGAAATGCTACTAACTACTACGGAGGTATTTTAAATTTATTTGATACATTTTGGGGATTTTTCCCCTTAATTTTATGTGACTTTATGGTTTTATTGTAAGATGGATATGTAGATCTACTTGTCACAAGCTGAGTTTGAAATATATAGGCTGGTTATGAAAGATTGCATCGAAAAAGAATCAGTCAGTAGGCCTACATTGAAGATTAGCTGGTCAAAACAGTCCCTACAATTCAATCAAATAAAATCCAATAACTGACCTTACAGCTGAAAAGGTTCAATAGTGGAGGTCATGACTTTAAATATCTGAATTGTGAAACCTGATTCTTTCATGTCTCTGGAGCAGAAGCAGCAAGACCTTGCTGTAGCAACTAGCATTGACTAGCTAACTGCATTAGCAAATCGCTAGCAACTGTGTTTGGTTGGGATTAATGCACTTCCCTGTAAGGTACAACAATACTGTATTGATCATGGATAATCAAGTTGAAAGCCTTTCTTAAAACAACTATGTAATTTATGAAATGAGTTTGCCTTTCTATGCCACTGCCTGGGAGACTGATCTGACACTTCTCCATTCTAGGCATAGGACCAATATCTCATGATACCTTTCTGTAGCAGAGGCTCTCTGCACATGTGGCTAGTTAGCCAGCTCTAAGGGCTGGGTTCACATGTAATTCCTGTAACCATCACATTTACTTAGCCGTGGTAATGTAGTCCACTGGTGCAGCACAGACCCTGCTGTTTGTTTGGCAACAGGTGTTGAGGGCATCCAAACAAGCATTTAAAAAGCTAGCGCTCCCCAAATTGAAATGAACTTTCCTCTGACCCATTCAATTTACTCGCTGGCATTCTTCAAGATATTTATGTGTCCCTGTGAATTAGACTCCTGTGCCATTTGCTCCCTAGAAGGAATTGCGGTCCCCTCTGTTTTATTGGATTGCATATTAATTGTTGTGTGTAATATGCCGGGGGTTGACTGAAGTGCTTTGCTGGAAAGTCTCCAGTTACTAACAGGCTGGCGGAATGAAGGGGGACTGCGGGTCAGCGGTATTTAAAAGCCCCTGCTCTGCATATACGCCCATGTCCGTCTGGTTTGTTAAAGGAACACACAGTAATATCTCCCCCTTTTTGTGTTCCCTCACAGACTGGTGTCACTTCGCGGGTCAGAGAGGATAGCAAGCCACTATGGGAGTAATGTAGCGGCAGCCGCCTGGTCAAAAGTTCACCAGGGGCACTTTTTTCATCACTGATAACTGTCAGTTAGCTTCATTCAGCCCATTCCACATTCATAGCCTTCATGCTTGCTGTGATTAGGTTTCCTTTCACAATATTCTCCCATTCAGACCCTGGGGCTGTAAATCACATTTAATTGAATACAGCGTGAGAGACACAGACATTCTACTGTGTGAACTGAAGAGAGACTCTGGTATTGGGATTTCAGTGGTTTTGTTAAAGACTCAGAAGCCTCTGTATTAAACTTCCAATGTGATATCTGTGATTCAGGAGGGTATAATCCCACCTGTCAAAATGTCATCTCCTCTAATGCGCGTGGATTGGCAGCCGGAGCCGGTTTCACTGTAACTGGTCTACATTTACTAACCCCTGCCGTTCATATGGGGGCAAAACAGCCCTTGTGTGTGCCTGTCTGGTAACATGTGATATGCCCCTGGAGCATCTGCCCCCCTGCCATACGAGAGCGCTGATTTATTTTCAGTTCTACCCCCGATGAGAGACTCAAGCCCTCAGTCAACCAGTGTGCTGCCCCTGCACTACATCAACACACCAGCAATACAGATATGGGTTAATAGACAATAGAATGTGTTCACAGGTGTCCAAGTATAAATGTGAGTGAGTAAGTGTGTGTGTGTGTGTGTGTGTGTGTGTGTGTGTGTGTGTGCGCACATGTTTGTGTGTGTGTGTTGGAGAGAGAGAGAAAGATAGAGAGAGAGAGATTCCAGTACTGAGGGCTATCTCTGCATGTGATTTAAATGTTTATCTGTTGTGGAAGAGTGAGGGGGCCCTTGAGAGGTGGCTGGTGAGTGCGGGGCTCATTGCCTATGCATGCTGGCGTTGTTGGAGATTAAAATAACATTGGCTATATTCTGTAGATGAATGAGGAGAGCTAAGGGAAGTCCCTGGAGCCCATTATCCATTTTAATAATACATCAAGGTAGTGTAACTGAATAACCCATCTCTTAGGGAAGAAACATGACATTTGGCTAATATTGCAATATGAATTATGAAGACAAAAAGAGCTTTTAGTTAATCGTGTCTTCCAACTTTTATTCTTTGGGTGTCTTTTTTCCCTCACTTTCTCTCAATCCACAACAGCATGTAAACAAATAAAAATATGGGGGAGGGTTTGTGTATGTGCTTGTGTGTGTTAGCATGTGTGTGACTGTGTGTGTGTGTACTGTTGTTGTTGGGGTTGGGAATGGGTGGGGGGGGGGGGGTGCAGGTTGGCATCTCTGTAGATTAATTAATGTGGCTGCGACTTGGCATCACGAGGTGGAAATTATGTGCATAAATAATATCACTAATTAAAAAGATGCAGATTAACATGCGAAACATGCTAATGAGGAGCTCCAAATTCCAGGGTGAATTCGCATAACATCAACAATTTAATGTGTTGGAAGGCTTGTGCTTGCATTATATTAATAAAATTCAAAGACCTCTGCGCATAAAAAATTCTGTGGAAGCCTGTGTTTTCCACTTGTGAGTTGTAAATTCCGCGGGCCGTCGCAGGCCCTCCTGTTGGCAGCCTGGGCCGGGGCGGGCGGCTCACGCTCTCAAAGGCGTGCTGAAGAGCAGCATGTGACAGAGGGGCCAGCTGTTCGGTCCTGGGCAGCCAGGAAAGCGCCGGCACACAATTAACTGCATTAGCCGGGTGAATGCCATGTATAGATTTCACTCGCAGATTAGCTCTGCAAGTGAGGAGCGTTCAGAGCCTTTCTTTTCTTTTTCTTTTTGTTTCACCAGGGTCTCATCAGCAAATGAAGGGATGTGGAAAAAAAAGGAAAAAAAAAGTGTGTTGGCAAATATGCCTCAGGCTGTCCAGATACTGACAGACACAAAGCAAAAGAAATATCACAACAAATAACCATGACCAGGAAAGGAAAAAAGCTGGGCTGTGTGTTCCCTCAGTACTGGTGGTGTGTGTGTGTGTGTGTGTGTGTATGTGTACAAAAGCACAACTCAGATTAAAATCACACAACCTCCACGTAGACGTGACAGTTGTGTGCACTTCTTAATTGTTTCATCAACCCAGTGCTGACAGAGAGGGCTTTACGTGGGACAGGAGCTTCCTCTGGGTAGAAACGCTTGTGTTTGGCGTGTGAAATAGAACTCACAGGGGTTTCGGAAAAGCGCATCAACTACGAAGACGCAGCACAACACAACAGAGGCAAGACGAGACGCATCCTCCCAAGTTAATGGATTTCACAGCAAAGACAAAATGACAACCATGAGTGAGCACTGTTTTTCCTTTGGGGGGGCCGTGAGGACTGTGGGATCTGGATCGTTACCTACAGAATAAACAGTCCTCTCTCCTCAAAAATAACATTGTCTGCGCGTACGCGTCCATCATCGCCGCCAAGCTCCCGGAACAGCATGGCCCTTACTTATGTCTCATCTCTCTTGGACATATACGGAACATTAGTCTCCTCACGGTCCGCAGACTGGACCCGGTCAGGCCAGCGAGGTCCATCCTAGTCATTCATTTAAAACCTCCAGGGACAGAGACTCAGAACAACTTCAATGCCAATTGCGTACAAGAGATTGTCCTTTTTTTCTTTTTTTTTCTTTGTCCCCCTCTAATTTTTATATAGGAGCAAAAACACAGTTGCTGTTTTCTTTAATTCAACTTGTCGGCCTGTTAATATTCTATTACACATGGCATGTTACATGGGCGTTGTGCGGTTATCGTGTGCGTAAAATGGAGATTTTTTCAATAAACATGTTTACTGTTGAATCCCAGGTATTTGGAGAGTGTGATATGGCAGCAGCTGCTCCCACATAAATCTCTGATGATAGATGTGCCCATGTGCCAAGTGAGCAGCCTCCGCTAAGACAGGCAGTAAAATAACACAAGGATGCCAGCGGCACTGGGCAATTTGGACAATAAAATATTCCATTTACTGGACATGATGAGAACTGGGTGTGTGTGGGTTGGGGGCACACATACACACACTCACACTCACACACACACACACACACATACACACACAAACACACCATAATGTGTATGTACATGTGTGTGGGTGTGTGTTTGCACTTGCATGATTGTGTGTGTACACACTGTGTGTGTGTGTGTGTGTGTGTGTCAGCGGGTGAAGCCTGTTAAAATATTCAGACACGGTTAATGCAACCGATAGCTTCTTGGGACATACGGTTTGTATTATGCTTGGCTTTGAGTGAGCAACAGTGTGATATTCAGAGAAAGAGAGAGAGGGAGAAAGAAGGGCTGTAGCAAAAAAATAAAAACTGAAGGGGAAAACACACACACACACACACACACACACACACACACACTTTCTCTCTCTCTCTCTCTCTCTCTCTCTCACACACACACACACACACACACACACAGAGTCACACACTCCAAACAATGACCTCTTCAGCCAGGCACAGGAGCAGCTGGCCGATGACTTATCCAGGGCCTTGTAATATGCTTGTCCCATACGGCAGGCCCCAACAGACAACACATAAAATTATGACAGGGACATGATGGATTACAGTCAGAAGTCTCAGCTCAGCCATACAAACAAAACATCATGATTGTGTGTTACCACAATACATTTAATAGAGCCAAATTAACAGATGCTGATTGCATTCCCCCACTCTTCGCATACCAATGAACCACAGACACCATGGAGTGAGGACAGAGGTGGAGGTGGTGGTGGTGTGTGTGTGTGTTTGTGTGTAGTATAGTGTAGTGTACTGGGGAGGGGGGCTTGAGAAATTTAGATGAAATGCACCTGATAGTTTTCAGCTCAAAAGCCCAGACTGACATCTCTCTGTTTCTATTTCGACAGAAGTAGCAAATTAGAGAGAGAAAATAAAAACCAGACAAGGGATATTTTCCTGCTATACTCACCATAGAGTTACCATAGATGGGACAAGTCCTAACTAGTGTAACTAGGGGAAAAAAATAGTTTAAATAGCCAGAAATATCGTAATTTACAGACTATTAACTGAGGTTAATGCATTGATTTTGCAAAAATTCTTCATCTATGAGGTTAATACATGGGTGAGGGCTATATACAGGATTGCATTTCTTTTCATCATTACTGCTTGATCTGATCTGATTGTGATTCAATAAGTAATGTTTAGTAAACCGCGATTAATACATGAGAGAGGTTAATGCAAGGGTGAGGTCAATAAACTCACCTGAGGTTTATACATGGTGTGGCTTATATTCAGGAAATTACTAAGTATTGTGGTGGTGAGTCTCTTTGTAGGGGCGCTTTCAGTGCTAGTTATGTGATTAGTGTGTATTTGTGGTAATAGCCTGAGGTGTGTGAATGTTCAGTGGCTCTCCCACGCATCACTTGTAAAATTTGTTCACTCCATGCGCACTAAGTTAGCGTAGCACTCGAGAAAGATCCATGCAGAGATTTCCTAGTGTAACTACAAAGCTTCTCCGTTGAGTGGGGAGAGGCAAGGTAATTACGTTCTCCCTCGAGAGCCTCATGAATATCACTCTCACAAAAGCCCCAAAACTTCAACAAATTAATTACACATTAGAAGATAGACCTGATGATAGGATAATACACACACACACACACACACACACACATGCACGCACACGCACACACGCACGTGCGTTTTACCTCAACGAGTCCACAGGCACCTGCTGGAGCTTTTGAAGTCAATGAGTGTCCAGAGGACATTTGTGTGACTTGTAAAGTCACGCGGAAGCAGTCAAGTTATTCAGCCCATGAGGCCAGCAGATCAAGTGACTGATATTTCAGTCATCCCATTTATTTCAGCTCCTGGTGTGAAGTCAGAGCCATGATGGAGGCCCCTTTGACAAGACAAGACTGGAGGTGAGCTCCACTGCGCGGAAAGATCCGGAAATGGCATCACGGACAAGCGCTTGTTTTGTACAAGCAAGGGATCAAGCGAAGCAGTTGTAAACATTTTCTCTCTTTTCAATTGCAAATGAATGAATAAATAAAAAAAGTAGTCATCTCTGTCTAATATAGAATTAATAACACTGAAATATTGGGTAATTATTTCAACAGGAAAAAGGGGGAAAAAACAAAAACACAGAGGAGAGGTAAATTAAATACCAATTATCATAAAATCCATCACTGTAATGCACATTGTGCCTGGGCTGTTTGGATAGGTAATGATTATCTAATACGGCAATTTGCATAAGTAGTCTTGAGATGGCTATCCATCCTCCGCCTTCACCACCGATCATCAGAATGGGGAGCCGGAGTGGTAAACGTAGCGGCAGCCAGACGATGGCTAAGCAAGGCAAGGCAGAGGTGCTAATTAATAAGCCGTTTACAGACGGCGGCTCGTTAGGCGGCCCGGGCGAGTGACCTGAGCCAGGAGAGGCTCTTCGGAAGAGGCTGAGAGAGGAACTACAAACATAATGACTCGCCAGGAGGGAATCATTAAAAATAATTTACACAAGCCTTCATTTACAAGATCTTTTGATAGCACGCTTCCCCCTGGTATTTAGATCCTCACACAGACACACATACACACACACACACACACACACACACACACACACACCCCTCCCCACCTCCGTATGTGGAGCTGCACTGGAGAGGGAGCCTAAGTGTTTAATTAGGAGCATTGGGCGTGTGAGGAGAGGAGATGCTGCAGAAGAGGAGTTCTCTGATGTGAGGAGGAGTCAGGAGGAGTCTCTCTTGGGCACCAGACCCGCAGTGGGGCCTCCACACACACACCCCACTAATTATGGGGGGAGAGCACTGGAGCACAGAGGAGACAAGAGGAGAGGACACAGACACACTCTCTCACACACACACATACACATTCTCAAATGAGGCTCACAGATCATGCCAGCCAACATACACACACACACACACACAGACATATGAACAGGAGTCTAGGGTTCTATGCATAAAATGAGAAGTCATTCTAAGTCTCACACACACACACACACACACACACACACACACACACACACGCTTGCAGAGAGAGAGAATTCAATGTGTAACTCCATGAGGATGGTGACACAGGGGGAGGACATGATCTTAAGGGGTTGGGTGGGTGGAAAGGGTCTGAAAGGGTTAACTGCTCTCTGCAGCTCAGGGGCAAATGGTGGGACTGGGGGGAGGTGTGTTTTCATAGGAGTGTCAGATGCGGGGCACGGCAGTGGAACAATGAGCAGCGTCATGACTGAATGAAGCCAAGCCTTCAGTCATGTGTCACACTGCACATCCACCAGCCTCAGTTTCTCTCCTCAAATGGAAATTAAGTGAAATTTAAAAAAACAAACAAAAAACACCGTAACATGCAGGTTCATTAACATCACATCTTTTCCCACCATTTTCCCATGTTTGTGAACAGCTAGTAACACAGTGTTGGCAATCTGTAATATTTATCTCTCAATATTTTGTTACTCACACTGGGTCAAAAATAAGAACTAACACTTACAGGACAATAAAGGACATTTACAGGACAATAAAGGACAACCGATAATATTAGTGTCTGGGGCAAAATAATATCCAATCTTTGTGCCTAGAATAGGCTAATTTACTGAATAAATCCGTAGAATGTAGGCTAATATTAGACGTTGGGGTTGCTGTTCAAGGGACCATTGGGTGTATTCAGTATTCACAAAATTGACACCAAGAGGAGATATAATTCCTGGCTGCTTATTGTTAATGATAACAATAAGTATGATTTGATTAAGTAACCAAATTGACACTGTAGGAAACTACAGAAATGCAACAGGAGTATCACTGTGCCACTGGTAGCATACTGTGCAAAAGACACAAAGAGAAGAAAATAAAAAAAAACACCAAAGTAGAATAGTGTGTTGAATATTCCCAGTAGTACGCTGTTCTGAAGACAACAGGAGAACATCACACTAAATATTCCCGGTGGCGCGTTGCCGTCTTTGAGAGGAACACATCAGGGCTGCCAGAGATGGGACTAAAACAACGCGCGTTCTGGGCCAGTCAAGCCTCCGAGGCTCATCTGGGGTTGATCCAATAGAGCCCTGGAGATGGGTGGGGGTGCATGGAAGGGTGAGAGAGACAATGATGGGTTTTAGAGAACCCATGCTGTGTGTGTATGTGTGTGTGTTTGTGTGTGTGTGTCTGTTAGCAGTGGGGAGCCAGAGCTGCCTCCAGCAAAGCTGCTTTGGCCTGGGTGTCTTCAGCCAGTGTGCTGCTGACAGCAGACTGGCACAGCCATCAACAATCAGCTCAACAATATGGCCGACCGGCAAATAACCACGCACCAGCACTGCAGGCTTTATCTCTCTAACTATTCGCCTGCCGTCGCTCTAATGGCCACTGCTGCATGCTGCCAGGCCCTGGCGCTACTCTGTAGCGGAATGCAAGGAGGAAATCCACTGGCTACGGTTCGGGTGAATGCCGGCGAATTCATTTTGCTAAGGCTAGCTATGCTATCGCTAATAACTAACACTGAGCCTGGTTATTTGAGACTGTCTGGATGACAGAGAATATAGCCATTCAGAGATGGTGTGAATGTTACTGATACTGATTGTCATTCATTTTCTCATGTCTTGATTTTCTGTTATGCACTAGGACACATGAAGACTCTCTAAGCACTAGGACATATGAAAGCTCAGTATGTGTTAGGACCTATGAAAGCTCAGTATGGACCTATCATCTTTGTTTGCCGGACACAGGGTCCAAAAGAACACAGAGACAATACATGCCCAACGTAAAAACAAATAATAAGAATAAGATTAAGAATAATAAAACACAACATTCTTATAAAAGACCTTCATACCAGTACCTCCACATTAATGACATACCGAATTGCACTGTAGTTGGGATTAGTCAGCAAAATTACATTGTTGTTCGGTGACATATTTAAGCGACAGATAAATGTATACATCAGGTTCCTCAGTAATGATCTAAAGGTGTTGACCCCTGCATTACAGAACAGGGCACTAGCACTACAGCACCTTGGTCTCCTGAGTAGGAGTACAGTAACAGTAGCCTGTTACTTCTTCAGACTTGCCTTTTAAAGTGGAGTACAGTATAACATGCAACACTGCCTGTATATCATCATCATCATCATTATCAGATATCTGGTCTGTGAAGTAGTGATCCACATATTTCGTTTTCATTCAGACACCCAAGACTTGCCCTGACAGATAGAAATCTGGAAAACACAGCTCTTTGTCACCTTTAGGTCTACATATCAAAACAATACTCTTTTTAGCATTATATTGCGCATCATATTTCATCCCATACTCAGAACATTCTGTATAACTGCTGAAAGCCAGCACTGCCAGGAGAGAGAAGTCATCAGCATACATGAGATGGTTTACCAAAGTGTTACCAGTCATGCAACCAGTTTTGCATTCATTTAGTTGTTTGGATAATTCATCCATGTACAAGTTAAACAGAGCTGGTGAAAGTAGCCCAAAGTTGCGCCATTTAACCTGCCTTCTCTGTTTGGCATACAAACAGGTCAGAATCCTTACAATACTTTCAGGGGCACCCCTTTGCCTCAACTTCTTCAAAAGCTTATAATGGTTAACTCTATCAAATGCCTTAGAGGCATCAATAGAACCAATTAAAACCAAGGAATTCTGCCTCATGTACATATGCGTTGCCTCATTCAAAGCATAAGTACACACATCTGTGACAGACAGTGACAGACGACATAGAATCATGAAGCCATGAGTCATGAAGCCTGTAAAACAAATGGCAAGCAGTGCTGCAGCCTTAGAGTTTGCAAACTTGAGGAGTTATGCTGAGATGAGGTTAAGAGCCACTTGCATTATTGTCAACTAGCTGTTTTAATGCATGATGTACTTCACTGAAAGAATGATAACAATGAAAGAATGACAGAATCATATGGTCGTCAGCCCTGGGCACTGCTGTCACTGACAACCTGTGGCAACTACTTTCATGTTGGGTGTGTAGGAAACCAAAGAGGGTCACTTTGATAGTCAGGACTACTCAGTATACACTAAGACATATGGAAGCTCAGTATGCACTAGAACATATGAAAGCTCAGTATACACTAGAACATATGAAAGGTGAGATGTTTAGAGGTGGAACTTATCAGCGATGCAGAAGGAAAGGGAAATGGCAATTTATACATTTGGCCCCTATGAACACAAATTGAAACACACTCCCAAGTAGCCTGGGAAAACACATACATACACACACATACACATGCACACATTGAGGAAGTGGAATAGTGTTAGTACACAATTAGGCAGCGTGTCTAATAATGTTATTATCACCATAGCTAAAGTCAGCCTGCACATCCTCAGTTTGCAGGTTGCTCATTCATAATCCCATCACATGCAACTGCAATACAGATTCCATGCTACTGCTACGCTACTTATAGCAGGACTACTTTTTCCACCCATTCATTTTACAAATGTGTGTTATTTTTGGGATGAAGCTGCCATTTTCATGCGCCATATGGTGTGTCTTCATAAATCCCTCTCAAACATGTACATATTTGTTACGTCAAACTCTGGACTTGGATGACTAACGTGAAAACAAAACAAAAAAAAGACAAAATCAAAACAGTCATTGCGCATGTCTATGTGTGTGTGTGTGTCTGTGTGTGTTGCATATCCCAAATTTCTGCCATTTGCATTTCGCTCAGAACTTGTTAATGAGATGAAAATGAAGGATGGCACGTTTCAATGCCACATCCTCACGCCTGCCACGCACGGCGGCTCCTGTGTATAAACACTGGTATCGACGGGCGGCCAGAAAGTGCCACAGCAAAAGGCTGCCATGAAATTTGTTTATCTAGCTGCGCCGTCCTATTCAGCAGGGGAATGGGCATAATGATGCCGAAAAAGCGCCACGTTCGCAATTAACTCCAGCCTCAGATGCTTTCCAAGCAATTCATTAACACAAAACACTCCAGCTAAATGTATGAAACAGACTAGTAATTACAGAGAAAACTTAATATGTTCAAGGGCCTCAACTTTTTCCAGAAATGCTAGAGAACTTTGCCACCCCCCTCTCCCCAACAACACGCATACACACACACACACACACACACAGACACTTACACACAGAGGGACACAGAGACACACCAGCTCCATTATAATGATGGTTTCTCATTAGGCAGTAACTGATTTGAAACCTTTAATTGCCTCACCATTGAGAGCTATTAGAAACAATGGTCTACATGCACTCCTCTCTGCCATTATCTGTCCTGGTCTCAGGGATTTCTGTCCAGCAACTTGTGCCTTTTTTAATGAGTGCCCCAGGGGTTGTGCTGCTCCAACAAAGTTGTATAACAGTTAGCCTATTTGCTTCAAATATTGAACATGCAAGATACACCAGTATGGACAAATGCGTTTTGCATAAAATCCTTATTGTGCAGTGCTGCCTAGTTAAAGTAGCCTGATACGGTGGCAAATAATTAATTGCACAGATGCACATGCACACGCACACACACACACACACACACACACACACACACACACACACACACAAATACACACTTTATAAAAACAGCATGGCAAATGGGAATGTGGTGCTATGAGAGAAAGAACACTGTTAACTGTTGCCTACCTCTGCTCAGGCATTATGAGCAGAGGATATTCATACAGCCACAATCCCACAGTGCTTTGCTTTGTAAGGAAATACTTACCTCGGATCATGTAAAAAGTATTACTTCAAATGACCATGATTCTTTTCTGGTACATTCCTTTTTGACTGTAAATGAAATGATATTTCAAAGACCTTCCTTTGAAGAGGAACTGGCCAAAACGATTAATTGGTAAGGAACTGCACTCTGAAGATTTATCAAATAACAGCCCTTCAAAGGAGTGGGCCCGAGAGAGGATGTAAGGAACACTGCACACATTCACATAAAATGTATATAAAACATTTTTTTTATTCTAAGGATATGTGGTTACGCACAAAGGTATTATTGTGTCTTGTACTTTAGACCTATGAACTGTATGTGTAGAAACTTTGTAGAGACTGTAGAGTTGTGTATACCTTGGTTAGCTATCTTTTAAAACCCTTGTCAAAATGATCACTACCATTTTACTGCTTATGGACTTCCAGCAAAATATTATTAACACAAAAGACTTTTCCTAGTCTTTTCATTTACAGTGTTTACAAAGGAAGTTGTCAGTATGTGTTATATGGTTAATATGTTTATATAGTTATTTGTTAATATGGTTCTTATTATTCTACTTTCTAATGGGGCAGATAGGTGTCGTATATTATTTCAGTATGACTTCCTCGTACATGGTACAGTCCTATTAATTCATCAAAATTCTCTGTCTGTCTGTTTGTCTGTCTCTCAATTTTATCTCCTGTGTGGCCTGATGGCTGTTAGTCGTGTGTGTCACCATGACTCAGGTGTGTGTGTATTGCCATGAGCGTGTGTCAGGCTAACTCTCCTGTTTCTCTCCATCACCTCACAGGCCCCTATCACAATCTCTCCATCAGGGTGTGTGTGTGTGTTTCTATGGCTGGTGTCTGCGCTATAAATAATCGTATTTATATTGACCAGTTATGGAATGTCACCCTGATCGAGGCCGACGTTAACAGACAGCAATATCCTGTTCCTGTTTCTAACCAAATAATCCAGTTTATATTTCACACAGTGGAAGAATGTGCAAAGCCGCATCAAATTGCATTTCTTTTTCCTTCCTGTATTCAGCCCTGATAGGAGTTGGCTAGGGAAGCCATTTGGCCCTGATGTGGTCCAGTTCTGGCCCATATCCATGAGACTGTGATCCAATCAGAGGCAGATCCTAAGCAGGGTCAGTAGCTATTTGTTCTGTGGTTCCATGTTTTTCTCTGAGGCCACTCGACCCAGCAGCAAAGCCCAAGGGGTCAACTGCCACAGCTCTTGTTGCAATTGAGCTAAAGTGCCTCGCAGTCTCATATTCTGGAAATATTTCAATTAAAGCAAATATCCAGCCAGAATTAAAGTAGCTACATTTTATGCTTTTAATGACGCTTTTGCCACCTTTGTGCACGTGCCAGTTGGCTGGCGGTTGTGAAAATCTCGAAAGGAAAAAGTTGCCTTCTTTCAAAGCGGGCCAATTAAAGCACATGAAACAGAGTTTAATTTGAGCCACAGATCTGTGGCGGAGTGCTGAAAAATGCGTTTGGCCCTTTTATAACACACACACACAGGGGGGTCACACACACTCACTGGAGAAACCCCCCATCGCCCCTCTCCAGCTCTCTGATATACTTCCATAAGATTTGCTTCCTGGGTCACAGAACAGAGAATGAGTGAGTGAGAGAGAGAAAGGCAGGGAGAGAGAGAGACAGAGAGAGATGGAGAGGCAGAGAGAGAGAGAGGAGAATTATATGCATATAAATGCCAGTTTTATGAAGTGCCTTTTGAAAAACTACCACCAATAAAAACTAATAACGATAACACAGTGGGCAGATGTGGTCATGTGATCAGAGGCGACGAGCCCCAACCTCCCAGTCACAGCAGTCATCTCACACACAAGCCCTCCACAATAACCCAGCACACACACACACACACACGAGGACTCTGGTGGTGGTGCTGGGGGGGGGGGGGGTCGGGTCGGCTGGTGGATGGGGGGGCATTAATTAGCATATTAATCTTTTTTATGCTGCCATCTCTCAGTCCCCTCCATGTGCGTGCGCGGTGTAATTTAAATCTAAATGCCTCTGTGCCATTAGAATTCATTTTAGATGGGTCAATTGTTCCTTAATAAAGGAAGAGAAGGTGTACTTCATGCAGGAGATTTATGTTTGCCATTTGTTCATATTCATGTGCGACTGAATACCCCGCAATTCACATGCTGATGGCGCTCCGTATCAGCGTCTGTGCAGCCACACACATCACTAACCCATAGCAATGAAGAAGGGGAAAAAAGCAAAGGGAGAAAGAGAGAAAGAGAGAGAGAAAGAAAAAAAAGGGGAGAAATTAACTCCAACACTTTATTGATTTTTTTGCTCAACACAAGCCTGTAGAACGGCTCTATTGCCCTCGTAATGATTAGTGACAAAAGTTTAATTAAGCAATTACGAAGCCAATAATAGAGTTGTCTGGTTTGCTTAGCTTTAGACCGTTTAAGACTTATCTCCCTCTTGCACATCATAGCAGCTGGGATGTGCTTGAGGAGATTAATGCTACGAGAACACAGATGCCCACTTTAATACTCCGTCATGATGCCGGCTGAACCGAGCTGGGAACACAAGCTTCCCTTTATCAAATTACAACTCTGCTTTTCATGAATATGTAGTAAGAAAAAAAAATCCAGTTATGGCTTTAAGGTGCAATTATAAAGAAACACAGCGAGAAAGACGAAGAAGAAGGGGAAAAAAAAAGAAGACACACAATTCGGTTTTAGTAATCTGTGGAATAAAATATGCATGATAATGTCCCGGAGAATAAAGACTTACAATGTTCTAAGAGGCTTTGCCATCTTCCAGCCACTCAAACAATGGCTGGGTGGGTTTGAATGTTCCTTAATGTCTCATTTTATTTCTCCTACTGCTTTTGTTTTTCTCCACCATTCACAGTAATTTCATTAGATGCCCACCGCTCTGTGGCTCTGCAGATAGACTCACAGGCTTTCACAGCTTGACTTTGCACCAAAGTTTGGTGTTTGATTGTGTGTGTGTGTGTGTGTGTATGTGTGTGAGTATGTGTGTGTTTGTGTTTGTGTGTGCGTGGGGGGGGGGGTGCTTGTGTACGTGTGTGTGTTTTATTTTATTTTACTTTGAAAGTGAATCCTTTTTATGGTCTTGAAAAGCATTAGATGAGAATATTTTTCTGAGAGAACAGGCACAGTTTCAAAGCAACCCTAGATGATTTTTGTTTAATGAGTGTATCTTCACTTGCAGGTGACATCACACAGAGGCATTTATAATTTCAATAGAATAAAATAAAATTAGATATAATTATTTTACACACTATTGAGAGGGTACTCTCTGTGCAACATCAAACCATAAACATGAAAAAAAGAAAAATGATTACTACAAGCAGAAGCATTACCTCAAGAGTATTCGATATTGAAACCCAAGGCTATGAACTCAAACAAGTTGTGTCGATATGATAAAAACCAGCTCATTACATGAGAGACACATTTTGAAAAAGTGCAAATGTGACAGATCCGCTTTTCAGCGCGGTCCAGCGGCATGTGTCATTTCGGAACGTGTCCCATACCCGTTGCTGATCATTAGGCCCATATAATTGCTTGTCAGTCAGCTTGATTAGACTGTCACCTGTCTCTTGAGTAGGAGCCCGGGAAGCTGACAACTTCAGTCTGGGCTCCTCCGTCTGGCCTGATGCTCATCCAAAGCCACTGAAGGGCTGAGGCTCCACAGAGCTGAGAGGACACTTCAAGGATAAAATCGTACATAGATTTTTGTTTGAAACCAAACACACAAAGGGAGAGACGGATACACAGACAGAAAGAGAGAGAAAGAGAAAAAGAGAGGCTGATAGAGTGGTAGAGTGGTAATGAAGAGTGATTTAGTTCATGCCTCTTCCGATTCCTCAGAGGAAGAGAAGGCCAAAAACCCAGAAGACTGTTTAGAGCTGCATTCATCAGTCTCTCTTTCTCTCTCTCACACACACACACACACACACACAGAGAGAGAGAGAGAGTATGAGTATTACCTTCCCAGTCTGGCCCAGTGTGTGTCTTAATGCGTCCTCTTGGAGTGCTAGTCGGCTTGAGGGGAATGTTTACATGGGCTTTGTATCCTCTGCCTTCTAAAGCTGCTCTCTGAGCCGCGGCTTAAGTTGATATTGGGGATAGAGTGCCTTTATGGGCGCCCGCTAAACACATTTACATGGATGTCCGGTTCACGTGGCCTTGCTTCGACTCCCCTCCCCTTGCATCGCATCATGTTGTGTTGCCTCTCCTCTCCTCGCCACCACTGCTGGTCCTTATGATGATGCATGAAAACACAGAAGGTACGCTGTGTGTGTGTGTGTGTGTTTCAGATGCTCAGTAGGCATACAGGTGCCCTCTGTAGAGATGGTGAAAGTGCCAGGGTAGACCAGGTGGTACAGGACCTGTAGAAGCGTGGGAACAAAAGATCACACCTTATCAATAATCATGATGAGGTTCCATATGTGACTGCATGAGGATATGTTTCAGTAATGCAATCTATGAATCAGTGTTACCATGCTTTATGATATTGAGGTTTTGCTGATTTGAACTTTATATGGGTTGGTGTGTAACTGCCAGTAAGTATGTGCATGTGTGTGTTTATACTCACTGACGTATTCTGTATCACTGGTGTGTGTGTGACTGTGTGTGTGTGTGTGTGTGCCCTTATGTTTGTGTGTGTGTATATCCTGAGGAACAGACATTGTCATGTCACAGGTGACAATCTCTGAGGCTCTGCTCCCCCTGACAGAAGCCCGTGGTGGAAACAGATCAGATCGACCCAAGCACAACAGACCCGTTGAGCGGTAGATGCAGCCCAGAGCCATGCCTGCCTCACCCGCTCGCCCTCTGTCTGCTGCCTCTTTTGCTGCCATTGCCACTGCTGCCCTGTCTAAAGATCAGCACGCCAGGCAGGACACACACACACACAAACACACACACATTCACGCAGATCATGGACCTTGGGGCCGTGTCGGACTGGGTCACCCTTGCCATCGTGTCCCCGCTGCAGACAGAGACAGACAGAGAGAGACGGGCATGTGTTGGCACCTCTGGTTGTTTGCCTGTAGGTGCCCACACTGGCTGGCAGGCTGGCAGAATGGCAGGCAAGCTTGCTGAAGGTGGCTGGGCAGCTGGCATCACGCTCACCGGCGTTGCCACATTGCACCAACACGCTCCACTGCCACATCACTGAGGCCTCGCTAACGAGCTGTCTGCATGACCATCAGAGCTCTGTGTGTGTGTGTGTGTGTGTGAGAGAGAGATATGGGGACAGAGAAAGGTAAAGTGGCTTGCATATAGGCCCACATACACATGCACACACACGTGTGTATTGCACATTGCACATACCATATGTGCCTACTCACCCCAAAACACCCCAAAACACACATTCTTCCAAACGCACACACACACACACACACACACACACACACACACACACACACACACACGCTGGCAAAGGCATCGAAAACACTTCCAGAGTCCTGTTTAATTCCCTTATATTTCCCTGTGCACAAACCATTCCAAGTGGATTTTTCCTCTAAATTGGAAACAATTTGAGCTGATCTGAGTTTCTGGACAACCTCTCAAGCCGCCATTCTGAGCAGCCTCTAACCAGCCTTTAACCAGCTCCATCAACCAGCCCAGCCCCCCCAAAAAAAACACCCCGGCTCGATCATTAGCAGGACCTTAGTGTGTGCACATATGAATAAGTACAGGCACAAACCGTAGGCATGCAGCATCTGTGGTAGGCTATACTATTTATACAATACATCCATGGAGCTCGATAGTGTGTTTTCATTGTTCATGTCAATATGTAGGCCTATCCATTTCTGTTATTTTGCTGGGCTTGAGCCCTAGTCAGCAACACACACTGGGCAGCCATTAATGTGTTTGAGAGGCACAAGCCAGAATCTTCACGTTCTATTTTCTTTTGCATAATGTTTGTTTATGACAGGCAGAGCAGGATGGCAAAATGCACCACCCACCCTCCCTCCCTTCCTCGCTCCTTCCCTCCTTCCCCTTCTCTCTCTCTTTCTCTTTCTGACAGGCTCGACGCGAGTAGAGAGGCAGCGATTGTTTACCTGACTTTATTTCCCTCAGCCAGCCGTCTTTATTTCACTGAGAACGAGGGGGGAGTGGTGGTGGTGTTTGGTGTGTGTGTGTGAAAGAGAGAGAGAGAGTGTGTGTTGAGGTAAGCATTGGTAAGAAAGCTTCAGCAGCTCCCTAATAAGACACCCATCAAGCCAGCCTTGGCGTCCCCCCCCCCCCCCCCCGCACCTCCCACACCACCACCACCACCAGCACCACACCACCAACTTGCCATGATTACATTCTAAGGATCCTTCACCTTCTACTATGCCTGCTTCTCTGCTTGTTACTCCACATTAATGACACTACAGTTCTGCAGCTTTCAAGCCTCAAGCCTGAACCCCCCCCCCCCTCTCTCTTTCTCTCTCTCTCTCCCTCTTTCACTCACTCTCTGTTTCTCTTCCTTTCTCTCTCTATCTCTCTCTCCACTTCTCTGTCTCGCTGAACACACAGTTGACATTTCCTGACATTTTCCCAACTAATTACAGTACAAATAATTAAGCGTGTTCTCCTATGTAACAAATGAAGGCGAGGGCCGTCTGTCACGGCCCGGGTGATTGATGACACTCTGTGTGACTTTATCTGATGGGGGCTGCCAGCCCTCCGCGGCGGAAGCAAATTTATTAGAATGAACAATGCAAATTTGGAGTCATCTCAACCGGTTATGCGCCCAGGCAATATCCGTGTCAAGGTGAACGTGACAATGAAAGCAAAATATTTGCATTTTTTTTCCCCCGTGCAGCGGGGTTGAAGCGGGGTGGGGGCGGACGGGTGCGTGTGTGTGTGTCTGTGTGTGTGTGCGCTGGCGGATGACAGGCCTAATTATTGGGGCGCACATGGGCCGAGACAGCTGTTTCTGGCGTCCGGAACAAGCCTGTCAGGCAGGTAGAGCCGTGCCGTGCGGGGCCGGGCCGAACTGCCGCGCCACACGGCGCGGCGCCGAGCAGACAGAGCAGAGCGACACACACACACACACACACACACACACACACACACACACACACACACACACACAAGCTGAGCTGAGCGGTGCGGCACACACTCCTGCTGCTGCTAATGGCTGATGCTAATGCCACAGCCATGACTTAAAGCACTGGAAATATGTCACCGCCTGCTTTTCTGCAAGGCAGTCAACATTTAGCTCTGTAATTACCTGCGGGAGCTTTAATTCCTGCCTGTCCATCGCCAACTCCACCACCACCACTGCTGTCGACATCACCATCGCACCAACACACACACACACATACACACTGACAGAGACGAATAGCCGGGAACCATGGAAACCCACCGTGGGTTAACCCTTAAACTATAGATGTGTATACATGCACCTGTAACATAAGAGGATGGCTGAGAAACTGCTTCTCGTTTATAACATGGTGGAGGAGGAGAGATGTCAGACGTATGTGTGTGTGTGTGTGTGTGTATGTGTGTGTGTGTGGGGAGGGGGGGGGTTTGGGCTGGTCTTCTGTTTGTTATTCTGACTGAACTGGGGGAGGTAAAGAAGATGAGTCTGTTCTGTTAAAGATAATTAACAGCAGAACCAATGTGGGTCTATGCCTCTAATCCAAGCAAACTTATGCTCAAGATATAATACTTTTAAAGCATGTAAATGCCATGATAATGTGTCTTGCATGCTTCAGTGGTCTTCATAGACCTCCAGCTCCACCAGCAATGACTATTAATAGAGGCCAAGAGAAAGGGAAACAAAGCTGGTTTGAAAGCAACTGCCTGGCAATATGGTGAGTGTGCAGGCGAGCCGCTTTGGGGAATACACAGGTTACCGCACACACTTTCTAATGAGCGCACAATTAGGGCTGGGGGAGGCAAAGCACACAATGGCTCTGGAGAGGGCCAGGCAAATCCTGGAGGGTTTGGGCAAATCTGCACGGGATCAAAGTTTGACGCTCAGTCGCACAGCTCCTGCTCTGGAGCAGATGGCCACTGGCCACACTGGAGCACCACCGGGACCCACCAACCAAGATGGCCAGCACCGTGCTGTTTCTGCATGGAGATATGCTGAGAGAGAAAGAGAGAGAGAGAGAAAGAGAGAGAGAGATAGAGAAAGAGAGTGAGTGAGAGTGAGAGAGAGAGAGAGAGAGAGCACATAAGATTCGGAGTTTAGGTCTACTTGATGCTCAAGTACTTTCATTGTCTGATTCATGATAGACCTTAAGCTTTCTCTCTCTCTCTCTCTCTCACACACACACACACACATACACATACACACACACTCTGAATTAAGATTAAGAGTGTACTTTGTGTCTTTGGGAGGCCATGCCTTAGTTCCTGAGCACTAATCAGAGTTGAGATGTTGTTCAACAGTTTAGCCAGCGGAGAGTGTCACTTTGAGTTGACATTTGACCTATGACCCCAGTGAAAGATGATAGGCATGGCAGCGGGTCGATACCCAGCTTGCAGGGGAACGCTCCCAGGTGGGCAAGTCTTACTCCAGTAAGCACACGGCGTGTCCCCGTGCCACCACTGTGACACTCAACACCCGGCTCACGTTTCACTGCACCGGCCATGCAAAACACACACAGATTTCTCCTCTCTCTTTCTCTCTCTCTCTCTCTCTCCTGCCTGCAGTCGGTGGAGCGCTTGGAGATGACAGCCTTCTCCTCTGACAGAACCCCCAGAATCTGGAGAAGGACACACACACACACACACACACACACACACATACACATGGGCGAGCAGGGACAGAGGACAGGTCTGTATGGTGCTGTGGTCTCCCAGCAGCCAGTGACTTTAAGTGAGGAGGAGATGCCATATGCTCCCACATGTCACCCACCCAGTGATGGGGAGGCTGCAGGGCCAGAAGCTAAGTGCTGCTCACAGTCTACAAAGCACAATTCAGCCTTTGTTTAAAACAAGCACCTCAATAAGAATAAATCTATAAATAATAAATAAATAATAAATAATAAAGACTTCAATGTACTGTATGAACACTGAAATTAAAGAATTTCACACCAAAATGTGGATATTATGTTGATGTCTAATATATGTTGTATTTATGTACATTCAGACTATATATGAATGGATATACTGGTATCCACAATATAGACTGGTAATAGTGCATAAAATCTTGGATAGCGTGACGTATGTCTCAAGACTGAAGGGGAAATGCGATGATGAAAAATCTCTCTTTTCTTCTGCATCCCTGCCACCTCTTCACCTGTGACATTTTGTTCATCAGTGAGCCGTGTCCCCATAAAATGTCTCGCCGTGGACGACATGTCCAGATGGAAATGCCAGAGCTGTTGGGCTGATGGCGACAGAGGCCTGCAAACACTTCGAGTGCATTTGAAGTCTCTCCCCGTCGCTGTCACATCAAGAGACAGGGCAATTAAGAAGTCAAACAATCACAGGGAGAGGAATTAGCGGAGAAGCGTAAAACAGGTTTAACATTCTTCATTATGAGGCGAATGTGCGATCCCCACAGGAGATAGCACTTTGTTTGGCCTTGAAGCTGTGGAGGACACATCATTTAAAAAACTCATGCATTATTACTATTATTAGGATTATTATTGTTGTTGTTATTGTATTGTTGTTGTTGTTGATGATGATGATGTTAATAATACCATTATTTGACTTTTTGTGTGCCACAGAGGTGGAGGAGCTATGGAACAGAGAGGGGGATTATGGGAAAGTCACCTCTGTTAACATAGAGAATGAAGACACATTCTCTGAGGCCTAAAAGACAACCAGACTCACAATCAACAAGAGAAACTCATATAGAATATTACACAATTATATATTAGGGATAACGGCTGCCAAGGTGTTCCAAGGTGCCAAGGTAGTAAATGAGGGATAACACAAATAATGTGGTCCTTATAATATTTTATTAGGACATGATCATATGTTTTCAGCTGGAATTTTTATAGCAACAGACTAAAAGTTCAAGCCTCCTCTGGTCTGGCATTCATCCCTAAAATACAGTACTACCCCCCTCACATCCATCCCATCCCAGCTGAACTGCTGGTGCAGAAACATGACAGCTACATGAGCCCTTCATAGCAACTCACTTAAACATACAAGCGTGCATGACAAGGAATGTCAGAAGTCCTGAAGGCTGTTTTGATGGACACTGTGTCTAAATGTTCTAAATGTTTTTGTTTATATCAATATGCAAATATGCTAGGGAAGGAGAGAGGTAAACAAATGGAAACTCAGCAAAATACCTAAGGGGGGAAAAGTTTCAAAACAGTGCACTCTGTTTCTCTTTTTTCAGTTTGTGTGTGTGTGTGTGTGTGTGTGTGTGTGTGTGTGTGTGTGTGTGTGTGTGTGCGTGCAAGAGGCATCCATTTGAATCACTTTGAAGTAATTATTTATTTTATTATTTTACAATAAATAAATGCTGCAAAAAAAAAAAATTGTAATTGTAACATTTTTGGAATTTTGTACTGCTCTATTTAATCAGTGGATCATTTGGACATAACTGACACCAAAGTAAGCAAATTATTTTTTCTTAGTCGCCCCTGTTAGTATAGAGCGTGAAGACACATGATGTGGATGTCTGATTACTGAGCATACTGTCATCTGTAGGTTGGAGGATTCCACCCACCCACACACACACACACACACACACACACACACACACGCACACACACACACACACGCACACACACTCTTGTGTTTGCACAGATATGAGCACAGACGCACGCTCATATAGACATATGCATACAGGCACATGTGTACAGTACTACAGTACACACACACACACATGCACACACACAGTCTTTACATACACTGTGATATATGCACAAACTAATGGGATGAGATACAAAAATAAAAAGGATGATTATGCAGACAGTAAATCTCATTACTTTGCTAATAAGCATTAACTGGATAACTAGGTCAAAATGGTATTATCTTCATTGATTTCACCAAAGAAACCTGACAGAGAAATGTCAATGCCTGAATATTTCTTCATGCATCATTAAAACAAGATTGGCTTTTAACAAAAGGGGGATCCTCTGCCACATCGATTCTCGCTCGGGGCGGTCTCCAAGTAAGTGTATTACATAAAAATCTATACAGGATATTAAAACAACACCCCTCTGCTCGACAGTCACAATTAAAAGCTGACGGGGAGCTGCAGCTGAATGGCTGGTTGGCCGGTGTCTCGTGAGCTTAAGAGGACTCGAGCATCAGTGCTCAATCAATGGCACCTCTCACACACTAAGCTAAGCATTCACTGTCTCACACACACTGAGCTAAGCATCCACTGTCTCACACACACTGAGCTAAGCATCCACTGTCTCACACACACTGAGCTAAGCATCCACTGTCATATACACACTAAGCAGCCACTCTCACAGGAGCAGCCTGTCACTGGGCCACAGGTGCAGGTTGGCTTCTGACTCTGTTTAAGTAGAGATTTGAGATCCAAAGCCATAGAGCAACATGGATAGAGAGGGTAAAAGCGGAGCGAGAGGCACAAATGTTTGTTAAGCTACATTTTCTATGTTCGTAAGGGGGGGGATCTCCGTACATGCAGACCAGAGTCGAACCCTCATACGCTGATACAGAAGATCACTGAAAAGTTTATATTGTGATGTTCTGTGACACTCTCACTTATGCAGACCAGAACTGACTGAACTGAGAGACAATGTTTTATTGCAAAAATATGAAGGTCCATTTTCTCAATGAAACTGGAGCCTACATATACACAGTAGATTCTATTTGGTGAATTTAGGAAGCACTCCAAAAATTAAGGCATATCCATGTTATACTTACAACTCTGATACTTATATCCATCTTATACTTAAGAGTTTATTCTGCATTATGAACCATTCATGAAGCATTTTAGTGCTAAAAATAGCCCCTAAGTCTGGGAGAGCTTATACATCATGGAGAACACCCAAATTCACCTGTACATGTAGGACCAGCTCTCGCTTTTTTTTGCCCGACCTCTCAGAGGCCTTCTTGATGCAGGCAGGCATTAAGGCAGGCATGAGAGTTGAGTGTGGTATGATCCAAGACATGGTGGAGATTAGAGAAGAGATGCTGACCTGTTGGCAGCACTGCCACTCCAGAGGACATGCAGTCTGCTGCACCCAATTTATCACCTTCGCCGTGGGCCACTGAGATTGGGGGAAATCTAATATCACATCAGTGGCTAGCCACTGGAGATGTCTGCGCTCAGACTTACCCCACGCCGGGGCGTTTGGGCTCAGTGTTTGCCCCCTGCGAGGGCACTATTTTGGGATGGAAGATAGCTGTTGGCGTGGAAACACAACAAATGGCGAGAGTAAATCAGTCGTACTGACAGCCGAGACACACATCAGGCCTCATCCCGCTGAGTCGGCCATCACTTATACACCAATCAGGATGTGTGTGTGTGTGTGCTTGTGTGCTTGTGTGTGTGTGTGTGTGTGTGTGTGTGTGTGTGTGTGTGTGTGTGTGTGTTTTCGTGCGTATGGGTGCGTATTTCTTTCTTCTGAGTGTGTTTTAAGGTATGTGTCACTGTAGTATCATTTTGAATTTCTGTATATGTGAGTGTCAGTGATGAGTGTCAGTGTTGATGTGCAAATCAAAGGCATGGGTTGAAGGAATCCATTAATAGATATATCGTATAGATGTATAGTCTTTCAGAATCACTTGCCTTTGTGTGTGTGAGCATGTGTGTATGTAAAAGTGTGCACTGTTCTCACAATTCTTCAGATATTTCTGATCTGAGCAATATTTAGCCATGCTTAAACTGTGCCACTGCGTTGACTATATTGATCTACTAGTTCACTTGATTTATGAGTGAGGCTTAAGTACAGTGCAATGTGCATCTGGTTCTTATTTAATGATGTAAATGTCAGCTGTCTCAGACTCAAGTTGATTAGCAGTGGAACATGCTGTGCGATGCTCTCATTGGAGATAGCTAAGGGTTGGCTACTGCTGTACGACACCTGCAGAGGGTTTCCATGAAAACAAACAAACAAAAGTCATCATTCATTTAACAACAGAACACAGTGACTCAAAACCACTGAGATGTGCTTGTGTTCGTATATGCGTATGCATTTGTGTGTGTGTGTGTGTGTGTGCACAGCTTACAATGCAATATTCATGACTGCTCCAGTCTGTGTGTTGTCTATTCCTTACAAGAGAAAACTACTCGCACACACACACACACACACACACACACACACACACACACACACACACACAGCTGCATGTGCCACTCCGTGCTGGCGGATGTGTCTGAGCTCCAGAGTTCTCCAAACACTTTGAGGTCAACTAATGATTAATATTTAGCATTAGCACCGATGACAGCGAGATTCCCTCCTGAGATCATACTGGTCGTGGTGTGAGTGTGAACGTGTGTATGTGTGTTGGAGGTTGGGGAGGTGGAGTTGCCTCAACGTCAACATTGTTTGGCAGATGGTGCTGTCAGTTTGGCTCTGAGTGTATGCTCCCATGCATGTGGTAACTCCCCTTTAAAGAGTGCCGGCTCATGTATTATCTATGGGCTTGGAGGAGTGTGTGTGTGTGTGTGTGTGTGTGTGTGTGTGTGTATGTATGTGTGTATGCAAGAGCAAGCATGCATCAGGGCCGGCGATGTTAGTGCAGGAGTCGAAGTTCTGTAAACATGCGGCGGCGGCCGTGTTGGCGTGCCGGTCCTGTCAGAGCGAGCTCTTGAGCATATGGCCAGGGATGGGCCAGAGGGACCCGAGACACTTGCGCCACATTGCCCCCCAACACAGCACAGCACAGCACCACACAGCACAGCACAGCACAGCACAGCACAGCACAGCACAGCACAGCACGTACCAATACAGAACCACTACAGAGACCACAGCTCCAATCAAGAACCCGCGGCCACGCCACCGCTGAACCGCTCCTACTGATGTGATCTCATCTGACAGGGGGGGGATGAGGTGTGCGGGGGTAGCAGGGAGTGAGGAGGCAGAGGTGGAGGGGGGATAATTACTTTTTCATGAGCTGCAGTACCTGACAGCACACATTTGACCAGTAAAAAGGAGAGGGAACAAACATGTGCTGCCTTCTGTCTTGATGAGGGAATACGTGATATATATATATATATATATATATATATATATTCCCCTCCCCCCCATCCCATACTTCTCACAAGAAAGGGAGAGAATGGAAAGCAGAGGGAGAGAAGAAGAACTGCTGGCGTGGCGCTCTGTGAACGCATCATCACAACGAGACAGCTCTGACACATAAAGGGCCCAGTGGGTCGGGCGGAGGATGTATATCATATTATACAAGACTCAGGGGGGCTGCGAACAGTGAGGCAGGGAGATGTGGGGGTTGTGGGTGGTGGTGTTGGTGGGGCTACAACTGTTTGACACAGATCACAGTTGCACAGCTGAAGTTACGACTACGCCGCCGCACAACTTCTGCGTGTAAACCACTTTGTCTTGCGCGGCGCTTGGTAGATGTAACTCCTTCATGCAGCACGTAAACAAAGCTGATTCCGAGACCAAAAAATTACACTCTGGTGTAATTACTCAGGAACAATCGACTCCCCTACGCCGCAGCGACAGTTATCACACCCCAGCACACTCTGTGAACGCTCAGAAAAAAAAAAAACACACAAAACATCCCACGTTTACTTTTCATTCTCATTTGTTAGTTTGTTTTATTTGTTTATCTAGGTTGTTGTTGTGTGGGAAGATCAGAATTTGGCGTAAGACAGCATTAAAGCCTGTGTGTGTGTGTGTGTGTGTGTGTGTTTGATTTAGACAGCGAATCACTGCATGACAGCAGTCTGAAAGATTCACCCCCTTCCCAACCCTTCGTGATGTGAGGACCGCTTGGTTAGCCACACCCTCCCACCCCCATACTAAACATTGACTGGATCAGAAGCCCAACCTGATGAGAAGAGAAAAATTGTGAGGATCAAAAGGAAGAAAGGAAAAGAGAGAATGAAGAGAGGAGAGAAAGCAGGGTGGAAAGGTCTGGAATATACAGGAAATCTCTCCTCTTAAGCTGTAGATAGAAGCAACAATGGAGGAAGACGGAGGCTTTTATCTGTAGGACAGACGCAACAAGGAGATGGAGAGAAAGAGAGAGAGAGAAATGACGGTTTAACCCAGCCTGAGCAAGGAGCACAGAGCTACAGGAGAGGATAGCAGTCTGTTTGAGTGAGCGTTTGGGCTACCTTCAGAGGAAGAGAAAAAAAAGAGAAGAAAACAGTCCAATCAATAATTAAACACTTCCTCCCCTCAGCCACATGCTGTCGTATCCACGGCGATGGCTGCCTGTGATTGACAGATCTGGAGCATTTGATCTGTGGGGCTCTGCTCATGCTGGGTTCTATGAATCAACACAGTCTCTCTCTCTCTCTCTCTCTCTCTCTCTCCATCATTTAGGTGATTCTCTTGCCCCTGTGCCAAATATTCTCTTCTCCAGGTGAGGCTGCCTATGACTTGCTCCTCCGGCAAGACTCTTGATTCAGGTTAAAATAGTGAAACAGCTTGCTGTAATTTTTAAAAAATACACACTTATCATAAGTGAAATGTTTGTGAAAAGAAAACTTTCAGCTGAAAGTGGACAACATTCATCATACTGTATAAAATCAATTAAATCAATTCCTTGTTTAATGTCGGATAGTACAATGTTTGTCTCTTTGAATTTATGTATTGTGTCCTGATTTGTACTGTATGAGACCAACGTACACAGTCAATAGCCTGTGTTCATTGGTCTGTGCAAGTGTGTGTGTGTGTGTTACATGAGGTGGCGATGTTTTATTTAGAGGTGGAAGGGATGAATTACTTCTTTTATTTATAGTGCAAACAAGAAATGACAGCTGGTGTTTATTTGGCGTGTCAGAAAAGTTATTTTCAGCATGTCAGAAACACTGTAAATCCAGCGCTGTGCAGCTTGATGTTGGGTAGCATGTGTGTATGTGTGAGTGTGAGTTTTCAATCTCCCTATATGCAATATGTGAAAGTGTGTGTGTGTGTGTGTGTGTGTGTAAAAAAGTAAGAGAGAGAGAGAGAGAGGGAGATTAAATTGTGCATGTGCATTTGTATGTTTGTATATTGTGTGTGTATGTGTGTGTGTGTGTGTGTGTGTGTGTGTGTGTAAAACAAGGCCTTGGCCTAATAAACTGGCAGCTCTTCCAGTCACCGGGCTGTAGTGAGTATTATTTATTATTCATGCTCATTAAATTCTGGGCCTCAACTGTGCAGAGACTGCCAGCTTGCTGCCAAAGCGCTGTGCTTTTTGTGATGTGCCCACTTGAGACTGCAAGGATTTAAATCCAGGACACCACTTCTGAATAAAACACACAAACACACACTCACACACAAACAAACACAGATGTACACACAGAGACTCACAGTTAACAGTCACACATACCCCTAACCTCTCATTCACACAAATGCACGCACACACACACATGCACACATACACAACCATGCTCATCTTGCTTCTAATTTCATTTGAACACATTAAACAAAACACACATAATTATTCACCCCCCCCCCCCACCCCACCCCCCCAGACTGCCACCACTACCACCACCTCCCAGCTCATTCTTCCCAGGAAAAGGGATTTTGGTATAAAAGCTGTGATGTGCCTGCGTGTCTGAATGTGAATATTCATAGAACAGGATTCGCTGTCAGTCTGTGAACTGATACTCACTAATTCTCATGGCTTATTGTTCGTAAAAATGGCAGTTGTCACCGACAGTCCCCTATCTGTTTCGACTGAAAGGAAACACAAACTAAGCCAGAACATATGAGCTGAGTCCTCTGTTAGGATTTTCAAGGCATTTAGCTTTCCCTCAAACGTGCCGTTTTATGGCGATAGTTGCCGACTACTTCAGCTTTCTGACATATTTTAACACGTTTTGATAGCACCTGAGTTAAAAGCAGCAGAGATGTAGAAGCCTGTAGAATATGTTACAGCATTGTGCTCACACTGTTGAGGCCTCCCTCGTGTTTCATGTTCAACCCACCAAGCAAAAAGTGGATTTGACACACAGGAAACAATTATTTATACGGACGTGCTTTTGCCACAGGCCCACACAGCTGTGAGATCCCAGACGAGCCCCCAAGTGTGTTTGGCTCTCCATCGCATAGGAGCCCCCTTGGAAAAATAAACCCCTTACTGCTGAGGATAAGAGAAGTCAGGCTTTCCCATGTGAGACAGAGAGGGAGAGAGAAAATGGGAGCAGAGAGGTAGGAATGGCCTGTGGTGGCTGAGGGGTTGCGGACTGGGCAGTCTCCTGTCATAGACTCCTAATGTACTGGAAAGCCCGACACAGTCCGCTTCCGAGGTCCATCATCCAGAACGTCTCAGAATCCAGAGAACATCCTTTCTGCTGGTTGTGATCCTGAGGCAGACGGCTCAGAGGGTGATCTGGATCCGGTCTGAGCCACAAAGAATCAGCAGGGGTGGCTGTTGTCAGGTTTGTGTCGTCTCTTAATAGCCAGGCACTTCAATGCTTGATTTGTGCAGGACTGTGTCGGGAACAAGAGGTCTAAATAAACAGGCTGGCCACCAGAGTCAAACCATTTATCAAACCACACAACCCCCCTCCCCCTTTGCTCCCCCTCTCTTTCCCTCCCTCTCTGCCTCTCTGCCTCAGCTTGCATAGCTCTTCCCTCATCTCCCTGTGCATCATGGAACAGAGACATTCAGAGGTAAATGTTCCGGAATCATCCTTGGAAATGAACACACCATTGGTCATTCAGAAAGACAACTCAACAGCTGGAGCCACATATGAGACAAATACATGAAATTACTCACAACTTCTCTATCGATTATGGTCTCTCCAAAAAACTGCTGACATATTGAATGTTATTTTTTCTCTTCTTTTCACCTCTTGTAAACTTATTTCCTGATGTGTGTGTGTGTGTGTAGGGGGGATGGGGGAGTATTTGGAGCTTTCCTGAATTCTGACATGTGGTCACCTCTGTAAATACTTATAAATATGTTTAATTGGGGTGAAATAAAAGTCCTGTGTGCTTCAGGCCCTGAAGGCTTGCCACATTTGGGAGTGTTTCTGAACAAATACGACTTCAAAGGCGACGTGTGTCGGGCAAAAATAAGGTGAGGGTGAACGCAAACAAGCTCTCATTTTTTTAACATGAATTCTTTTTTCCTTCCTTTCTCTCTCCCCCTCCAGCATCTGTTTGCTCAGATCAAAAGCTTAACCTTTCGACCGTGAAGAATTCAGAGACTGGTTTGGATTTCATAAAAGCAACCTTCAGCTAGCTCTCAAGCGAATCTGGAGGGCATGCTCTCTCACCTGAGGAGTTTACTAATGCCACAAGTTTGGAGATTGGAGGGACAAGTTATCACAATCCAGAGACAGCACCTCCTCATTAGTCTGTTTCCCACCAGGCTGCCTCTCATGAATTTGCAAGTATGAGCGATGCCCTGAACAGTACCAGGCTAGCATTGGCAGCACTCACCCAAACATGACCAGCAGCACAGTGGTTTATGTTCTACATCAAAAGATGATAGACTGATTGAATGCATGAGATTCTAAGGCCTGTTTTGTGGTATCAGTCCCAATGCACATGAACATGTTATGCACATGTTATTCTGTATGTAAATAACAACACTTGAAATGTGATTAAAACAGATTAGGTATAGTACGATATAGTAAGAACACAAATGTGATTTGTGATTGATCTGTAAATACCGCAAACTTTCACATTTAATCAGATTCAAACTATAGCATCATCAGAATCCAGTATACTTGGCTTACATTGTCCAACGTGTGGAATGTTTGAGACTTTTAAACGTAGCATTTTCTCACAATATTATCTCTGACACATGAAGGACAGACCATAAACCAAAGACTTTTATTTTTGTCTTTGTTTTATTTTTATTAACCATCTCTTTTGTCCAGAAGATTTTAAGAGGAAAATCTCATTTATAGCTCTCCAGGAAGCTACACACCAACACACACACACATACACACACACACACACACACACACACACACACACACAGTCTCTCTCTCTCTCTCTCTCTCTCTCTCACACACACACACACACACACACACACAAATGCATAATGTGTTTAATGCAATTAGCCACTTAAGCCTCTAATAAGTGTAATGACACTGAAACTGAATGTTTGCTGATCTCTGTGGCCCCACCTTCATGCAAGGTCATACCTTCCATACCAGGCCATTGATTGGTTGATTCAAATAATTAGGAATACTGATTGGCTCATGCCTTCTGCTATGTGCAAATGGGAGGGATTAATAAAGTTCTCTGCCCTGTCCCAGAGGACTTAAGATGAGCAGCTCTTTGAAATGTATTAAAGCTAATTAAAAACAGATTTAGAAACATGGCAAATTACTCTTTCTGAAAGAACATAAAAAACCAAGCACCATAGAGAGAGAATGGGAAGAAAGGGGGAAAAATAAGGAAGGAATTCACATACCAAAAAGCACCACCACTCTAACTCAAGGGGGGGGGGGCTTGGGCATGACTAAGATGATATACCATAAACCCACCCCATCTCTCTCCCACCCATTTCTTGTCACACTCACCTTTCCTATCAAGAAGGCAACCTCCTCCAAAAATATCTTAAAATATTAGCATTTGGTTACATTTTGCGTTGTTTAAAGACTTAGCCTTAGAATAGTCCATTGTATGAGCAAAAGCTAGCCTGGTAATAAAACCAGCCCCTCATTCTACACTTCCTTTCGTCCACAGGGTCTGGCCATTCGGTAGTGAGTGATTGCTTGCTGGAGTAAATTTAAAAAGATTGGATCAGCCCCTGACTGATAGCCTACCTTATCTGATAGCATTCTAGTTCTACACTCACAATGTCTCCCTCTGTTTGCTAATTGGATCCAGTAAAAAATACCTCCAGAGACAATGAGCACAATCGGATCAAATCCTGACAAGCACTGTGACTAACACCAAATCCTGACTAGCACTGTAGCGGGATGATAATCGAGTGGAAGTGCATAGGAAGGCATGGCAAACAAAAGCCAAACAAACACATTCAGTACTTCGGCTGCCCAGAGGTGGACACATGCTCTGTGTCTTAGGGAGCAGTGAGATTTGTCTGTGAGCTGCATTGGCTAGACTTGCTGTGTAAGTCAGACTCGCTGATATGGGTGGCACTCACGTCGTGGACCCATCAGATCAGTCTGTCACCCTGTCACCCTGTCTCCTTCCACTGGCAAAGGCTAGGGGAGAGGAATGGTGCGTGTGTGAGTGTGTGTGCGTTTGTGTGTGAGTGTGTATGTGTGTGTGCAGGCGTATGTGTGTGTGTGGGAGAGAGAGATGGACAAACGCATCCCCCTCCATCTTCCTCCACGGGCTCCGATCACTCACTCAAAATAAATCAATACTGTAAATAATTGCAGCCGGGATGTCTAAATGGCCGATCTTGGCTTGAAGGGATGGTAGGCAGTAATCTTTACCCAGCAACCCCCCCCCCACAACACACACACACACACACACACACACACACACACACACACACACACACACACACACACACACAACCAACTCCACTTCCAGTCTTCCAGTCCCTTGTGTGTCACCACAGTTATCTGGCAGCTGTGATTTGCTGTCATGTCTGGGAGAGCAGTCTGAGAGACATTGTTCTGATGGCGAATAAGGAAATCGGACTTTCCAGGCCTGCGGAGCCTGTGGCTGGGCTCGTGCAGGCGCTAAACTGCTGATTGGTGTGATGGCGTATATGTGTTGACAGGAAATCCAACTAAGCTCTTAGTGAGAGCGAGGTGTTAAAAGCATTCCTGTTTTCTCCCCGATTGCCATGGGAAAAAAAGGGTTATTCAGAGAGCGATAGCACCTTACATGCACGTGATTTATCCACTCCGACACACACAAAATCTCCACAGCTGCACACAGACACACACATACCCACACACACACAAACACATAAAAAGCAGACACATATAGTACCCTTAAATACAGACATAACCACGCATACATACACTCGGACAGACACACAAAAATAAACACAAATATGTGGGGGCATTCCTTGCTTCAGCGCACATCACACTGTGGCAGATAATACAGTTAATTGGTGATCTTAATGATAATGACAATAATAGTACTACCCAACTGCGAGGCTCACTCAGGCGAACGAGCTCTCGCTGCGTGCCCACATGTGTTCGGGAAGATGAAGATATCACCCGCAAAGGCTCATGGGAACTCCAGACAGCCGATCTGTGATTCCAGGTGTTTCACCGCTGAGCGCTAGAGGCAGTATGGAGACGAAATCACCCCAAACAGACACACAATCAAATATCATTGAAATATCATCTGTGTGTGTGTGTGTGGTTGTGTGCATGTGTGTATGAGTGCATATGTTCTTTTTTTCTTTTCTAGCTGTTTTAGTTTGGCTATGACCATTTTTGCATAAATGTCCATTGCCCATGCCACAGGGAGGCCCTTATGTATGTCTTTGTGGTTGGTATTGACTGAAATTAACTAGAGTTTGCCAACATTTCAAAACAGTTACATAATTTTGCGTAAAATGTATTTATAAATAAATGCATTTACATTACATTAACTGTTTCTCTACGACAGCGCACAGTCTTCCTTTAGTCAAAGAGCACTTTTGGGATATTGCAGGCAATGTGTATATTATTACTTGCTGAACCTTTCCCATCAATCCATTCAGAGATGATGTGGTCATGTCACTAGTTTCACTGGTAGGCTAAGCAGATGGTGCTTTGAACAACTCTTTTGTCTTTAACCAGTGAACTCAGTTACATGTTTACATGTAATTTTTAACTGCTTCCTCAGTGCATACATAATTCAATAATTCATAATTTTAATTTAACAATTTTAAGATACCTTTATTTGGGGTTAGTCAGATGTTACATTTTGTTGTGTGTTTCTTTATATGAAGTCCACTGAGTCTCGTCATCTTTTATGACAGACAGGCTGTTTTATCATTTCAATGCTGTGACTATGCCTAAACAGCTGAGTGTTCAGTCTGAGAGGGACAATCAAGTGGCCCCTCCACACATGAGGTTCTGTATGTGTGTGTGTGTGTGTGTGTGTGTGTGTGTGTTGGGGGGGTGGGTGGGTGGGTGTGTGCTTTTGGGGATTTAAATCCATTATGATTTGCAGTGAGTAGAGCGAAACTATAGTAACCAATAATCTTATTGACTTCAATGGAAAGTATGTCTGGGAGAGAGGGAGACAGAGTAAACACTGAGAAGAGTGAACAAAGAACAGCTCAGAGCAGCGGATAGAATGTCCCCACTATCCCCATCTCTTTCTCTTGCTCTCTCACACTCTTTCTCTCAAAGTGTGTATACCTGGACAAAAATTAAAGGCCACCACCCCCCCCCCCCCACACACACACACACACAAACACACACATGCTCAGGTGAACACAGAGAGAAGTTATTATAAAAATGCATATAGAGAAACTATTATTTTATCTTAAAAAAAGAAAAAAAAAAAAATATATATATGTGATTTATATATATGTGATTTATATATATATATATATATATATATATATAAATCACACTGTAAACAACACCCAATAATTAATTATTACTTCCAACTTGAATGAGTAAATTTGTAAATTTTTCAGGCAGATTAATGTTATTAGATAACATTTTATGGCATTTTGATCTATTTAAAAAACATCAAAAGGCATTTTTACAGAAATTACCCATACCCTAATGCAATAAATGCATTTGTGTTCTCCTATCTGCTCTCATTCAAGTGTGTGTGTGTGTATGGCTGGCATATTGGCGGCGGAGAGCTTGCGGAATAAACGACAGTGTTTTGCTGAATACTCCTAAATGGATTTGAGGATGGTGCCTGGCCCCGCTCCAAAGTAGAGCTTTAGAATATCTATCAATTTTCCAACAGACTTAGAGGCCTTCATTGCCAGTGGAGATGGAGCGCTCACGGCCAGGCTTCCTTCCTGTGATGTCATTTCATTCTCTACATGAGCCTTTTTTCTGTCCATCTCTTCTCTCCCACCACTCTCCTTCTCTCTCTCTCACTCTCTCTCACTCTTTCTCGCTCTCCCTCCCTCTTTCTGTCTCTCTCCTGCTGTCTAGCAGGAGAAAGTGGTGGAAGCCAATTCCTGCAGTGGCAGAAAAATGCCCACTCGTCCCTCTCTTTCTCTCTCTCTCTCTTCCCCCTCCCCCAGCCCCCGTAAAATGAGTAAAGCTGTTCATGTTTTTATCTTTCAGATTGTCCCTGGGCTTTCTGGCTAAACACTAAAGCACTGGGGCCTGGTTGTGCTTTAAGCTACCAGGGAAAGTTAAGCTTCGACGTTGGCCAGCCAAGATATCGGCCCATAAGCTGACAAGTAATTAAACCAGCATATCTGTGACCACTGTCATCTCTTATTTCACCACTGCTTGGATGTAAACCAAAGGCAAGAGAGCTGAGAGGAGAGGTGGAGGAGAGAAAGAGGGAGACAGAAAGAGAAAGAGATGGAGAGAATGAGAGGGAGACAGAAGAAGAGAGAGTCTTGGGGTAGTGCTAAGCGGCTCCTTGGGAGTTTAGCAGACCAGTACATTTAAAGGATAGTGCCAAGACTATCACAGATCTTTTTTACCAATTAGCGGATGAGAGGGTAGCATTAAATAAGGTGTAAATTATAGCACTGCTCTTCAGAGGGACCCGGGCACAGGGAATCATTCTGACACCCAGCTAAAGGCAGAGAGGCCAGCTGTGTGTCTGTGTGTGTGTGTGTGTGTGTGTGTGTGAGCGAGAGTGTGTGTGTGTGTGTGTGTCTGTGTGATATAATGTAGACTGACTCCAGGAGACCGATTACAAATGTTCATTGGGGAACAGGTTAACCTATTGATGATCTTTGTGGTTCATTTCCTAAACCCGTAATTGCTAACAAGGTTAGCTACTTTGTTGGTTGCAAGTCAATTGGCCATTGCAGACCAATTAAGTTGATAGCTGGTTAGCAACTATGTTTTTGTGGAAAGACACCTGGGCCCATAGTGCTGTGGCTATGAATGAAGTCAGCTATCATGCACAAGCCTGCTTCCATTTACATCCATGATTGGTTGATGAGTGACAGGTCTGTGCAGGTTGGCATGTGTGTGGCACAGTGGTGCTGTGCTGCTGTGTAAGTACCTTGTGAGTGAATGTCTGTGGAGATCTCGAATACGTGACCCTGCATGAGCATTTCAAAAGATTACGGACGTACTGCACACAAACTGCTGCCTTCTGATGTTTTGTTAATTGGTCTTAGTGAGTTAGGAGTCCTAAGAGTCCTAAAGCTACGACTGACACACACATTATTTCTAGGAGTTTCCCCTAAAGTCGCCTGTTAGGAGCTACTTTTAACTTTAAGATTCTTTGTGAATATGGGCCCTGGTTGTTAGTTTTAAAAAGTTAGTAAGAGGAGAAGAAAAGCATGATTTGACTTATTATAAGATAACATATTTCATAGATACTTAATTATAAAGTGATAAAGTGAGGTTTTCTCTGTATTCATACAGAAAACACTGCTATATTACCAATTTGCTGATGGTGTAATATTCCATAGAACTTAAAGTTTTTCCCCGAGATATCCCTGTCCTTGTGTGCCTCCCATGTCTGTGTGTATGTGTGTATGCACCTGTGTGTGTGTGTGTGTTTGTGTGTATGTGTGTGTGTGTGTTAACAGGCACCCTGTCTTTGCAGGGGTTTGTTCCTGTCAGCTTGCATGCCTCCTGGTGTCTGCGCCACCAGCCAGGGGAAATAATCGTTTGTAATTCAATGGCACAATCTTAACTCATTTAGCTGTGCTAACGGCCAGAGAGCTCACACACAAAGAACCCCGCTGCCTCTGCTGCTCTCATTATGCACATTTTAAAACAATTTGCAATTCAGGGCCACACAGACTGGCAGAGAAGGAGAGAGAGAGAGAGAAAGAGAGTGAGAGAGAGAAAGAGAGAGAGATAAAGAGACCGAAAGAGAGAAAGAAAGAAAAAGAAGGAATGAGAGGTTTGATGGAGAGCAGGAGCCACTGAGAGGACTGAGAGAAAAGAAAGAGAAATAGGGGAGAAAAGGGGCGGGGGGGGGCTGAAGTGTGCTGTCTTTAAACCCTGCCAGACAGCAATGACCTCTTTGCCCACATTTGAGGTCACGGCCCTGGTGAGCACGAGGGAGACTCAATTAAAACAGACTTTTAAAACCGAACACAGGCACAGAGCTGAAATGAGAGAGAGAGAGAAAGAAAGAGAGAGATAAAGACAGGGAGGAGGAGAGAAAAAGAGACACCACCCACCTTATTAGGCCCATCATAGCTCTTAACAGAGCTGCTTAGAGCTCCCTCAATGACCAGATTTTCTCCTTGATGACAATAGCTCATGCTGCTGTCAGAGTGTGGGCTAGGAGCGGCTAATTGCAGTACGTGCCATCTCTCTCTCTCTCTCTCTCTCTCTCTGTTTTTCTCACTCTCTCCCAAAGCTGTCTGGAAAGTTGTGGGTTGTTATCAGTCGCAAAAAGCTGCATGATTATTTAATTGAAACAGAGGGTCACAGTCACTATGCCATGTCCCATTCCCCAAGCTGAAGATGAACAGCATATTTAGACTGAGTTAAGTCTGAGTTTGTCTGAAGATGAAATGCACCTTTTACAGAACAGCACATTTTTAATAATGGTATGGAACAGAATGGAGCATAATAGAAAGCCTTTCAGTTTAGAGCCTGACAAAGAGAACAAAACATATAACAACTGAACAGGCCATCAAAGGCCATCAAAGAAGTGTTTAATTATAAATATGGAGTCAGCATGTCCTATTGTCAACTCTCTCTCTCTCACTCTACATCTTCTTTCTCTCTCTCTGGACCTCATTAGGGTCTGTGCCCAATCAGGTATGTGGTCCCCATGATGGCCAATTACTTATTTATTCTAAAGAGCTGGCGACTCCTGCACTCCCTCTACACAGGGACATGAGTGACACGTGTGCTTCAAAAGCCATAGCAGAGGAAGACAGAGAACAGAGTGAGAGCACCTTTCTCCATAATACTCTCCTGTCTCCTGCTAAAAACCAGGTCCATTTTTTTCCAAATGGATTTCCAGACATTCACTATCCATTCCCTGCCTCCATAGCACTCAGTACAGAGGCAATAGTCTCCTTCTGCACCTATCTGCATGGAGTCCTCTCTTCCCATTAACTTTATTTATTTATTTATTTTGAATGTGTTTGTTGATCTCTCTCTCTCTCTCTCTCTCTGTTAATATATATAACATGAAAAATTATGTAAAATCACAAGACTAGTGTTGGAGTTTGTCATAGCTGGATCCTGTCTCTCCATTTCTTTTGTTCTTGTCACCTCTACTTTTTGCTCTCTCTCTCTCTCTCTCTCTCACACACACACACACACACACACACACACACACACACACACACACTCACACTCACACCTTCACTGTCTCCTACCCCGGGGTGTTTGTGGGGCTCTGCATGGCTTATCGGTAGCAGACTGATTCTGACTGTGCTGACAGTGACACGACTAATCCATCATGTCATCTGGACTCACTGACAGGGAGGGGGGTGGGGGGGTTTGCTGGTCTGAGTATATATATGTGTGTGTTTGTGTGTGTGTGTGTCCGGGTGGTCGGGTGGGGACAAACCCTGGAGGTGTGTGTGTGTTTGTGTGTGTGTGTATCTGCTGTCACACATGGGAAGGACTGCCTGCCCACCTCGACACTGACAGAAAATCCATGCACAGCACCACAATCTGCCGTCATGACAACTCACCTGCATGTCACCCGCCTAACCCCATGATAACGACCATTCCACCACACAGGAAAGAGAGAGAGAGAGAGAGATGAGAGAGATGAGATAGAGAGGGCAGTGGATATGAGAGAGTACAGACATAGACAAAAACCCTTCATGATGGAGTCCGACAACAATCCACACCACACATACTGCAACACACATCACTCAACACACACTCACACACATGACACACATCACACAATACACATCACACAACACACACTCACACACATCACACAACACACACTCACACATAGAATAGAAAAACACACAACAACAAAAAAACACACACAACATGCCAGCTTCACTCTGAGCCTTAAATGTCATCTAGGCAACACACACACCCAACACACAACATACAGTGAAATAACACACCACTTAGCTTCATTTTGAGCCTTAACTGTTAATCTGGCAACATCATGGTCCACAGTAGGACCTGGTAGGAACATCCAGGACAAGTGAACTGAACACTCTGAAACTACCATAATCACTCTTTAGTTCTCCAGACCTGTGGGAGAAGCATTCTGAGTGGTTCAACTCTGGAACCTCACAACTTCTGGAATATATACCTCACTAGTTCTATAGAAATATTGCAGGAACATTGCACTGTCTGAAAACAGGAGTTTAGAATCGCCCGAGGAACATCTCACTGGCCAACAGTAATCTCTGGTTCTCTGGAGACGTGGCAGGTCTTAGGCAAACAGCGGCCCTAAATCACACTGAAGAATTCTAGAACAATAAATGTAAGATAAAACAGATTTGAAGAATATTTAATGATGTTGTATTTTTTTCTTATTTGTGCATAAAGAGAAAATGAAAAGAAAAGAAAAAGAAAAAAAAAAAGAAATCCATTTACTCAGTAGTGGGTTTAAAAATGTAGTCTGCCTAATCTATTCCCCAGCAATTAATCTTAGCCATCGAGGCGCTGCCGAGCATCTGCCTCTGCCTTCTCTCCCACCTCACCCCTCTTCATCGCTCATTTGAGGTAATATATAGGTTGCAGTGCTAGAAAAAGTATCTTTCCTCTTTGAAATGTAATCTGTCATAGAGATTTAGCGAGCGATAAAAATCAATAGCCTGAATAGAAAATTGCCTGGAAAGAGTAGAGGCAGATAAGACAAAGAGATGAAGCACACGGGTGTTTGTCTCTCTCTCTCTCGTTTTGTCTCAGTGGATATAAGTGTGTGTGTGTGTGTGTGTGTGTGTGTGGGTGTGGGTGTGGGTGTGTTTCTGGCAGTTATGGGGTCTTATTAGTTGGAAGAGTCCAAGTGAGCATGTTCAGGTGTGGTTCATATGTGCCAGTGGCTTATGGGTCTAGTGGTCTACCAAGCCCCCAGCAAAGAGGAAGCAGAGGCACAGGTGATCTAGACTGGCTGAGGGGGAGATCTTATCAGGGACTGGGTTGCATTAGGGTTAGGTCAGCGCTGGAAGAAGTGAACTGCCTGGGGGGCCTCAAGGATGTGTGTGTGCGTATGCCTGTGTATGAGATTAAAGATAAAGAGTCAGCGCTGGTGTAAGGGACGTTGTCCCATCCTCACTATGGGCTCACAACATAAAAGAGAATAAACGTACACAAAGGCATACCAAGCAATAACCCACAAGCTCAAAAAAAGAAAGAGAGATATGCCTAAGTGTCAGACCACATGGCTTTAAGGTCTCATGCAAGCCACTGTTTTAGTATTACTCAACACAGTCTCTCTCATACACTCACTCTCACACACACACAAACAAACACACACATGCTCTATCCCCCTTTCTCTGTAAAAATGTCCTCCATGGCTCAACAGGGAGAAGAATAAGCACAATTGAAAAAGTAAACAGCAGGAAAAACAAAACTGGTACAAAATTCAAACAAATCACTCCAAACCATAGCATGCAAATCTAAACAAGGCTCTGCTGAATTATTTAAAGCATTTGCATATT